>MU389356.1:442453-495871 GCA_022578775.1 Xylaria venustula | reverse complement strand
AAATATAAACGTTTATTTATATAATTTATAAATAACCGCTATATAATATATATATTTTAGCGCTATAGCTTTTTTGCTTTAATTAATATTTATATGCACTAAATATATTTTTAGCAATATTTTATAAAAAAGTTTTTTGTTATAATTATATAAGCTTTTTTTTTCGGTATTTTTGTTTAAATTGTTTGCTAAATTAAATTTAGCGTTATTTTTTACTTGTTAATATTATAAATAATTATACTTTTTATAAAATAACCAATATAAAAATTTGTAAATAATTTTATTTTAGCGCAATATAAAAATAGCTTTTTTTAAATGCAATTTGCAATTTTTATTTTTATAATAAATATATTTTCGCTTAATTTATTTTAATAATTAACGCGTTTTTACATAATATTTATATGCTTTATTTTTTAAACCGTTGTAAATAAAACATTTATTTTATTTTAGTATAAAATTATTATTTTAATAAATAATTATAATATTATATTTAGCTTTTAAAAAAGTTTTTTTTTTTTTTTTTGCTTTTTAATTATTTATTATTATTTTAAATTGTTATAACTTTTGCTTTTTTTTTAAGCTAAAAAAATTTTTTTTTTAATATTTTTTTTAACCGTTTAATTTTTTATTAAACCGGCAATTTTTTTTAAAATGTTTTTTTTTGCTACAGTTAAAATATTTAACTTATAATATATTTTTAAAAAATTGCTTTTAAATTACGCTTATTTTTTTTGTTTTTTGCTTTTTATTGTTTTAAAAACTTTTAGTTTTTTTTAAAGTTTTTTTTTTTTAAAATACCGATTAAAAATTTTTTAATTAATTATAATTGCTATATTAATATATTTTTTAAATTTATTTAATTTATTTTATATTTATATTTTAAGCTTTTTATAAAATAAATAAAATAAAGCTAACTTTAGTAATTTTAAAATTGCTGCTAGTCGTTTAAATTTTATAGCATATTTTAATATTTATATTTTTTGCTTAAGTTAATATAGCTGTTTTTTAGCATATTTTGCTTTTTTAATATTTTCGAATAATATTTTTATATGTTTTTTAAATTTATTATAATTTGCAAAAATTTTTTTTGTTTTTTTTTAAAGTTTTTTTTACTGTTAGCTTTTAAAAAATTTTAAAAATTAGCTTAAACTATTTAAATACTTTTTTTGCTAAAAATTACAATATAGTTATTATTTTTTAATCATTTTTTATAATTAAAAATAAATATTATTTTAAATAAAATCGCGCATAAATTAAAAATGCATTTATATTAATAAATTTATTATATGGTTTAAAAGCTATAAATTTAAATTTTTTTGTGTTAAGCAGTTTTAACATTGTTGCTAATTTTAATAATAATAAAAATAATAAAAGTGGTATATTATTGTTTTTTTAAGCTATTTATATAGCTTTTCCTAGTATTAATATGTTTGTTGTAGTTAATTTAAATGTTTAAAATGCCGGTTATTAAGCTACTAGTTTTAAAGTTAATAATATAATTACTGTGGCTTAAATAACTAGTTTTTATATAGCTTAACTAGCTTATAATATTATTAAAGCTTTTTATATTACTAGTAAAATCGTATTTTAATTTGCTAACAATATAATAACCTTAAATAATGCTTAAAAAGCAAAAATAAATATTATAAGCTTTAAAGCTAGCAATACTAATATAAATAGTTTAAATATTGTTGTTTTTTTTCTTTTATTTATAAAATTATTTAAAATTTTTTAAATTTCGTTTTTGTTGCTTAAGTTTGTTTTATTGCTGCTTTTAATTTATATTATAATTATATTTTTAATTGTTTTTTTTTTAAATTTAGCTTTATGTTTTTAAGCTTATAATCTAGTTAATTAATTTATTTTTGCTTTTAAAAAAAGTTAAAATTTTTAGCTTATTTTTATTTGCTTTTTATATGTTTGTTAAATATATTTTTTTAAAACTTGTTTGTAATTTTACTATTACCAAGTTTTCGTTAATATTTTTTCGGTATGCTTTTTAATACCGGTATTTATGTTAATATTAATTTTTATTGATTAAAAAGCTATTAAAGTATAACAAACCTATTATATAATAATATAATAAATTTATTAAGGGTTTTTAATTTGCAAATAACAATATAAAAATTAGCAAATATTCGTTAAAAAAGTTTATCGTATTTTTATTACTATGCAACAAAAAATATTACTAAGTGTCGGAATAATAAATATATTAATGCTTAGCGATCTTAAATTAATAGCTAAAAAATAAAAACAAACGAGTAACTAAGTACAAAAAAATACACAACTATATAAACATAAAAAATATAATAATCGCTTAAATTACCGCAAGCTTGGTAAACTATAAATTACTATAAGCTTGGTAAGCTATAAATTACTATAAGCCTAGTAAGCCATAAATCACTGTAAGCCTGGTAAGCCAAGTAAACAGTTATATAATAAAAAAAAAACACGAGTGCATAAAAAAAAACAAGTGCAAAAAAAAAAAAAAAATATTGGGCCGCCACCTAGGCCACCTAGTCCACCCCTGTACCAACACGTATTCGTAACACTTAGCAGCGGCTAAACAAAAAATAACAAAAGTGGTATTAGCAAATATAAAATTAACTAAATAAAACAGCTTTAATATTAAATTAATAAATTAACTAAAACGCGCGAGGTTATTAATAAATGTTGATTAAATCTCGCGTGGGGTTTTAAAAAGGTTAGGGAGTCCAAAGTAGGTTGTATTAGGATAGATGACACTGTGGCCCCAGAGAGGTAGAAATATCTGACAGTACCATCCAAAATACGCTAACTGTGCCTTCCCCACTTGACTGTGGTATATAGTGAGTTAGGTTCGAATCCTTTCAGCGCTATATGGTTATTCGCTTTTGGCTCATTTGGTAGCTCTGAAAGGATTCGAACCTAACTCACTATATGCCACACCGGTTATAGCACCCTAACTCTATCAACAAGCGGCCAGTCGATTAATTTGCATTGACACCCTAGAAATAAGACCAAATAAATTGATGCACCTTCCGTACTTTCTTGCCCAGGAACGATAATACTCCCCTAAAGCTGTGGGACAAAGCCACAGATAAAGTTAGCTTAGACAAGCAAGATACCATTCAGCTGATGAACTCTTCATCCCAAGAATTTGTTAGACTCGTGAGGCACTAAGCTCTATTAACTGCCCTGTATTCGCTCACTAGGTAGTTATAACAAAGGGCTGATCTTAGGGCTTTGGGATCGACTCTATTGAGAAGACAATAATCTGTCATGGCTGCCTATGATCTTGGCCAGTCAGTCGGATTCTCTTCCGTTCAAATCGCTGGTCCACGAAAACTACTGATGTAACTGTGGCTGCTAGGGCAAACCTCCGATATTGGCGTCTACGTCTCAAGTGAAGCGAGGGCTGCATAGCCTCATTTCGGACATCAGGAATAACATCACTATCATTGCGGGAAGACGTGCTTCAGCGCGTATAAACCGTTCAAAGGGTCCGATACATGCAGCCTCGTATGCGGGACATCTGGCATCCGTTCCTTTGATAGGATAGTCCTATATGCTTGATATTAGCAAGTTATACCATAAAACTTTGCAGATTCTAGCACGATGCGTAGACAACACATATTAAATGGTGACCTGTGAGAATATTATCCAACATCAAAGCGCCTGTTTGATATTCAGATCTATTGACAGAAGCCCCTTATTACTTTGCATCATCGTGTCATATCTAAACTAGTTTATCCTCGCATTTTTACGTCCTCTATTTCACTACTACCTTTCTAGGGATATGGGTTCCTTATTTTGCAGCAAAGGTCTAGCTGAATTGATTACTAGGGGCTATTAGCGAGTAGTTAGAATCCTATACAAATACGCGATAACCGCGTCTTTTCTTAAACTTGGACAACACATGGCGTGTGTCTTGGTGATATTTGGTGATATTGCCAATGTTTCATCTAAGGCTATTCAGCCCTCACCTATTTAACACACAATAACAGGCATCAAAAGCTGAAAATACTAGCGAGGTGTGATAGTAGCTCGGGACTTGTTCATTCCTCATAGGTTCTTGAATGGCTTCTATCTCTAAGCCCTTATTTGAAAAGGTGTTATATTTCACGTGCGGGTGGCTGCGACTATCAGCCCGAGGAATCCGATCGTGATTGAGTTCGGGCTGGCCCGGTTTTCCAAACTATCACTAGTCAGTAGCCAGATGTTACTACTGATAATACTTGTCCTCAACGTTAAAATGTATGACGCTTAGACCTTCTACATGCTGAATATCCGCCACCGATGGACTGAGCAACGGACAGACTTTGTGAATGAGCCACAGGGGCCTTCGTCATAATGTGCCACACATTCCTAGACTGAATGTCTACATTGGGAGATCTGTGTAAAACTGCCCGCGATCTGTCTTTTTGAAAGGGCCTAGTTTGGAATTTCGAAGTGTATTGTTCAGATTATACAATGTCTGGGGTCAGGGTAAGCTTCATGATGTAGCGGAGTTCTAGTTCCATCATGACGACTAAGGATTCCTTCCATGGATGCCACTCATCTTCCGTCATCCTTCCATCACAGAGAGCGAAAGATAGTACCTACCAGCTCGACCAAAATTGAAGCTCGCTGGTATTTGAAGACAGATATGGAAAGTTACTCAATACAATTGATTTAATCCAATGCACCAGTCTTGTCATATTGTTCTGTATTGCAAATAATACTACTCTTTATTCTTTGAAGAGTGCTTTACTAACATACGATACGATCATGAGTGATCAGACCTACGTAGTATTGCCCGTCCGGGCTGACCGTTCGGATGGTCAGCAAAGCGACAAAGAAGGTGAGAATTTTAGCAGCATTGGTCCAATGTTTATCATGAAGCTCACACATTTCTGTCAAGTGGCTACTGCTATTGAAGAATCGCTACAAGAGAAGCTACATCCTACGGAACCGGAAGAACACGACGGTCCCCTGAAGAAGGTGATAGGTAGGACGTGTGGATTGAGCAATGGTAGCTAAGTATGGCACTAACATGGGAATGAAATAGCCAATTCCGACAGCCTCTACAAATACCTATCTGTGAGCTCGATGCGGATATGCAGTTCTCGAAGCCTAGTTACTAAGATTTCTAGTGGGATGATCCAGTTCGAACTCTTGCTTCCTACTTAGGTTTGCTGGGAATTATGTGTGGTGTTCATTATCTCCATTGGACTCAATGGTTTTTGAAATTGGGCGCAACGGGCCTTGGAGGTATGCAGTTACATTCGTATAACTCTAGGCAATCAATAACTGACGTGTTGCTGTGTAGTGGTGTATCTTGCCTCGTTCGTCAGTCGATCGACCAAATCCGACCCCGTTGCCCGTATGCGACCAGAGTATAAACAAGTACCAGAGCCGACTCTGAACGCTACCCTGAAAGACATCCATGATCTTGTCCAGTATCTCGCAATCCAAGGCCAGAAAGTGATTTACGGAGAGGACCCAGGCAAAACTCTAGGAGTGAGTCTCAGCTTGATGATTGGAACGACGAACTGCTAATTAACGTGATACTAGGCATTCTTTGGCCTTACGGCTTTGTTTTGGCTCACGAAAATCATGACCCCCTTCAATCTCGGAATACTGGGTCTAAGTTCAGCATACATTGTCCCTCTTATAGCTTCACCTGGTGGGCGCGAAGTAGCCCATTCTGCCAA
Source organism: Xylaria venustula (assembly GCA_022578775.1). Classification (NCBI taxonomy): domain Eukaryota; kingdom Fungi; phylum Ascomycota; class Sordariomycetes; order Xylariales; family Xylariaceae; genus Xylaria; species Xylaria venustula. The sequence continues at coordinate 490,196 of MU389356.1, read as the reverse complement.
GGTCCATGCGCAGGAACTAGCCCATACTACTTCTGAGAGTACAAAAGGGGCTTTACACGACACCAAAGCCAAAGCAGCAGATCTATCTGGCAGGGCACAACACGCTGCCGGCAACTTGACGTCTAGGACTCAGAAGGCTGCTTCAAATACGTCGTCTGGTGCACAAGACATGGCAGGAAACATGTCATCCGGGGCGAAGAATGTGGCGGGCAATATGTCGTCTGTCGCGCAAGATATGGCGGGCAATGTGTCATCCGGCGCGAAGAATATTGCGGGAAATGTGTCGTCCAAGGTGCAACAGACTGCTGGAAACACTTTGCCCAATAAAAATGCGCCATCGGAAACATTGAAAAATATTTCCGAGCAGCATGCCGCGGGCACGCAGAATATCACAGACACAAACCGCACCGCGAATGTACAGCCCAGTGACACCAACAATGGAAATCACCGCGCTGCCGACCGATATGCTTTTCAACGCCATGTTCAGAGAGATTCTATGATTGGTTTAGAGACGGGTTCCTAGTCGCCGGTTATACACACTAGGGTACCGTTGATTTCCAGGTCACCCTTATCGCATGCGACGGGACTCTGGATTAACTACTTTAAAAATTGCTACAGTTGCGAAGGTAAAGTTCAACTAGTTCTGATATGTCGGCAATTGCCCCTGTTGAAATCCTTTACTGTATTCGTTCTCTGAGATCAGATATCTGTTTTGTATCGTATAACACTTGATATGGGATTATTAATCGAGGGTGTTTGAGCACGAGTTCAACTACGGGAAATTTCATATTGTATTATAATTTACAACAATTCGCTAAAAACAACTGAAATACATGTCATATCGGTGTCACGAACACAGGACCAAAGTTTCCTTGAGGAAACCCTGATTCATTCAACGTATTCTATAAATTGCTCATTATGATATGTCTAAATATATTGGGTTACAGTTTCTGAAAGAATATATAACTCGCTCGCCGCCGCATCGCACAGATTCAGCGTGAGCTAAAAGGAGGCCTTTTCTGACAGAAATATCACCTGATTTGATAACGGAATTTACTTGGTGAAAACGGCTTACGTGAGATATGCATGTGTCAGAGCGTGCCGTCCCTCGCGGCAGAGCCGTCCTGCATAAGGGGGTTGGGTTGATCCTTCGTGCCATCTTCACACGTTGCGTGGTACTGGACCAAAACTACATGGAGATAACTCCTGTAGCTTGATTGAAAGCAGTGAAACTACAGGCTGACGCACATTTAAAAATCCTTTGATGGTGAAAAGACTGGGATCTAAGTCAGCTGTCTGAGTCTCTTGCAGGTTAGCATACCTATGGCTCACCACCTCAAGGCATATGCAGTAGGACTCGAGGGGGGAAATCAGATATGTAGCTCGTATGAACCGCGTTCACCAATTGATTATACACAGATGGAATCATCCGTTTCTTGAGCTAGAGTGATACATGGTGATAATCGCTTTATCATGGAAGGAAAAACACCATAATTCATGTGCTGATGATCATAGATGTCAGATGAGTACTGTACCGAGGACATCCAAAATAAAGACGAGAGGCCAGACCATGCCGAAGTGATAATCCGCTGACGACTTGCAGCCGCCAATACTACAATATACCGTTAAAGCTCCTGAAGGATTTCAATCTGGATAGGTGGAAATGCATACATGCATAACGCAAGGCATCCCCAACGGGGCCAGGGATCTGACTATGGCAGTGGATCACAACTGCCGAGCAAGTATTGACCCTGTAATGCTACACTGGCTGACTGCCTCGCAATTCTTTCCGCATAAAGGACGTTTGTAGCTCCTAATATGCATAAGCTACATGACGCATACACCACTGAAACGGTGCCGGTAATCGGGTACATAGTACGAAAGGAACATACCCCGGACATAACCATGGCTATGTTGCGGCTCAATTTACAACCTGCCCATTTGAGGGATAGATGGGGTCGCTGGCGACGCATGATACCAGGCGGATGCCATAGCTAGCAACCAGGCTCAGAGTAGGAGTTCTGAAGGACGTCTAAAGTCGGCGTTAGGGTTTAGCGTGCGTGCGCCTGTGTGGTTACTAGTTACTGCCAGGGGACATTCGGCACATCCCCAAAGTGCACAAAATGAAGTAGGGCGAGCTCATACTGATTAGGCTAAGGCCTGCTGAGAAACGTAATGTAAAAATAGCTTTCGCATCATTTGACATGAAAGCAGTAATTGAGCGGTACTCCGTATGTGGCCAAATCCCTGGTGAAGCTTTACTAGAACCTGTATACACTGTACCAGCCCCTAGTAACATGTCTTGACGTATTCATTACCACTTTTGAATGTTACTGTAGACATAAAGACTGCCTACATCGTTTTCCAATGACCCGATGGATAAAGTGGTAAAATCATAAACTATGTATTACTTCTGTCCCTCGTTAATACACTATTTCAGCAAAAAGTTCTCTTGAGCGGGTTGGTAGAAATGTTGCTACTCTAGATAGTAGTACTCGACAGGCAATGAATTCGACTATAAGATGTCTTTATCGGAAGTATCAACCTATATAGTCTAATAGCCGGATGTTGATTTCAAATAGATATTTGAAGTCCAGTATCACAAGTGTGACGCGTGCATCAGGGGAGTCACCTTTACTCGGGACGTTCGCATTCAACCACACTCTCGATTCCGTCGATGGGGGTCCAGATCTTCACGATCTTAAGTCCGCACTTCTTTTCCAGTAGATCAGACCATTGAGCCGGATTGCGCTCCTTGGCACCGAAGTTTGTCATCATAATCAAGTCAAGGGCGGTTTGCTCATAATCTGGCTTCATAGTAGGGACCACATGCTCATGAATGATGAACTTGCTGTAACCAGGTTTCATGGCCTCCCTTACGCGGCAGGCAATTTTGATGGCATCCTCATCCGGCCAGTCGTGGAGTACAAAATGCGTGTAGTAGGTACGTGCACCTGGTGACAAATCTGCGCGTTAGTCACTGTGTACATATGGAGTCAAGAGGACTAAGCACAAGTGGGAAGAGTCCTGAATGTAGGACTTACCTGTCACAGGTTGCTTAGTGAAGAAATCGTATTCCATCTTTTCGATGCGTGGGTGTAGGTGCCTAATCTGTTTAAGCACGGGGGGTAAATCTTGAAGGATAAATCGTCCTGGGGAATCTGGGAACCTGGATAGGAATGCCTCTGTATAATGTCCAAAGCCCCCAGCAATGTCAACAAGAAAGACAGCATCCTTGTTTGTTGCGTCAAAGCCGTCGAAGAGCCGTTCATTGACCGGATAGAATCCCTCATCCATCCACCCCGGACGTCCCAAAAGATAACCGTGCATGTGATCATCGAAGTTCTGCCCATGAGTTGGGTTCGACCGCAAGTGATCGAACCAGTGAAGTTTGGTATCATGAGCTACCTGATACGGAGTATCAAGGTTATTCGTTGGACATGTATATCCTTTATCCTTGAGCCAGTCATGGGCGTGTAAGAAAGTAGGATTGAGAACCGGAGGACTGGTATTGTTAGATATGTCTCGTTAATCGCCAAGGATGGAGCTACAAATAGGTGCCTTACGCGGTATGATAGCCACTGCTCATAACTGCAAGAGCCAAAGATCTACTGAAGTTATTGGGCTTATATTCATCCGGAGCTGTCATATCGATATAGCCAGAACCCGCAATGTGTCGCATCATGCGCTGCAGGAGCTCTTCTCCTATCTCGAGCTGTCTGGCAAGATCGGCAACTTTCTGAGGGCCATCGCCATTATTTGCCATGGCAGTCCACAAACCCGATTGTACGCCAAAGGATATAGCCATTACATTGCAAGGCTGGAGTAAGATTAGCTACGACAATGTATATCGGCGTTCCTCGACTAACCTGTGCCCAGACATGTTGGATCATCATCTCGCGTGGAGTCTCAAGAGCGCGTGTAAGCTCTCGCGTCTTCTCAAGTAACTTCCGTCTGTTTACAACGGAAACACCTGCATCCTTCGAGAATGCGTCACCAGCAGAGGCCACCTCGGATAGAAGTTTCGGTACAGCACCGATGTTGGTTGGGGCGATAACCGTGGAAACATCAATATGGGCCATGGTGAATGAGGAACGAGGAATAAGGGGTAGGACAGAAGGGCAGAATACGACAGCTCTCACGGTTGGGTAGTAGACAGGTGTCTCGCTGGCCAGTAGAACGAGCTTCAGACACTTTGCATTGAATGTGTGGTAGACAACGTTTAAGCGAACCTGGTAGGTGTGGTAGGCGATCTATGCTATGGAACACGGGCTTCAGCTTCTGATATAATGTCTCTGTCTTCCACGACCATCGCTTAGGGAAAAGAAACGTTGCCCGATGCTTCCGAACATAATCCTTTCGACTTGCAGTTGCCTAGCTGGAGTGTCTCGGGGAAGCAATACAGAGGCCTGGCGCCTTGGAAGATCATTGGACTTCAAATGCAGTTTCCAGGGTCGCGTTCAGCTCTTGTTGACACAAGATGGATTAAGAAATACAACGTCGGCACGACTCAGTCAGCTACGGTACTAAAGTTGTAGATACAATACGCACCCTTGAATTTGCATGTGGAAGGATTCAGAAACCCCGGCTCTTGCAGCGGTTCAATATCATCATCCCTCCAGTAATTATTGACTGTCTGACCAACATTACATATTGTATTATACTCTCTGGTGTCGGTCCGGGGAGAAGTCCGGTGAGGGGCTACATGTAGATTGGGGAAAGCTATTTACAAACCACCTCAACTTTGACTGAAAATGAAAAGAAAAAGTAAAGGAAACGTCAGTAAAGAAGGATGACGGTATAGTAATTGCGATTAGACTCGTTATACATAGCTCCACGTACAGTCTCATTTATGAACCTACTTGACTACTATTAAGTGATAATACTTCGGCCGCCGCTTGAAAACGCTGGAATAGGATTTGAATGGTAGCCGGCAACCATTATCTGGTGACCAAAGGATAACCCCCGCACAGGATCAAGATGATCTGACCAAAAAGAAATAATACTACCTACCATTTCAACCCAAAAGTTTTATTCCCATCCCTGAGATGTTGCAGGCTGTCATCCTAGTGAGACCGCTGTATCATGATTGCTATAAACCAAGAATTATAGCCCAGGCATAAAAATGTCAGAAAGAACAGAAGAAAAAGCGACAGACAATACCACAAGCCTTCTCAGTTCCTAGTACCCTTATGTTTTGCCATACAGATACCAACGCACGATGTCTGAGCAACCGCCACCACTAGATCCTGCTCGAGCGGGAGAGGACAAGGGAAAGACGACTACTGCTGCAATCAGCACTGTTGCAGCTGTCAGCACTTTATTCGCCGTGGCCAGGTTATGGGTTCGGATTAAGATTATGCGCAAATTTCAATTCGATGACTTGTTGATCGTGATCGCAGTTGTAAGCAGTCTAGTGACTTCACTTTGTTTGTTTCTTATGAAGAACTAACAACAGACAAGATTTCTGGTTGGCTCAGTGTTGCATTCTCCACCGTAGCAGTCCAGTCGGGAAGTGGTCGACATATCCAGACCCTCACGATAGATGAGATACAGAGAGCTATCTTGTTCACTTTGATCGGCTTCGTCCCGGGGATTATCTCCTTCACTCTACCAAAGATCGCAGTTGCAAACCTCCTCTGCAAGCTGCTAAACCCGTCACGTTCACATCGAGTATGGGTTTGGTTCATAGCTGTCTTTAACTTGCTGCTATTGCTGGTGTCAGTTGGCCTAGTTTTCGGTCAGTGTCAACCATCAAACTCTCAATGGGATTTCTCGGTTCCTGCGAGGTTCTGCTGGGACAAATGGTATACGGTCGACTACACTCGAGCCGCTTGTGGTCAGTAGTATACTAATGCGCTAGATTTGCTGAGTCGCCCTACTTACGAATTCTATACAGCATTCTCGGCTTTCGTAGACCTATATCTTTCGGTCTATCCTGCGGTGGTTCTTTACAAGATCCACATCCCAACAAAGAAGAAAATTGCACTAAGCGCAGCACTCAGTATTGGCTCAGTGTAAGCAATGGCCTAACTCTTCCCTGCAGGCTTCGAGTATGCTTGCTAACTACAAGTGAAGCTCGACTGTTGTCGCGATATACAAGATCACTGTCCTCGACAGTCTTGCCAGTGTGGACTTTACGTGTAAGTGACTCGAATACTTTTCTCCAGGAGGCTACTAACTTCAGCAGACGATAATTGTGATCTAACCATCTGGACCATGTAAGTATCAGTGACAACGTCTGATTGGGCTTGAATTCCTTGTTCATGCTGATCCTTGGGCAGCGTCGAGGGCAGCGTCATTATCATTGCAGCTGTGAGTGATTGTCAAAACAATTTTCTCCCCGTTATGCCCTTTGTTGAGAATAAAAATGCTCATCTGGGCTAAGCTTATAAATCTAATTCTATGATCTCGATGCTCTAAGAATAATACTTAGAGCGCAGGTTACTAACCCTGAGTGTATTGTAGTGCATCCCAATACTCCAGCCTTTGGTTGAGCGAATTCGTAATCGACCCTGGCCTACGAAAGGCACTGATCATAGCGCATACTCTGCACCGAGTCGTCGTCACGGTTATGCCGATATCCAACTGTCGAACGATAAATCCCGGATTCAAAAGTTCCGACGCAAGTTCGAGATGGATAGCATCCTTGCAACTAAGAACAACGACGATGATATACCATTACCGGCTGGAAGTCAAGATCGCATTTTGGAGGAGGATGAAGCTGGATTGGTGACTTCAAAAGTCGAGCCCCTGAACAATGGTAGAGATACACCACCCAAGACACACCAAGGAATCTACCGGACCGACGAGGTGCTCATCAGCTATGGAACAGATACAGAGGGTCGATCGACGAGTCATCGTCATCAGGAGAGCTGGTCATAATACACCGAAAGGACACAGAAGGCACTGGCTGCCACATACGAAGGCCAAGGGGAATGGTGGTAATGCTATGCACGATTGTTCTTGTGAGTCCATATGAAATAGCCCGTCTGGAGAATATGTTAGCTCATAGGTGGCGGCGGTATTGACTAAAGATTTGTTTGAGCCCTATTCAGCCATGTAGAACTACTTGGTAATCATGTATATCAATCGCTACAATTTCGTGTACTGTATTCTCTATTGTCTCTTCCAATCACCAGCTCTCACGGATATAGAAATGGCGTGCCATGTATATGAAAGCTATAGTAGTAGAATTTGACCCTTGTTCAGCTCAAGTGCCTTAGCGACTCAGTGAGAGGCAGGGTTACCTCGGCGGATGAGAGGATACACATACATAGCTGAAGTCTAGGTTATACAGATCCCGCGGTAGGCTGGAGAGAACACGAAGCCTGAGTGGAACAAAGTAGGCTCTACCAATCACGTTATGGCGTTAGTACTACCACCAGGGGATAATAGTCCTAGTGGACGAGGGAGGGAAAGGGACACATCTGAAGGATCAGTAAGGTAGAGGATTGAAGCTACAGGCAAACTGTAGCCTTCCTGCCGGAGGTGCACCCATTTTTGCAAACTTATCGAGCAGCAGCAATCCTTGTAAGTCCTGAAGACTGTTGTCAGGTTCAGAGCGGACTCAAATGATGGTGACTCGACAGATGGACGATAGGAGTGAAGGATCGTAGTATGCAGACAGGTGAGCGACGAGTAGCTTGCGTTATCTTTTTATGACCGATGAAGCACAATAAACTGCAACCCACACGCGCATACACCCAAATAATTATCCGCTGGTTCCGGTCTCCCGTATCATGGGGCGGTGTAAGGGGAAATGGTGTGAAGGTGTTACTGCTAACGTCCAAATGATTCAGTTTAGTAAGAATCATGATCATTATCTGGTTGTGTTACATGGCCCCTGCATGTAGAATACGTCTCGCCTCTGCTGCCAGTTTTCCCAATGTCCAGTAAAATGAACACTGGTGGCGTCTCCGAACGAGATCCTACGTTCTGCCTCTTGTTTCTGGGCAATTGGCATCACACATAGACTTAGATACATTGAGTAAATCGTATCATCAGCACATATACAAGAGATGCACATAATATAATTATATATAGAGAGAGCAGTGAATGCATCGATAGAGATTATTGGGGTAAACACATGGTAAACGTTGTTGCAGCAGAAGGATTGATACAGCGCATAACGAGCTGATCTGATTACCCTACGGGATAAGCATTGACTAGTTCTAGTTGGAGCGAAAGCATTCCGAACTGTCGTGCAAGGACGAGGATTACTTGCTTACTTAACTTATGAGTCCCTTAAAAGTAATCCTTTTGGGCCAATAGCTAAATGTCACGCCGTATTGATACTTGGTTCAATTGACAAGGCCGCTCAGGAAGCAGCTGGAAGCTTGGATTTACACATTTCCAAGCTGACTTAGCGCACTGTAGGCTCCCGGCCGCCACACAGGGGTTCATAGTAGTCAAATCATAGCTATTTTAGCTCTGAGTACCTGTCAGCAGGCGTACATTCTTGAAAGGGAAATGGGAAAGATTTGAGATGTGCTAGTACTCATGTTTTCTGTTACAGCCCCTTTTCAATTCAGACAACTAAAGGCTTTGCGCCATTATAGTATATATTTCCTTCCCTGGCACACCTACATAGTGTACTTATTATACCAAAGTCTACTACGAAAGGATTAGGAGTACTTCTGCCTTCATCTCTTACCTTGTTCATCACGGATAAAATGGATCCAGTCAAAGAAGACGCTATTTACAATGAGCGGTTTGTTAGGATTATTTGCATTGGAGCTGGTGCATCGGGCATCTGCTTAGCTTACAAGCTCAAGCGATCGTTCTCTAGCTTTTCGTTGACGGTAAAACCTCTCCTTTATCTTTAACAGTAGCGCTCGTGTCTCATAACTTCCATAGGTCTATGAGAAAAATCCAGAGATCGGAGGGACTTGGTATGAAAACCGCTATCCAGGTTGCGCATGCGATGTCCCTTCCCACAACTATACCTATTCCTTTGATCCTAAGCCAGACTGGTCGTCAGTCTATCCAGGTTCAAGAGAGATTCGTTCCTACTTTGAAGATTTTGTCTCAAGATACCAACTGGGCAGCTTCATTCACACGTCGCATCTCGTTAAGGGCGCGACCTGGGATGGAGAAAAGGGTGAGTGGGAGGTAGTGGTCAAAAATTTGCAGACGAACCAAACCATGAACTGTACCAGTGACATTCTAGTCCACGCGACTGGCTATTTGAATAAACCCGCTTGGCCGAATATTACTGGCCTTGAAAACTTTAAGGGTATCAAAATCCATAGCGCCGACTACGACGAAAGTGTCGATCTCAGGGGTCGCGATGTTCTGGTCATCGGCAGCGGGTCTTCCGCGGTGCAGATCCTTCCTGCCATCCAGCCCATTGTTCGAAAAGCAAAAATCATCATCCGCACACCCTCATGGGTGGTAAAAGATATCAGCACCGGGGCCGCGGTGCTCACGTCTAATCAGATCGAGGACTTTATCAAGAAGCCCGAGGTTTTGATGGCTCTACGTCAAGAGAACGAAAGAAATATGAATGCCATCTTCAGTGGGTTACGCCAAGTGAGCCTCATTCGGACTTTGCTGACGGATCAAAGCGGTATACATCAAGAATACGGTGCTCCAGAATCAAGCAAAGAGCATTCTTGAGTCGACAATGAAGGAAATGCTGAGTCCGGATATGATCGAAAAGCTCACCCCTAAGTTCTCTGTAGGCTGCAAGCGGGTAATACCCTCTGGCTTTAAGTTTTTGCGCGTGAGTATCCCTGTGCTGTTCCCGAAAATGATTAACTCACAGTATAATAGACATTGAACGAATCGAATGTCAGCGTTATTCATTCTCCTGCCTCCTCTCTTACTAGTACTGGGTGTATCACAGAAGACGGTCAGCACCACGATGCCGATGTAATTATTTGCGCAACCGGCTTCGACACGTCTTATGTGCCTCGTTATCCCGTGATAGCATCAGGGCGCAACCTTCAAACTGAATGGAGCCAGTCAATCATGGGTTATATGGGAGTCGGGATTTCCAACTTTCCCAATACCTTCACACTGCTAGGGCCTTATACTCCAGTGACGAACGGACCCGCTCTGGTAGCAATTGAAGCACAGGCAGACTATATCTGCTCTTGCATTGACCGCTATCAAACCGAACCCATCCACAGCATGTTTTTACCACAGAATGTTTGCATGGAATTCAAAGAGCAGGTTGCAAAGGCGATGGAAATGCTAGTTTGGACAGATGAATGCCGCAATTCGCACAATAACCACCAGATAGGCGGTCGTTTGCCAACCAACTGGCCGGGGTCAACTCTGCATTACCTAGAAGCTATACGAGAGCCACGGTGGGATGATTGGGATATCCAATACAGAGGAAACCGCTTCGCATGGATGGGTAATGGGGTCTCCCAGACAGAATGGGACCCCACTGCAGACATGGGCTACTATATCAGGGAACACGATGACGGTCCGCACCTAAGCAGAAACGCAAGAAATCTGGCAACCGCGAAAACGGGTTCCCAGCCTGCTCGGGAACTTCACCGATCGGCGAAACTAGGTTATGTCAGGACTGACAAAATGGCCAATGAAGAATTTGACATAGTTACTACTGGAAGCATGGCTAAGGGACTCATGGTCGTCGAAACCAATGAGCTGCAAATGGAAGGTATCGAAGCGACTGAAGCGACACAATCTGTGTAACTCAAGAAGCTCCAAAACCCTCCTTGGAATCAGTGGCTTTGATGTCTTCGTCATATGGCATGTGATTTTCATACAACACAAATAGAATAGGGGGGACTAGCAACCCTAGATAGCTCGTTCTATAGCCTGGAAGCATCGGAGTATAAAGAGCTTTCGGAGCACTGAAGCGAAATAACGAAAATACTGACTTTAAGTCTCTGAGAACCGTAACTGAATAGGCTGGAATTCTTCACAATAGTCCGACGATTGTTTACTCCACGCCGTCCCTGAAGGTGCGAGTCATGTCGAGAAGGGAGATGTAGGGTTTCAAGGCCCAACCCTATGCCAAGAACCCAAGAACCCAAGTGAGCCCATGGGCCCCCAACGCTATGACCATTAAAATTCGCCAAGAACCCAAGTAAGCCCATAGGCCCCCAATATTTCGGGTTAAGTTTTGCCAAAAACTTAAAGCCCAAGTTAAAATTATATAGTAAAATAAAGTTATAAAACAAATATATATAATTATAAAAAATAATATAAAAAAAATATAAATTATATATTAATTATATATTAAATAATTATATATTAGCAATAATATTATATAAATTATTTAAAAAATAAATTTTAAAAATATTAATAATTGCTAGCTATAATAATATTTGCAAAAAATATAAAATTTAATTTGTTTAAAATTTTTAATTTATATAAATATAAATTTTTATTATTAGTTTATTAATTAAAAAAGCTTAAAATATTTTAATATTTAATATTAATATTATTATATTTAAAAATATAATATTTTAGTTTAATAATTTTTTTTAATATATTAATTATAAAAAATATATTAATAAAATAAATAATAAAACAAAAAATTTTTAAAAAAATTATTTAATATTTGCAAAAATAAAATATTTTTAAAAAATATAATTTTTTAATGCTAAAAAAAATTAATATAAAATTAATATAAAAAATAAAGCAATATAAATTATAATTGCAAACAAAATTTTTTTGCTTATTTAAATTGTTTAAAAAAATAAAAATGCTATAAATTAATATTTTAAAATAAAATTTTTATAAAAAACAAAAAAAGTTTTTTTTTTTAATAATAAAAAATATATTTAAACTAAAAAATTTTAGTTTATATTATGTAAAATATTATTAATAAATAAGCGGAAAATTTTTAACTAACAATAAAATTTAGCAAATAATATTGCTTAAATAAAAAAAATTAATTTAAAATAATTTAATTTTATAATAAACTGTTTTAAAAGCTTAAATAAATATTTTTTTTTAAATTAAATAAAAAGTTTTTTATTATTATTAAAAAAATATATTAAAAATATATTAAATATATATTAATTAATTTATTTTAACAATAAAAAATTATTAAGCTTTAGCAAAATATTGCAAAAATATGCTTAAGTTTTAAAAAAACTATTAAATATATAAATAAAAATTTTTTAATATTAAATTTATAATAATTTTTTAGTTATAATATTTGCTATTAAATAAAGCAAACTTTAAAAAAATTAAATAAAATAATTAAAAAAATATTAATATATTAATTAATATAATAATTATTATAATTAAAGTGCTTTTAAAAAGCAAAGCTTTAAGTTGGCGTATTAAATATATATTAATACTAAGGTAAAAAAAAAAAAAAAACTATTTTGCGTACAATTTAAGTGCGTTTGTATTTATAGGTACACGGCTAAATAAATTATATATATAAATAGCATAAGCTATCTAAAGCGCTAAGCCGACCAGCAAGTTAAGCCACTTAGCCGTAACTACTTTTTTTTTTAAAAAAAGCTCGTTTTAAAACTTAAACTTAGGGTTTGTTGCTTTTTAATAAAAAAAAAAATTATTTTGGGTTTTTATGCTATTATAACTATATTACAGATTTTTATTCTGTAAAAGCGCAACATTACGCTTTTTTATAACAGCTTGCAATAGCGCGCTGTTAATATATTTAATTACTATTATAGCATTTATGTTTGCATTTTTTTTTTCGAATGTTTTAATATTTTTTTATTTATATCCGGTGTATTATTGTTAAAATGTGCTTTTTTAAATTTATTTTTTTTTGCTGCTTTTAATTATTATTTTAGTTGTTTTAAAAGTTCCGTAAAATTAAAGTTATTTTTATAAAATATAAACAGTAATTTTAATAAATTTTTAAAATTGCTTGCAAAATACTATTTTTTATTATAATTTTAGCTTTTTTAATTTATTTAATACTGCAACATTTTTTTGTAATATAGCCGCAACGTTTATATTTGTTTAACCTTTTATTTTTGTTTAAAGTTAAAATTATTTGGCAATATTTTACTATTAAGTTGGTCGGCCGCTTATTTAAGCAAAAAGTTGTTTAAATATTTGCATAAGCGGTCGGCATAGTAAAAATCGGTTAATTTTTAACTTAAAAAAACTTTAAAACAAAATGTAATAAAACTAGTTTATTTTACAATTTTAAAATATTATCGTATAAGCAAATAGTTTAATTTATTTAAAAAACAGTCGGTAATTTAAAACTGTTATTTTTTTATAATAAAAACTTAGTTTTTAACTTTAAAGTTAAGTTTTTAACAATAGCGGTTTTTTTTTTAAATTGTGCAGTTTTAAGTTTGTTTAAAAATGCGACAAGCGGTTTTTATATATTAGCTTATTATTTTAGCTATAATTTGTATATTTTTTTAGTTTAATCGTTTTTTAACCAGCATATCAGTAAAATATTTAGTTTGTAAAGTTTAATTATAATAGCTGGGCATAAAAAATTTAAACATAATTTTATAAAGCTATAATTTTATTAACTTATATAAAAATGCTGCAGCGGCAAAATTTATCGCAAGCAGCGCTTTAGTTTAATTATTTTAATAATAGTTGCAAAATAAACATAGTTATTAATTAAAATATTTAATAGTAATTTTAGCTTGCCCGGCTAATTTATAATGTTTTAATAATAATAATTTTTAATTAATATTTAAAAGTTTTGCTAGTTTGTTCGTAAAAAAAAAAATAAATTAAAAATTTTTATTAAAATTAATTTTTTTAAAAAATTTGTAAACTTTAAAAAAGCTTTTATAGTATAAGCGCGCGGCTTATTTTGCTATTATTGTTTTATCGCATAAAATAAACCAAAAAGCTTTGCTAAATTTATTAACTATTATAAACACAAATTTGCTTTTTTTTTTGTTAATCGCTATTTTTTTAAAGTTAATTATAATATGCTTATAAAGTCGAAAAAAATAAAAATAAATTAAAAAAGCTTTAAAATTTTATTTTTAAAAATTTTTATAGGTTAACAATTTAAGCAGTTAGCAATATAAGTGTTGCAGTCGGCAAAAACTCCCAGCTATTAATATTATAATATTATTAATTTTTAAGTTTTATTTTTTTTTAAGTGTGCAGTCGTAATTTTTCCGTATATTTTTTTAGTAAGCGTATTTAGAAATTATTAATTTTTAGCACGATTAATTTTTTTTTATAAATAATAAATTTTTTATTTATATTTTATTAATCGTTTTTTGCGATATAAATTTTAATACGATAAATTTTAAAGTTTAAAAAGTTTTAGTTTTGTTATAAAATCTCGTTTACTAACATAACGCCAGGTATAAAAAATTTAATTTTAGTCGGTGCAATTAAATTTTTGTTACTTAGGCAAAAAAGCGGTATTATATATTTTACCGAAAAAAAATGTACTTTATTTACTATTTTAAAAACTGTTATATATTTTTAACTTTTTAACTTGTTTTTTTAAATATGTAAATTTTTTTATTTTTGTAATAAAACATTAGCTATTACGTTTTTAGCTTTAAGTTAATAAATAATAATAAAATAGTATTAAGCTATTAAATTTGTTTAATTCGCTTGTTTTTAATTAAAATATTATTTTGTAGTAAAATATTTTAGTGCTTAATAATTAATAATAATAAAAAACGGCTATTTTTTTAAAGTTTAATTAGTTTAAGCTTTTAATACTAAAGTTTTTTAATAACAGCTAGTATTTTTTTATTATAGATGCTGTAATTTAGCTTAGCGCTATGCATTATTTTAAAAATATAAGCGATAAAGTGCTATTTGCCGTTTTTTTTTTTTTAAAACAAACATTTAGCTATTATTCCGTTAAAAATATCGGTTTTTATATAGATTTTACATTTAAAGTAAAAATAAGCTAAAACAGGTATATTAACTAGTAAATATTTTAATCGGTTAAATGTTTTTTAGCAATTTTCCAATTATTAAAAAGTTGTATTTTTTTTTGTTAAATTAAATAGCGGCTTAGCAATATAGCTATATTTAAAAATAAAGCATCGATAAAAATTATAAAATTTTAAAAAAAATTAAACTATTTTTAGCGTAACAGGTTTTTTTTAATTATAAATTACAGCAATTTTGTCGGGGTTTATTTTAATGCCGTTTTTCCTTATAATATAACCAAAGTACTTTATTTTAATAATATAAAACTTATATTTTTTAAGATTTGCTTGCAAATTGTTATTTTATAGCATTTTTAATATTTTTTTAATATATTTTTTATATTTTTTGATCGTATTTAAATATATTAATATATTATTAATATAAGCGCTGCAAAAATTGTTAATATAGCTTTTTATAATTTTGTTTATATATTTTTAAAATGTAGCTGGTTTGTTAATTAGCTTAAACGGCACCACTTTATATTTATATAATTTATATCGAGTTTTAAACGTAATAATATTTTCGTTGTTAAAATGTATTCGTATTTTATAAAATACTTAGTGTATGTTAATTTTCGTAAAAATTTTTGCTTTAAAAATATATAACAATATTTTTTTAATTAATAATAATAAATATTTATTTTTTTTCGTTAATGCGTTTATTTTTTAGTAATTTATATAAATTTGCAATTTGCCGTTAATTTTAAAAGCATATAATACTAGCGATATAAATAAAAAGTTTGCAGGCATAATAAAGCTTTTTTTTAAATTGTCGAGTACGTATTTTTTTAATGCGGCAAGTTTATCGATAAACATGCGATATAAAAAATTATTGCTTAAGTTGCTTTTGCTTTTTTTTGGCAAAAATTTGATACAATAATTAATATCGCAAAGTTTAACTAGCATATTTAAATTTATTTTACTAAAAATATAAATTAATAGTTGGTATTTTTTTGGTATTATTTTTTAAGTTTTCCGTTTAAATTTTTCGGTTTTAAATTTAAAAAATAAGCTGTTTAGCTTTTTTTTTTTTATATTTAGCTTAAAGTTAATTTTATAAAAACTAATAATAAAAGTTTGCTAAGTTTATTGCTTATTTTGTTTTAAATATACAGTAAATATAATTATATTAACTATAATAATTTTAAAAATAGGTTTTTTTTTATATTAAGCGAATTTTTTTTGCATGCAGTATAGTTTTTAAGCGTTATGCTTTTATTTTAATTTGTTTTTTAGCAGGCAATTTAAAAGTAATAAAGCTAACTTATTTTTTGCTAATTAGCGGTTTATTTTCCAGAAATTTTTACATATAAAGTTTTTAACAAAATATTTTAGCATGCGTTTTGTAGTAAAAATTAGTAATATAGCTATTACCGGTATAAAAAAAATTAAAAATATTGTTTTATTTGCGTTTTTTATAACTTTTAGGTGTTTTTTTATAAATATTTTTTTATTTTTTTTAGCTTTTTTTTTATCGGTAAAAAATAAATTAAAAAAAAAACGTAATATTTTTTTCGTACGTTAAATAAAATGTTATATATTTTATAAAAGTTTTGTTTAATAATTATTTTGTTTAGCATTAAAAAAATTATTATTAGCATATTTTTAAATATTTAGCTTTAAAAATAAAAATTAACTAGCAAAATTTTGCAAATTTTTTGTTGCGTTTTAGCGTTATATTTAATAACGCTTTTTTTTTCGAAATTATTTACAATAGTTGCATTTAATTCCGTTATAAAACAAATCGCTAATATTTTGTTTACAAAAAAAAATCCGTTTGCTTTTATATCGGCAAAACATTTTTAAACAGTAATAATTTGTTTATTTATTTTTAAAGTATATATTATAAAAAAAAATTTTTTACTTAAATGCGGTATTAAAAAATTAGTTATATTGCTTACTATTATTTTTAATACAATTTTTAAAAAAAAATTTATAGTTTTTAAGGTTAAATATTTCCTGCTTTAACTTTAGTTTTAACTTTTTTTTTAGGTGTGTTGCTTTATTTATACCTGGTAAAAAAGGCTGCAAATCGGGCTTTATAATTAGCATTAAATATAATTAGCTTTTAGCCGCTTAAAAAGCATTCGCAGGTGCGATAACCCTTTTTTCGGCAATTAAAATATCGATTTTTAGCAATTAGCTTTTTTATTTTTTTTTTAGTCGGAAATAAATAAGCTTGTTTAATTTTTGCGGCGTAAAGCTTAAAAATATTGCTATTATTGCTCGATCGGGCAAAATTACGGTTGCTTTTAGCGTTTAACTAGTTTTTATTTTTATTTTCCGCAACAGCTGCGTTTGCTTTGTTGCGTTTTAATTATGCTTTAGTTTTAACAAAATTATAAGCGAGCTATTTATATTGCAAAACAAATTTACGGTAATTATAGTTAAAATTAAAATATTTAAATGCAATCGAATTTTTTAGTTAAATAATTTTAATATAGGTATAAAACTTTTTTTTTTAGTTTTTTTTAGCAATTATACGTTTACCAGCAAAGCAAATAAATATATTTTTAAACTTTTAAAAATTGCTAAATAAAATTAACTTTAGGTTAATTTATTTAGCTTGGGTTTTTTGCTTTTTGTTAATGTTAAAGTATTTATTTTTTAAATATTTTATAAGCTGCTTAGCTATTTTAATTTAGTTAAAGTGGTTATTTAGCAAATAAAGCTGGAGATTTAAAGCTATATCGCTTTTTAAATGGGATTTAATATCGGCTAGTTTAGTTTGTTTTGTGGCAAACTAATTTTCGTTAGCTTTTAAGCAGTTAGTTTGCAAACGGTGCTAAACCTTAAAAAAAACTTTGTTTTTTTTGGCGTTATTATAAAAAACATAAATTTTTACTTTAGCCGACTTTTTGCGTTTGCTTGCCGAGGTGTTAAAAATAAAAGTAATATTTCGGTTACGTATAATTATATCGGCAATTAATTAATTAGCTTTAGCAAGTTTTGCTTTTTTTTTTGCAAGCTTTTTTTGTAGTTTTTTATTTATAATATTTATAGCGTTAATTTGTTTTTTAAATTTGCCGTAAATTTTTTTTAAAAAGTTTGCGAGGTTTTAAACATTAATATTTACGATGCTAGCTTATTAGTAAATATTTTGCACCGTGTGGTTTTAAGTTTAAATTAACAGTTTTTTAATAACTAGTTTATAATATAAAGCTTTACGGTTGCTGTTATAAAGCTTAACAAAATTTTTAAAAGTTATTAAGCCGTTAAAAAAAAAAAACGCTGCTTTTTTTTTTTTGGTAAATAGCTTAAAATAAAAGCTTATAGCTTTTTAGTTATTATTAACAGTCGATTTAACTAAGTGTTTAACTTTGTTTAAAACGTTTTTATAAATGCTATTTATCGTAAAGCTATATCGGCTATTTTTGTAATTTTTGCTGTTTAAAATTTTATATATTTATTTGTAATACGTTTTTAGGGCTTTTTTTAAAGCATTAGTAAATTTATCGTCGTTTTTATCGCAACTAGCTGTTTTAATAATAGCTGGTTTGCAAATTGTAATAGCTTTAAAAAAACGTTTTTTTACGTAGGTATTAAAAATTTTATTAAGTCGAACATAAATTTCCGTCAAGTTTTTTATGTCGAAAACTATATGCTTTTAGGCTTAGCTATTAAAATTAAAAAATTTATTGTTTAATCGCGCTATCGTTAAAAATAGTAAATAATTTAAGCTGTTTTAACGTCGATCCGTAAGGTTAAAAAAAAGTAATAATTAGCATATTTTCGATCAAAGTTTAAAATAAAATTTAAAGTTTAAAAATGCGAAAATAAATGCATTAGCTTGCGCGTTAGTTATTTTAAGTCGTTAAAAAAATATAAAGCTTTTTAAGCTAAAAATAACTTTAGTATTGTTACGATTAAAATATTTTTAAAAAGTAAAGCTTTAAGTTGGCGTATTAAATATATATTAATACTAAGGTAAAAAAAAAAAAAAAACTATTTTGCGTACAATTTAGGTGCGTTTGTATTTGTGGGTGCACGGCTAGGTGGGTCACGTGTACAGGTGGTATAAGCTACCTGGAGCGCTGGGCCAACCAGCGGGTTAAGCCACTCAGCTATAACTATAATTAAAATTAAATATATATTTTTTTATATTTTATGCCGATTATTTTTTTGCAAAATAAAAACAAAATATTTAAGCTTTAAATTAAAGATTTTATTTTATTATAAATAAATTAATTTATAAGTTTTTAAAAATTAAAAATTTTTTTGCTATTTTTAAAATCGTTTTAAGCAATAATAAAAAAAATATTTTTATTAAATTTATTAAAATTATATTTTTAAAATATATTGTTTAAATTAACGATAAATATTTTATTGCTTTATATAATAAAAAAAAATTAATAAATAATATAAAAAAAAGTTTTGCAAAAAAATATAAATATTGCTAGCAAATTTAGTTTAAATATTTATTTAAAACGCAATTAATAATTAATTAATATAAAATTAATATAAATTTAATAATAAATTTACTAATTAATATTAATTGCAATAATAAATTAATTATATGTTTTGCTATATTTATTTAAGCAAGCAAAAAAATTTTGTTTGCGCTATTAAAATTGCAAACGTTTAATTTTAGTTTTAATTGCGGCTATATTTTTTTTATAAGTAGCTTAATTTAAAAAGCACTAAGCTTATCGTTTATAAACTTTTTTAATATTAAAATTTATAAATAAATTAATGTTATTTTTTTTACGTTTAAAGTTTAAAAATATTAACAAATTTAATATATTATATTTGTTTGCTATTTATAATTAATTAATATAAAATTAATATAAAAAAAATAAAAAATATAATTATAATATAATTTGTTGCAAAAATATAATATAAAAATTACTATATAACAATTAATATAAAAATAAATATAAAATAAAAATTAAAAATAAAAAAAATTAATTAATTTATTTTATAAAAAAATAATTAAATTTAAAAAAAATAAAACTAATAATTAATAAATTTAAAAAAAAATAAAAATAAATAAATAAGTAAAAATATAGGGCAAAAACCCCAATAAAACTTTTTGCCGGTTTTAATTTTTTACTGCTTTTTTAAATTAATACTGCTTTTTTAGTTTATAAATATATATAAAATTAATTTTGTTTATATTTATATTATAATTATTAAAAACTTAAAAATTAAATATATTAATTATTAAAAAAATATATATATATATAAATTAAAAAAAAAAAAATTTAATATAAAAATTTATTTTATTTATAATAAATAAATTAATTTAACTTTATAAAATATTTATATTTAATTTTTGCTTTAAATTTTTTAGCAGTTAAAAGTTTGTTTGTAATATAGTTATACGCTTAGCATAAAAAACACTATAATTAGCATTTATAAATATTAATATATAGTTATATACAAAATAAATATTTAAAAAATTTATATAAAAACATTTTTATAATATATATTTTTGCAGCTTTTTGCAATGCTTTAAAAACGCTTTTATATATTTGCATATTAATTGTTAACCTAGCTTAAACAATTTTACGGACAAATTAATAAAATAATTAGCAAAATAGCAAAAAATCGATTTATTTTTAATATTAGTAAATTTTTCGCAAAGCATGTTTTATATATATTAAAAATATATTAATTATATATTAATTGATATTATATTTTTTAATTTTTAACGCTAAGCTTTAAATTGTTCATATAATTTATATTGCTGCTAAAATTGCCGGAGTTTAATTAAACTGTTATTAAAAGCGTTTTTGTTTTTAATTAGCTTTAAAAATGTTTTTTTAGCAATTTTAATAGTAAAATTACGCTTGGCAAAATATAATAAATTATATATACAATTAAAATAATAAGTTAAAAAAAATAAAAATTAAATAATAAATAAAACTTAATTGTTAAAAATAATATAGCGATATATATATAATATTATAGCAAAAACAAATGTTTTTAAAACTTTATAGTTTAATTTAGCATAAAATTAAAAAAAAAGCAAAATATTTAATATAATCGGTAATACTAACAATATAAATAATAATAGTAATAAAAAAACATTTTAAAAATTATATTAAAAAAAATAATTTTTAATATATATATAATAAAAAATAAAATAAAATATATATTGCTAGCTTATTTTTTAAATTATTAAACTTTTAAGCCGGTATTAAAATTATTATAACATTAATATATAATAATATAATTAAGCTGTTTTTTTTTATTTGCTATATTATAAGCTTTTTTTAAAATATATAGCTATATAAATTAACTATATATATTAACGCAAGCAAAAATTGCTAAACTTTTTGCTAATATAAATATATAGTTTAATTTTAATAATTAACAAAGCGATTTTATTATATTTAATAATATTAACAGCAATTATTTATATATATTTAATAATAGTTTATTTTGTATGCTATTTAACCAAAGCAAATTATTTTTTAACTAACTAATTATTTTACCGCTATAATAACTTTATAATAGTTTAATATATAATTTTGCATATAGCAATCGTTTTTAAAAATAGTTTAAATTTACGTTTTAATATAAAAAAAATAAAATAACTAAAGAAGCAGTGCAAAAAATCACAAAAATATAAAACTAATTTAAACGCTCGGTAAAAATATAAAATTTTTAAAATTAAAAAGCAAAAAAATTAACTAAAATATTAAAAATTATTTGCAAACATTACAAAATAATATTAGCATATTTTATGTTTTTTAAAATTATAAAAACTAGTATAATAATATAATATATTAAAAATGCTAAATATAAAACTTTTAGCTTTTATTTAAATAGTTTTTTAAATAAAGCTAATATATATAGCTATTTTATATTTTTTTATATTAATTTTATATTAATTTTTATAAAAAGCTATAAAATTTTTTTTATTAATTATTAAGCTAATTTATGCGTAAATTATAATTAATTTTTTTATTAATGCTATATAAAACTAATATTTAATAAAGTTTTTTTAAAAAATTGCTTTAAATTACCGCTTATTTAAATTAAATATATTTAAAAGTTAAATTTTAAAATATATTAATTATATTATAAAAAAATAATTTGCTAATTGGGTTTTTAGCAGCAATATTTTTGTTATAAATAATAAATAGTTTTGCTTTAGCTTTTTATATTTTTATTAAAATATTTTTGTTTATTTTATTAATAATAAATAATATTTGCGCAATATATTTATTAATATATATAAAGCAAAATTTAAATATTATCGATTAAATATATCGCATATTTATAATATACTATATAAATATAATTTTTAAAATATATTACGGATATTTATATTTAATAATAGCATATTTTTTAATGCAAAAATTTATATAACATTTTTAAAAAATAAAAATAATAACTTAAAAAATAATAATATTATTTATTTATTATGCTTTTTATATATTATATAATTTGTTGTTTAAACTTTTTTTAAAACGTTAAATATATTATTTATATTTTATAATATAAAAAAAGTTAGCAATAATTTAAATTTTAAAAAAAACAAAATAAAACGTTAATAATTTAATTTTATAGCAATAACTATTAAAAAAATTTATTATACTATTTTTTTTTTATATAATTTATATTAATTTAATTTAATTTTAATAGCTTGTTATTTATATTAACAGTAGCATTAAACGGTAAAAAAAATTTTAATTGCTTTAATAATAGCTTATTTATAACAAGCAAATAAATGCTAAAAAATTTTTTTAAATAGTTTATAATATTTAAACCTAGTAAAATTTTATAATTATTATGCTTAAATAAATTAAAAAATTATAGCCAGCAATTAAAAAATATATTGTTTTAATTTATTAACTTGCTTTTATTTTTATTATTATTGCTTAAACAAAATAATTTATTAATATAATTATTAAGCTTAAATTTATTTTTACTTAATTTATTAATATATTTGGTTTTTTTATTACAATTAAATTAATTATATATTATTTGCTTATAAAAAAATTTTTTAGCAGCTTTAACGCTAAAAAACAAATTTTAAAAATATAAGCTAAATATTATTATTGCCGTATAAACAATTATAGCTTAAATAATTTATTAATGCTTTAAATTTTAGTTGTTTAAAACTGGAAAAATATATTAACATTATATTTTAAAACAATTTTAACATTTTTTAGCTTGCAGCATTTTTTAAACTTTTATTTAATAAATTAAAAGTTTTTTAAAATAATTATTTTAATAACTAGCAATAATATTTTTGCGGCCGCAAATTTAACGCTAAATATAAAGCAAAAGTTATTAATTATTTTAAAAATGTTTATTAACGCTATTAAAAGCAATATAATTGTTATATTTTAATTATTGCATTTAATTTTGCTAATATTAACAAATTTATAATTATAATATAATTTAACCTTATAAAATATTATAAAATTTATTTATTATTATTTTTTATTAATTATATTTATAAAATTTGCAATTTTTAAAGTTATTTAGCTTATAAGCAAGCTATAAATAAATTATTAATTAATATTTAAATAAATATAAATATTTAAAATATATAATATTTAAAATTAATATATTAATTAATATATAAATTGCAAGCCAGGCTAAAATATAATATTTTTTTAAGTTTTTTATAAATAAAAACATTTAAAATTTGCAGCTTTAGCTTAAAATATATTTTATATTTAAACTATAATTGTTAGCTTTAAATAAATTTAAAATTTGTGCCGGTTAATATATATATTTAACCATATATATATATAATTTAACTTTTTTTAAACTATTATTATTATTGCAATTTATATTTAAATAAACTTTAAATTAAATAAGCTTTATATTTTATATAACAATAAAAAAGCAAAAATTATTTTTAATTAATAATAATTAACAATAATAAAAACGTTTAATATTGCTATTTATATTAAATATAACAATTTAAATATAATATTTAAATTTTTATAAAAAAACAAAAAAATTTAATATTAATTTAAAAATTTTATAAAAAATATTATTAATATAAAAATTTTATAGCACTACAAAAAATTACTAAGTTTTAAAAAAATTAGCAAAAAAAAAAAAAAAATTTAGCGTAAAAAAAAAAAACCTAAAGCTTAAACGCAGTTAAAAAAATTAATTTTTAATTAATATATAAAATATTATATATAATATTTAAACGTTAAGCTATTTAATTAAAATTTATAAATTAATTTTAAAATTTTTAATTATTATTAAAAATTATTTTTTAATATATATATAATTATTTTTTCAGTTTATTTTAATTTTATTTTTTTTATAAATTGTTTTTTTATTAATTTTTTTATATTAATTTTTATATTAATTTTTTTTTATTTTTTATATTAATTTTTATTTATTTATTTTATTTAATTTTTTATTATTTTTTTTTATTATTTTTTTTTAGTATAATTAATTTTATATATGCTAAAAATTATATAATTTATATATAAAAAAATAAAAAATAATTATTATTGGTGTTTATAATATAATAATATTATTATAAGCTTAAAACTTTTAATAGCTAAGTTTAAATTTTAATAAATTTTGTTTTTTAAAAAAAAAAAAATTTTTAGCTTATTATATATATAAAATATTTTAAAATTTATTAAAAATTTACATTTATTAAAAATAACAACAAATTTTATATAAATTTTTTTTTAATTAAATTATATATTTTATATATAAATTTAATTTGTTTTTTTTATTTTTATTAGTTATTTATTGCTAATATATAATTTTAGCAATTTATAATTGTTTTTATTTTTAAATAAAAACAAAAAAAAACAAATTTAAAAATTTTTTAAATTTTAATTTTAATTTGTTTTTTTTTATTTTAATTTATTAATATAATTAGCTAATTAATTATTTTTAAGCTATATTTATACCTGTTATTTTATAATATTAATTAATTATTATTAATAATTTTATATATTAACTATTATATTAATTTTATATTAATTATTTATTTAATTTGCTATTTATTTTATTTTTTAAATAATTATTATAGCTTATATTAAATATATATTAAAAAAGCTAAACGGCAGCTATTTTGCTAAAAATTAATATGCTGCTAAATTTGCAAATATATATTGCGGTTTGCAAAAAACTTTTGCATAAAAATAAAATATAATAATTTTTTAATTTTATTTTTTAGCTTTTAATTTTATTAAAAATTAAAATTAAATATTTAGCTAATATATTAATAAACATTTTTTTTATTAATATATAATTAATATATTAAATTAATTATTTTTAGTTAAAACATTATATAAAATTTATATTTTATAATATAATTATATATTTTAATATTTTAAAAAACAATTATTTATTTATTTTGTTAAAAAAATTATATAACGTTGCATTTTTATAAATTTTTAAATTTAAAAAAATATAATTAATATTTTAATAAATACTATTAAAATTATATATATATATTTAATATTTAGTTAATTATTTATTTTTTTATATTAATTATATATTAATTTTATTAGCTGCAAATTTTAATATTATTTATATTAAATAAATTATTTTTTAAGCTAAAAATATTTATTTTGTTTTTAATATTATAAATATAATAAAATTTTATAAAATTAATTTTTTAATTTTTAAAAATTATTTTAAAGCTAGCAATATTTTTAAATTTTTAAATTTTTTATTTTTTAATTTTATTTTAGCTTAACGATAAACAAATGTTTTATAAAAAGCTGTTAAAATTATATGCCGCAAAAAAAATCGTAAAATTGCAAACGCTTAAAAATATGCTGCTAAAGCTGCTAAAATTTTTAAAACTGCCGGTATATAAAAAAAAAATAACCTAAATGCTTAAGCTTTTAAATTAATATAAAATTAATATATTTAGCATTATTATTTTATAATATTGCTTTATAAATATTTTGCTTTATAAATATATAATATATTTATATTATTTTTTATAAATATTTTTTTTATTTAATTATATTTGCTAAATAAAAGCCTAAAAACTTATTAAGCTTTTTATAAAGTTAACCTACTAAAAAAAACTCAATAGGTTTTTGGCGGAGGCCTTGAGTTAGGTTTCGGGTTCTTGGCGGGGGCCCATGGGGGCCCATCCTGAAACCCTAACTTAAAGCTCTCCTATCATTTGCTCAATTTGCGATCAACATGTATCCTTTTGATGTGCCTTAACTTTTCCATGCTGCTTAACACGTGCTCGAGACTGAACATCGGCTAAAATGCTCGTGCAGATAGTAGAAAATACTGCCTTTGCTTGTTGGCAGTCATCGTAGTCTAACGAGCAACCTCATTCCATAAAGTCTCGGCGACTCTTGGCAGCCAATGACCTTGCCAACAATAACTGTCATGGAACTATATAGGACCGAATTACAGGCATGGCACGGGCCTTGAACTAAGCTATATACCGGGAGCTATTAACGTGATAGATTTCTCCAGTGTACATAAACCTCTTTTCTCTGTACCATATGTCAGCAGTTGTAGGACTACGACAAGCGGTTACACGGGTTGAAGGATAAATCATATCACTCTAGACATGTGTGATAACAAGGTTAAGTGAGTATTATGGACCTATTCACCTAACTAGCTGTATCTATTTTCGGTAGTTGTCTACCAAAAACTGGCCCGCCTGGTTCGCATCATCAATCTCAACAGAGACACTCAATGCTTTTACCTCGTCAAGCTCCTTGTCTACAGCAGCAACTTCGGCCTTAATCACCTGCCACGCCCCTTCGGTAAGTGGTAGTCGGACCGGCAAGGGCTTCTCTTTAGACAGAGCGACCACCTGATACATGGCGCCAGCCACCCTTTCAGCAGGGGTCCAAGTACTCTGCATGGCCGGGTCTTTGACGTAGCCTTCGAGGACCCTTGTAGGGCAGTCCGCAGCTGTGTATGCCGGGTGATAAGGCAGCCAATCCATACTACTTGAGCTCGCAAAATTGGTTTTGGTGCCACCAGGCTCAATGAGGCAGAAGTGGATGTTCCAGTCGGGCCTGACTTCCTTGCTGAGGCCCTCAGTGAAACCCTCGACTCCAAATTTGGCGGCATGGTAGAAAGCGGTGCCGGGAAAGCCGGCGAATCCTCCTAACGAGGTCACGTTGAGCACGACACCGCCTTGCTGCCCGTTCTTGGGGTTCTCGTCGCGAAATACCCGGACGGCATGGAGGCAGAGTCTTGCCGTACCCCAGAAGTCCGTCTCGACCACTTTACGGGCTTTGGATTTTCCCTCAGGCGTGAGTGCCGACTCAGTGTCGCCCATCAGTCCATATCCGGCGTTGTTGACCAGCACGTCGATACGACCGAACTTGGCCAGGGCTGTGCTAACGGCCGCATCGATGGCTTCTTCGGAGGTGACGTCGAGATCCAGAGCGCATACACGGTCGGAATTGGCCAAGGCCGATGGAAATTTGGAAGACGTCCGGGCGGTGGCTACGAGTCTGTGTGTTGGATGGGCGGCGATAAGGTGAGCGAGTGCGGCACCCATACCCGACGAACAGCCCGTGACTGTTGATGAACTCACGTCAGTTCTTATCACTGAGATTGACAATGGCAAAGGTCGATCTCACTGAACCAGACTGCATCTTCTGGAAGATTATACAGCTTTGGTGATGCCATTACCACAAAACTTTATATAGTCTGTATCGCTCTGGTGAATGTTGGTTGTCTGCTCTTGTATTGGTAAGGTAGATGTAGTTGCATGGGCTGCGCTCAAGCCCTTGTTCCGCGTCCACGTATTATAAATAAGCAAGCTATGCCGTTCAGATTACTAAGTAGGCAGTCATTCACAATTGCGAAGGGGAAGGGGTTTGCCTTTTGAGGTATACACCGACTTACACTATGTGCGGCGCAGTCCCGGTGGATATATTATGATGTCAAAGGATCTTAACTGAGCCATTTAGTTTCACTTGGAAGTTCCTCGCATTACAGGAACGCAATCAAAACATGTCGACTAAGATAAGCCCACGCCGCTTCAGCACAGCTTCAACGTTAAAACTTGCATACAATTTGTAATTATCTCAACAACAAATTCAACTAACAATTCGTTTACTTACATGTCCATCGACGTCATTTCTGTATCTATCCCTCTCCCTTTTAAGCACGAATTACTTCTAAACGACCAAGGCATACGTGTACCTCATGATTAAAGCGCGGGGTCCCAGTAACATCGATGGTGGGAATTGATTCGTTGCTAACCTTGTCTATAAAGTGTTGCACTCCGTTTGAGAGTGCTTCGGTACTGGCTGCGAAGCGGCGCCACCATTCCACTTTTTGAGTGCCGGGGCAAGGGATAGGAACTTTATGAGCTACCTAGTCTAGCTTCTTGCTTCACCTTCATCTATCTCCCCCTCTAAACACGAACTTCATTATCATCTAGTAATATACTCAGCCGCCTCCTGTTTGCATATTTCGAATGCGCCTTGTCTTTATGAACTGTATACGTAAGATCCGAAGGTCCGATTGCCACCACATGCAGCCACAATAGAACTTTGCACCCAGCACACCTAACAGACCAATTAGATTACGCCCCCTGAATTCCGGCTCTGCAGCCCTGCGGCGAGAAGCATGGCATCAGATAAGGCTCATGGTATTGCAAGAAGAGTGACGTAGTAGGTGATATATAAATAGCTTCATAGCGTTGTAACGGTAATATTAGAAGCACATGCCGCGTGCCAATGTAAACGTCTGGTGTCCGACATGAACGAATGCGACGCTGCATCTAGGTACTAACCCTGAGTCGATTCTCGCTTCATCATGTACAGTATCTGGGCAGCCAACAAGGGAGAAAACCCGCCCGCGGCCGAGTTCAGCGCCGATGCAAAGAAATACGGAAGGGGCTCTGCGTGTAACGAGTGCCGAATCTCCAGAGTCAGGTGCAGCGGCAAGTTGGACGGCAGCGACTGTGATAGATGCAAGAGACTGTCGAAATCGTGTCTCTACACCGGTAGCAGGCGCAGTCGCCAGAAGAAGCGCCGCAGCACCACGTCCACCCGCGTCCCGTCTCCCGTCCGGCCTGGTTCTGCGAATCAGACACCAGATGCCTTGGGTACACCGGCTTCATCCCCGCCGGATCTGTCCAGCTGGAACCAGAGTCAATGCATGACTGGTGACCCTCTCGTGCTCGATGTCAACGCGTGGGAATCTATGCTCACCGAACCCCCACTCCCCAAAAGCGTCGTTCCACAACAAACAGAGGTCTCAGATGTCTTAGACTTCGCGTCGTTTCCCATCGGGGCAACCCAACCGGTCATGGATTCTGACAAGACCTTGGTGTCTCATTTTTGCACGCCGAGTGCAAACAAACTCGACATAGACGATGCGACAGACCACGTTCCTACCTCCTCAAATATATACCAAGACGTTCAAGATTGGGTTTTCGCCTCTCAGGGAACTACAAGCCAATGCACGTGTCTACAGGCTACAACATCGTCATTGGCAGACCTACGCTCCTGGGCTTGGTCTCAAGAGATAGGATCAGGTACCCAGGTCAACCCCTGCAGTGTCGGGTTGAACTACGCCAAAGTCGAGGATTTCCTCAATCTTTTCACGAAGTCGATGGAGAATCTACAGAGGGTAGAGGACTGCTCGCGAATCTGCATATTGTCACAGGAATTGGCCATTTTGCTCTTGCTGGTTGTCGAAAATCTCGCAAAGTTGTTAACGAGTCTTGCGGCAGATTCAACGGGGACATCTTATCGATTGCCTCTCAGTCCTCCTTCTTCAAAATCTATCTTTCTACATTCCACTACGAACAATAGCAGTCAGCTAAGACAAGGAATCCGACGCGCCCGGTTCGGCAGTGTCGAACTCAAAGATCCATTGGATTTGAATATGATCATGAAAACCCTACTTCAGATAAGGACTCGGTCCCTCAACGAATACATAGGCAGATGGAACGAGAAGATTCAGCACTATGGATTAAGTAGCCTGGAAGCTGATCTAGAGAAGATTCGGGAGGATCTAGACAAGGTCATTTTCTTAGATAATCTGAATGAAAGAGCGAGCAGTACAAGCAGCTCTAGCAGTGGATCAATCAAATAATGAATGCGTTTGACGAAAGTAGAAAATCCAACATCCAAAAAACCAGCCGTTATCATAGCATCAAGTGCACAAGACTTCTATGAGTCGTGGAATTAAGTATTGGCTATCTGGCGCATGTGCTTCAGAATCAAATACAAGCCATTTCCCCATCTTCAAGCACCATGCCTCAACAAGAGACGGTTATAAACCATACAGAATATTACTTTATCATTAGCAGACTTTCTCGACAAGTGCCTGACACTCGAATGCAGTAACGGGCTGTTTCCCCTCTTTCTTGTTTGGCACTCATCAGAGCGAAAGTGATGCTGAATTTAGTAAACTTCCAATTGCGGTAATTGCCTGATCTCTACTTCCGCAACGCCCGCTGGGCATTAAAGAATCGTTAAGTCGTCTGTGACGTAAGACTTAATTTTATATTTCTGGACCTTGGTATCTCCAATTGTACGCGCAGGTAAGCCATCATTAACCTTGCTATTCCACCAAGTTTCTGAATTCATCTATCAACCGAAAATATTCTCCAACATGGGGGCCAAAGCCATCGCAGCCATCCTCTCCAGCGTCGTAAGTGACTTCGGGATTAAAGATGCCACAAAACACAAGTAAACTAAAATATGTTCTAGATCATAGTCTATCTTATTGCGCTATGGTTTTACAACATTTGGTTTCATCCCCTTGCTAGGTTCCCCGGGCCGCTACTTGGTCGAGCTTCTCTCGTAAGTTGTTCCTAGTGACAGGGGTTACCGGCGTTATTGACCTTCTCAGCTCTTCCGATTTATACACACGACTAAGGGAAAATTTCATGTTGCTGTGGCCGAGGCTCACCACAAATATGGTATAGAATCATTCTTGCTTGATATTGCTGCGATATCTACTAACAGCCCAGGACCCATCGTCCGTGTCGCTCCAAATGAACTCTCATTTGCCAGCGTGGAATCATGGAAGACCATCTACGGGCACCCGCCTCCCGGGAAAGAACTAGCACCTAAGGGCCCATTCTATGAAGTTTTCGCTGCCGGCTTCAGCAGTAAATGTGTTGGGAGTGAGCGAGACTCCAAGAAACACAGCGCGATGCGAAAAATGCTCAATCCCGCCTTCTCGCAGCGTGGGCTCCTTGAGCAAGAGGCTATTATCACGAGTGTCGTTGACAAATTCGTCAAGATCCTTCCCGAGAGAGGTGGCCCCGACTCTAAAGGTATCAACATGACGAAATGGTTTGAAATGAACTCTTTCGACATCCTCGGTGAGATGGCCTTCGGCGAAAGCTTTCATAGTCTAGATACCGGTACTTCGTTTTCCCTTCTATCGCCTAGATTAGTGAGTCACTGACACATATTTTCTCAGGAAAGCCACATTTCTGGGCTGATATTGTTTTGGAACACTTATACTTCATCACTCTGATTGACAATCTACGGCGAATCGGTTGGCTTGCCAAGATTTTCGGAATGTTGATACCATCCTCGCTACTGACCAGGAATCAGAATTCTACTTATAGTCGTCAACAAGTCAAGAAGTGAGTGACACCTTCATGCAATCGAAAGGTAAACCTGAAATGGATGTTTCTAATGATATCTGTCATACTAGACGACTCGCCACGCAAGGATACCGGAATGACTTTGTGAGTTTACTAGTCAAGAAAGTGCAAGCCGGTGAAGTGAGCAAAGAAGAAATGACAGCTCATGTGTCGACTCTAACGTACGTAACTAACTTATCTCATACCAATTGACACGTACAATTTCTTGATCTCACATAACCACTCGACCAATAGAATCGCGGGCGGTGAAACGGTAGCGACCACATTGTCTGCGTTGACGTGTTTCCTAACCCAAAATCCCGATAAACTCGCACGTCTTACCGAAGAGATCCGCTCAGAATTCCAGAGTTTTGATCAAATCAACGCGACGAGAGCACAAAAGCTACCATTCCTCCAGGCCGTCTTGAATGAAGGGCTTAGGTTATTCCCGCCTGCTTCTGGTGGTGCACCTCGCGTGTCCCCTGGGTTTGAGCTACATGGACACTATGTCCCCCGCGGCGTGAGTAATCCTACTCTATCTGCAACAAGCACTGTCTTCTTGTTGGCTATATTGACATTTCGGCATATGCAGACCGAGATTAATGTCAGTCCATGGACGATCACGCACGACGAGAAGTATTTCTCCGACCCCTGGAACTTCAAACCCGAGCGTTGGCTTGACCCCACCTCACCAGATATCAAGGAGGCTAGTAAGCCATTTCTACTAGGCCCTCGTGACTGTCTGGGGCGGAAGTAAGTCTCATAAGCCATTCTATAACACGGAAACTCCTACTAATAACATATAGCTTTGCTTGGATGGAGTTGAGCTTGGTCCTAGCGAAGATACTTTGGTTATACGACTTGGAACTTGTGACAAGGGAGATTGACTGGATTCGAGAAAGCCAAGTCCATGTCTTGTGGTGGAAGCCCAAAATGTTTATTCGATTTCACCAGGGGGCACACATCAACAAACAATAGTGTAGACGGTACTCTAGGTAGAATTTTTAGTTCATTTTCTATGCAAGACTACTGACACAATGAATGTGTTTATCACCGACACTATGTATGCACTATAATACGACTATGATTGGGCTTTTTCACATCTCCTCAACTTCCTTAGCTCTTATTACGCAGCTTCAATCTCGTGCCTGTCTCCTGTCATCATATTCTGAATATTATAGGTACTTTTTACCTGGAAACAAGAACTACAAACGGTCTGGGGAATCAGTGGGTGAACGGTCTTGCTCGAATCCCTCTCGCTGAAAAGATTTGGAAATAGACGACGATACTAAATTACATATCCATTGAATCCCTTCGGGGTGCAGTCGTATAGCTGCGTAAGCGACCCTATACCTCGTGCATATTCGCTCTCACATACAGCCAGAGCTTACAATAAGCTACCGGATATACCCGTCGGAGGAAGTGATCATACGATTACCGTTGATCAAAACAGGCAGGCCAAATCAACAGCGATCTATCAGTTGGGTACATACCGGCTGTAGAACTAGGAATATGCTTAAACTGGACTAGGCTTCTCCGTTCCGTGCCGCAACGGTACCGATAGGATGGTTCTACAGAACCCAAAACTGGTTCACACAGCCACGTGGTTATTGCCGAAAGCAGCAATTCGCGATACTAGCCGCCTCCCCTCCGCCGGCACATATGGTTCTTGGAACTAGCAACCATGAGCGGTGACGCAGTGCACGAACTTTTTATACATGAAGCAGCCATGGTCGATAGGAGTCACATTCATTTGAGGTCAAGGCAGTCCTTCTCTATGACAAGATTCTAGCATCTGTTCCATTGACATACTCGTTCCTGTCTTGCGCCATGGGCCTACTCTCTAGTTTACCACTCCCCAATATCATTCAACTGGGCTCGGTTACTGCCGTTGCCACTCTTGTCATATACCCCCTTCTCCTAGTTGGGTACAGGCTTTTTTTCCATCCCCTAAGAAAGATACCTGGCCCCCTGTACGCAAGAGCTTCATACTGGTACGAATTTTATCAGGATGTTATCCTGGGTGGGAACTACGTGAAGGAATACCCTCGAATTCACGCCAAATATGGTAGGCCGAGTTGTGTATGCCAATTCTCAGCCTGTCAACTGACAAGGGTAAAGGACCGGTTGTGCGCGTCAGTCCAGATCGCATACACATCAATGACCCTGAATTCTTCTACGAGTAAGCAATGATTCGCATCCCCGTTTAAGCTCAAGTGGTTAACATTCCATCAAAGAGTCTACTCATCGGGATCCAATTACATGAAGGACCCAGCATTCTTCCAGACCTCTGGTGGAATTGCTGAGGCACTGCCGGCCATCGTAGATATCGATTACCATAAGCGCCGCAGGAAGATGATAAACAACCTTTTCTCCGTCAAATCGATGGAATCTCTTTCCCACATCGTACTAGGCGTGGTGCAGAATGCTCTGCGGAAGGCTAAAGAGCACCACGATAATAGCAAAGTGCTCGACATCCAACGTCTATACACCGGCATCACGATCGACACTATTATGAAAGTGTTATGCGACCGTTCATTGAACTTGATCGAAGCCAAAGAGGAAGAACCACCCTTTTTAGCTACCCTTCGCACCTTTTCCGAGAGCTTCTTTCTCCTCAAGCACTTCCCGATCCTCATCTGGCTAGCATCGAACATCCCGCCGGCCATCGCAGAGAAGTTGATTCCCGGTGAATTCGAATTCCGAAGGGTAAGTGAATACACTGAAAATCACCCTTGACGATGCTCGGGCAGAACTTATACTTAGCGTTAGAATATTCGAGGGTGGATCGAGGACCGAGCCAAGGAGCACCAACAAGGCGTGAAAAAGGCTGATGACGGTCGCAACACGGTCATAGATCTCCTCCTCCAGCCTGAAGATGGCGGCCCTCCCCTCACCCACCAGGCTGTCGAGGACGAGACCTACAGTTTCGCATTTGCAGGTACCCACACCACGTCGCACACTATGAGCATGGGGACTTACTACCTCCTTCGACATCCCGAAAAGCTCGAGAAGCTCAAAAAGGAACTTGACGGCGTTCCCCGTAATGAGGATGGTCTCTTCGAGTATAGGCAAGTCAGAGACCTGCCGTATCTTGTAAGTCGCAGTAGATTCCACATGTTCGTTCTCAGCGGTGGTAGAGTGATACCATACTGACTATCGGACGTTGTAAAGAAAGCAGTGATTAGCGAATCTCTCCGTCTCTCATCCCCCGTGCCCGGAACTATCCCCCGCGTCGTGCCTAGTGGCGGCCTTATGTGGGCAGGGCACTACTTGCCTGAAGGAGCATCGGTCTCCATAGCGATTCGTTCTATACACGACAACCCCGATATCTTTCCAGAGCCAGAAAGGTTCCTGCCAGAGCGCTGGCTGGAGAACCGCGATCTAGACCATTGGCTTGTCGCATTCGGGAAAGGCAGCAGGGCCTGTATTGGTTTGAAGTAAGACCCCGTAACTTTCTTTTTTACGTTCGACTGTAAGGACACATCGACTAATATGTGGAAAATATGTATAGTGTCGCCTGGATGGAATCTTACCTGACATTCGCCAACTTCTTCACGCAGTTTGATATGAGCTTGTACGCGACGGATCCAAGCACGGTGACATGGAAAGATTGTGGCAACGCGATGATCAAGTCTCATGTCAAGGTTACTATTGACGAATTGGTTGAGAAGTCTCGCTGGTAATCGATCAGTTCTTGTTTTCGTTGTAAAAGGTCATTCTTAGATCGCAGATTGTTACTTGTAGTGGATTTAAGTAGACTAGAACGATAACGAGATGAAACTGCAAACCCCTGGACTTGTTCAAAATCTGCTAGCGTTTATCAATTATGCTCAGGCAGTCAATAATTCTCGAGCCTTTGCCATGAGACCATTGCTCGCCTGTTCTGTCTGCTAGTCAGGAATGATGACCTTCATTAGCGTTTGAGAAGCCACAACTCTATGGGCTAGAGTTGCTTTATAAACCGGTAGTTAGGTGGTTATATTTCACATCAAAAGGTCAAGTTGAAACATTGCTGATACTAACTGAAATGATTTGCTCTCTATGGAATCAGAAGGCAAGGGTTAAGTAGGATGTGTAGCGTAAGTATTCCATTGCCCAGCTACCCGGAAGATCTCATATTAGGTCTATCGAACTCCAGGTTTCTAACTGATTGGTTTAATATATGCAACTCATCATCAATGATCTAGATTCACTAGCACAAATAGACTATGACTTAGCTTTCTGTAAGTTTAAATTTGTGGCTTCCGCAATGCGAAGTGTACTTTTTGGTTGTTATTAAAGCTCTGTAGGAGTAACTATAAGCCCTATAAGCCTTCTACAAAGGAGGGGTCAGAGGGGTTTCCCCACTACGTTTTAAATTGAAGTGCTCGACACTTTAATATACAGCGAGTAAAAAGGAGATTCCACCGACAAAGCTCCTCATTTAGGTGCATGCCAAGTAACCCAGAAGACTGAACTAGTAACTACACGCTGAGGGCCAGCTACATTATTGCACAGTCACTCGAACCCCCCTAGCTCCTGGTTTCGGAAAGCCCATAATATAGTCACGCACAATCTTCACATCCGACTCATCCGTCTCATACAATGACAACTTTGGCCCATTAGGCCTGAATAATGTAGCCGTCGCAATATACATTTCAGCCCAGGCGAGACTGATGGCCAGAGAGGGTAGGGATAGAAGTTAGCAAAAGGACCCGACAAACTGCAACCCGATCGGAGCGGAAACTTACTTGATGCCAAGACAACTACGTGAGCCTTTAGTGAAGGGAACAAAGTTCCTATCCATTCTTGGGTCGTATCCGCCAACCCAGCGCTCTGGCTTGAACTGCATCGGGTCAGGGAAGACAGATGGATCTGTATGCATGGCATATATCGACATCCCAATGGGGACCTATTTCGCGCACGGAAGCATTAGATGAGGCCGGGGTCACTAACTTTTAGTGGAAAGACTGTAACCCACATTCTTGGGGATTTTCAATCCCCTGTACATGATATCTTCATCTGGGGAGCACCTTGCTAAGTTGCCGACCAGGCCATTCAGCCTGCGACACGGATCGTTAGAAACATGCATTCAATACGTTTAGTATGACTTGGTCAGATATTAAGGCTTAATCTCACCGAAGTGCCTCTTTGAGACAGCCACGCAAATAAGGCAACTTCTCAAGCTCTGCCCAGGTTGGTATTTTCAATTTTCCGTCAGCGTCTGAGCCCCCAAAGACAGTCGACAATTCATCTCTCAGGCGCTTCTCAATGGCGGGGTTCGCAAGCACGTAGAAAACAATAAAGCTCAGCGTATGTGCGCCAGCCAGTGTACCAGCGAGTAAGAAGATCATCGACTCGGCTTTCAAGCGCTTGGCTGACTTTTCGGATTCTGGTATATCACTCGATAGCAAGTGGTGAAAAGCAGATTTCCATTTCTGATCCTCTCTCTTCTCTGCGGAGTGGTTCACCTCTCTCCGAACCTCTTCGATATATGCGCTAGCTGTGTCTCCTAGCATCATATTGGAAATACTTTTTGGATACATGCTGGCCATGAAAGCAGTCGGGAGAAGCTGAATGAGTCTTTGCGCTATGTGTAAGTCTTCAGACGCCGAGAAAGACAGCAAGAGATTGAATAAGAAAGGACAGTGCGGATTATGAGCTTACTTGTTAATCCACGTAAAACACCGAAATAACGGCGCGATGGTGGTCGTCTTCACCATCAGCTCATACCAGGAAGGAGAGAAGCCCGGGTCTTCCATGAGACCAGGTTGCATACCGCATGAGACATATCCGATCACATCTCCAGTCATAGCAGCGAGTACATGGTCCATTTGAACAACGGCGCCGGTTCCTCGGAACTCCGTTAGCCTGCTGTCCAAACTGCGAGCTTCGTCTGCGAGGATACCCTCAACTCGTGTGATGCCTTGCCGAGAGAAGAATGACTCGAGATTCTATATAAATTCAACGCGTAACTTTGTTAGAGACTTTCATTACGTGGTATAATTGAAGCGATACAAATAAACTCACCTTTCTCCTCGCACGATGCAAGTCATGAGGGACGGAGAGGTGATGGGAGTCTGAATGACAATCAGCAACCTTACACGGCGTATGAGATGAAGTACTGTGGTCCGATGAAGGGGATCAAAATACAGCTTCATAGCTTACCCTCGAAACTATTGCCCTCTCTGCCGCGTGGCCACATGTTGGTCCGACGAGTTGAGGCAGCAACATATAATTGGTTATAGAAATCGGAGTCTCGAATAGACAACTCCCACGGACTTGTGCGGACAATGGGTCCTGAATGCATTTAGTGTCAGTTCGTACAACATTTCGAATAATGGAAAACTCTAACTCACCATATTTTTCATGCATCTTTCGTACCTCGTTCCCCCATTGGCCTCCCCTGATAATGTAGCAATAGAACTCGTACCATTCACTCACGGCGCAGATCTTGTAGCCCGGAAACCCGGCTAGTGGATGGAAGTATAGCCGGTACACAGCCAGCAAGAGTCCGTAAATCGCGTAGACAAGAAGAAATGTGATCGAGATCAACCAGAAATGATGTAAGCCAGTATACCTGCTATCCATTATCTCATACGTGAAATTAGAGGCTTTAGCGGATATAAAGCGGTCTGGACTCAATAGGTAGTCGTGAGTCGGAACGTTCGAGTCCATTTTGGGTATGAAAGAAACAAGATATAGGGAATTTTCAGAGAAACGTCGAGTACTACTCTGATTGCGGCTTTGTGGGAAGGCTTAGAAAAAGATTCAGCTTATGCAACTATATCAACGAGTTTGCAGGCTGCAGAGATCTGTGTCTTTTCCTCTGTCAACTATATGCGCGGACAAGAGCGCCGAATCATGTGAGCACAACTTTATTAATGATTGATCGGGCTACAGATAATATTTCTCATTCACCTTCATGGCTGCATCTGAATACGTGTCATATGAATCATTCCCCCGCCAATATTCCTGCGTCGCACCTCTGTCAGAAACTTCCCACTCGCACATTTCCCTTTTTGGTAATCGGCAACAACAGGAACACTCAAATCGCTAAACATTAACAACGCCTACAGAGAATTGAAAACGCCTATTTGAATTCGATGTGTGAGTCTCTTCAGAGTAATTGCCGCAACTTATACCTCTGTTTGACGCTAACCTCCACTAAGCTCATTACTTCGCCGCCCCTTGTCTACTTGACATCAATTTACCATGATAAATTGCCAGTGCAAAGTGTCGCTGGATACTCAGTACAATGGACGCAGTAGGCTTTGTTTTTGCTACTCAAGAAGTGCTAGAAGGCTGGGCAGTGGAAAGGTTTATCGAAATCATCTCGTTCTCTCTTGCACCTATAGCGAAAGCGTTGAGAGAGGAACAACAGGCTGTCGCAGATTCGCAAACCCCGCGACCCGACAATGGAAAACCGAAAACACGGCAACGCACCGACCAAGCCGGACGAGATCTACCCTGTCCATTTCATTGACCAGGCCTCGATCATCCGGTCCTCGCTTATCAGCTATACATTTCGATACGACCAGGGACTAGATGCCGTTAAGCTATGCGATTCCTTGATGATCCTACTAGAATCAAAGGAGTGGAGGAAGCTAGGAGGGAGACTCCGGACGAACGTAAGTTAATCTTCATGGACTGTACAGACTAATCGAATACTTGCTGATTCGAACTATAACAGAAAGATGGGAAGCTGGAGATTCACGTCCCGATACACTTTTCGCCCAATCGACCACCTCTTCGTTTCTCACACGTTGAACTGGGTGTGAGGATGGATGCACACTCTCTTGCAAGTCGCCTGCCGAAGAAAACCGGGAAAAGACCTTCACTGCACGAGGGCTGCCGCGCGTTTCGAGAATTCAGCATTCCAGCAACACTTCCTAATAACATTGAACATTATCTCTCAACCGACGAGCCGCTTATATGTCTGCATATCACTACGTTCACAGACGGAACACTTGTCAGTCTGACATTCCCACATTCGCTATCTGATGCTATGGGAACATCGGCCTTGGTCAAGGCCTGGGCTCGGGTACTTCAGTCCGAGGGGCATGGGTCTCTAGAAATACATCCAGTAGGAGCAAAGCACGACATTATCGCACCTTTTGGCACTCCCGACGATAAGATTGCTCGGGATACTGAGTTCAGCTTAGAAAGACAGCAAACGAAATACCTCTCGCTCTTACTCTTCGCAGCTCGTGTCGCATGGGATAACCTCACCCGTCGAAACATCGAGACGCGCCATATTTACCTACCTTCCAACTTCATATCCCACCTACGCATGCAGGCATCTCAAGATAGAACAACGGAATTCATCAGCGACGGCGATCTTATCGCTGCCTGGGGCTCTCGGATGGTTCTCTCATCTGCTCCGTCGAGGGGCAGCGCGGTGATATACAACATATTCGACATACGGGGGCGGCTCAATCTCCACAAATCACCCACGGCGGTCTTTCTACAGAACTTGATTCTTCCGAGCACGACTATACTCACGGTAGATGAGGCAGCCAGTTTAAGCGTATCTCAGCTTGCGCATAGGGTGCGAAAGGCCATCGTAGAACAAACTTCCGTTGCCCAGGTCAGAAGCCTGATAAGGATCACGCGGAGTTGGTTTACGAGGCTTAGCGGCATGCCCCTTTTTGCGAGATGGGATACGAAGAGAGTCATCGCCATCACCAATTGGACGAAGGCACGTCTTCTTGAGCAAGCAGACTTTGCTCCGGCTGTCGACACAGCGCAGACAGTGGATGATGAGAAGAGCCTAAAGCCTATCGGGTTCTGGGGTACAACACTGTCTGTCAGTGACAATCCAAGGGATACATTCGTTGTGTATGGCAAAGATCATGACGGAAACTATTGGGTTCATGGATATCTGCGTACAGAAACTTGGCATTTGATTCAAGAGGAGTTTAATACGTTTGTGTCAGCGAGCAGTAAATGATGGAGTTTCATAAGAGCACAGGCAACCTGGGGTGCGCATTGAGGGATATTGTATCATAGTACAGAGGGCGCGTTGCGTGACGTATGCGTCGCCAGGCAGCGATCGGTACGATTTTCACTCGCACCTCATTGAAAAGAAAATTATTCACACAAACCCAAAAATAAATATTTTACTGTCAATGTATCTAGACGGTCTGACAGAGTAGGCCCCGATTGTTTTGTCGGAGATACAACAAAATATTGAAAGCAGGGCGGAATAACGCTCACATTTCAGTGGGGTCATCGTCAGCATTGCTCCAGAAGTGACCAATGAGGTGTCCCACATGCTTCACTTACACAGCCATAAACAAGAGAATGCCAGGGGAACAGCGGCCAAAACAACGTATCACCGGGGTTGTGGAAACTCTTCCAGATATTTTTTCCCTTGTCAGGAATAGATCCGAAAGTAAATCATGCGTTGTCTGTTGGTTCTGTGACTCTTCACCGAAACATGAAGATGAACAACTCCGCGGCGGGCATCCAGCCCTCATATATAACTTTGAGTGAATCCAGTGTAAATGACTCTTGAAAATAAGTCACATCACAAGTATACACACTCACCAACAATCAATCTATCTATTCACACAAGTCCAACTATCTATCAAACCATCACCCGTCAAATTCTTGCAAAATGTCTTCAAACGAGCACACTATCATCTCCCCCGCCATTCTCTACTGGGGCACACCAGTAGTGCTAATCACATCCGAGAACGAAGACGGCACAAGCAATATCGCGCCCATGTCCTCAGCATGGTGGCTCGGCCACTCATGCGTACTAGGGCTAGCCGCGGATTCAAAAACGACGCAAAACATCCTCCGCACAAACGAATGTGTCCTCAACCTAGCAAGCGACGACATGGCAGGCTACGTCAACAAGATAGCCTGCACGACGGGATCAGATCCCATCAACGAGTTCAGGACGGGCCTAGGGTACGAGACCGTCAAGGATAAATGGGCAAGAGGTGGATTCCACTCACAGCCCTCGAGCTTTGTCTCTCCGCTACGAATCGCCGAGTGCCCCGTCCAGATGGAGTGCCAGGTGGTACAAGTCAACGGGCTCCGGAAGGACTTACCTGATCGCAGCGGGCTTATACTCGCGATTGAAGTCAGGGTACTGCGAACTTATATCCTAGATAACTTGCGGATGGAAGGGTATCCGAACAGAGTCGATCCAGACAAGTGGCGG
The DNA here is from genome assembly GCA_022578775.1 of Xylaria venustula. NCBI lineage: Eukaryota > Fungi > Ascomycota > Sordariomycetes > Xylariales > Xylariaceae > Xylaria > Xylaria venustula. Next base: position 448,678 of record MU389356.1, on the reverse strand, counting down.
CCACTAATCATGTCATTTCGCGAGTTCTATGGACTGGGGGATGGCAAAGTGACCTCAAGCAAGCTGGGAAGAGGAGGCGAGGAGGAGTACAGGGTTCTCACTAAGAGCGATGTTGTGAAATTGCCTGGGGATGACGATGATCAGGTTGCAGGTGGAGATGGTAACGCTTAATTGCAGTATAGAGTAGATAGATGATGTAAATATCCAATGGCTTCCCCTCCCTATGACTCTTGTTGTCATATTCTATGTGTCTTCACAGTGTCTGACCGCATTCCTGATCCTTCCCCTAAGGCAAACTCGTGAACAGCTCCAGCAGTTTCGGGTAGTTAGGTGTACTGTCATGCATATCGTCAGTAAAATACGCTTACCATGATTATGTTGAAAAATCCAAACGGTTTCGTGTAGATGCTAAAAGGAATGTCGTGTTCAACTCACCCCATTCCGCTGACAGGATCCCAACCCTCAGTAGCCGGGAACCCGGTAGTTCTACACCCGCGGTTATCTCCCACCGTGATATCATTGAACACCTCGGGGCTATCACAAGTCTCAAATCAGTAACACTCTCCCGTAAAGTCGAGGCCTTAAGATGAAACACTAGGGACTGAATACTCACTGCGCATAAAGAACAGGGTGTATGAACCCTACCGGCTTCTTCCCCGCCTCAAGCCTCGCCTCATTGATCAACGTAATGATAGATCCCCAAAGCGGACACGAAGCCGACGTCCCGCCAACACGAAGCAGGTCTCCCCCGCTCGACATGATGAACCCGTCCCCGTTGGCCGAGACGTCCGGGTACGCGCGTCCGATACGGTTATACCGCCCGATCCCGGCTTTCGCGTTACTATAGTTCGCCCCACCGCCCTCGTATCCCGTGAAGCTGAGGTTCGCGCGCGAAAGGTACGTCGCCACCGTGTCTTTCTGCCACTCCGGCGCGTCGTATATATTGGAGAACCCACCTCCCGACCGGAAGCGGGTGGTCGCTACCTCCTGGTCCTTCCCCGCCGTGCTGTTCGGGGGGAGATACGTAGAGCCTACGGCGAGGATATACGGGCACGTCGCCAAGAACTGCGGGTTAAAGACATCGTGGTTGGGCCCCATGCATCCCGTCGGGTTGGAATAGGTCGCGAAACCCGCTACCCCTGAATCGCCTGAAGCGATCATGATCGTGGACCCTTGGAGTGAGAGCTTCATGATCTCGGCGCATTGTCGCTGTTGATATGATGCAGGCAGTTCTGATTCAGCGCCGCTGTAGGAGATGCTGATCACGTTCGTGGGCTTGTACACGCCGCAGTTCAGCTGCCCCTTGTAACCCCCGTCGTGCGGGTTCGGGTACGTCGGGTCACGGCACTCGGCGCGCTCGCAGTTGCCTTTTTCTCCGAAGGCTTCCCAGGTGCAGTAACTGCCGTCGATTGCGTTCCAGAGATCTGCAGTTTGTGATATTGGTCTCAAATTTGGTGTTTTGGGAGTCGAGGAAAAGGAAAAGGGGATAGGGGAAGAGGAAGGTGGACCTTACTGTTGAAAAAGCCTGCGTATTCGCTGCTCTGCAGCTGTGATTCCTGATACCATTCGTCGTCGACCTGGAACAGTGCAGGCTCCTGCGGCCAGATCAACCCGTACGACATCTGGAAATCGAGGTTCGACTCCGTCCCGGCGTCGTAAAGTTCTGTTGCCGCGCCCTCGCCGCCGTTGACGGAAAGGAGTTCCGGATATGTCCCATTCGGGATATCGCTATAACTCCTCATCAGAAAAGTGAACCCTCTTAACGGGCTATTTGTGTAACTCACTCGGTGAAAGAATAGAAGAAAGTATCCAGATCTTGTTGGGTGTAGTGCTGCTTCAGACTCTGGAAGACACCCATCTTATTCCCGGCGTGCTTGGTGGTTCCTTTCGGGACCCCGTATAACTCTAGTCGTAGGTAAAGTCAAAGACTGGTCATCTCACTCAAATGAAGATAGGGGACATACGTCTGATGCAATCCGGGGTCACGTAGTAGTCACACCCTCGATCTAGTGTCAGATTGCCTGAATTGGTACGTTCAGGTCGAACAGGCTCCGCGAAACGCAGCGAGCCTTGGAGCTTGGCACCCGCGGCCAGCTTCGACCGTACACGGCTTCTTTTACTCATCATGTTTTCCACGTCTCTCGAATCCAATCGCTCCGGAAGAAGGGGCTGTTTCTTATTGGATTTAGAACCTCGCTTGAATGTGTGTTTTTGCTGTGCACCACCGGCATTTCCCATCAGTTTCACCCCGGGCGTGATGTAGTCGATGTGTGGTCGGATATGCTTGGGGACATGATATCTAGAAATTGGTCAATTAAGGACGTGTGCGGAATAGATAGGCTATCACTCGACTCACTCGTCGCAGCCGATGTCTTTTGCTCCGGTCGCTTTGTGTTCCCATACGTGATAATTGGTCATCAAGAGATCCTCTAATTGATTAACGGGCGCATCGAATTGAACCCACTGTGGATTTTCATGTTAGAGACGCCATTCCCATATGTCTTTAAAAAGAGGATCAATGATTTTATGTTTCCGAGAATGGTGACCAAACCGGCGGACTCATCCCCGACAACCAAGGAAGTTCCCTCCTCGTTGTCGAGTCTCAGCATCATCCTCTTCCAGTTCAACTCACCTGTTTATTCGCAGACTGCGAAACAGTATGCGCCTCGATACCAGCCTCCACAAGCCAATCCTTAACAGCCTTCACACTCTCCTCCAAGGGTGCAAAGAAGTCAACGACTTCTTGAGCAGACAGATGCTTGCCGTAATTTTTCGATTTCGGGTTCGATCTTAAGCCACAGCATTAGCTACAAAAACAGAACTTATCAGCTACCTCGGAAGGTAAGTGGTAGTCGAGATTTACATATCCATCAACAGACTGTGTCCATCCACCAGGTTATGCTGTCTAAGCCCGATACGCACAGGCAACACCACCCCATTCTTCGCCCTCTCTACCTTCGCCCAGGCACCCCCTTGCCCCACCGTCCTCTTCTCATGGCGGATATGAGTATGCGGGATTGTCCGTTTCAGCGGCTGTGATGGTACGAGCGCATCGCGATGAAGAGGGTTTGACAGCGCGTTCTGTGCGGCAAGGCCTAACACGAAGAGGAACTGTGCAATTTTCATTTTTATCTTATTATCTTGCGATGCTATTACCCCAGAAAATACCAGGGCACAACCATCAACACCATTTCTAAAGGCGCTGAAGAGGGCATTCAGATCAGATATATCATGCGCCCAGACACTACCAAGAATCCCCTTTAATTCTCCCGGCCTTGGCATCCTGACTGATGCTCACCAACGCATGTCCAAAAGAACGAATCTTCACACAGGCTATTTGCTGCACCCCATTATCATATAAAGTGCTATGCATCGCGATCATCGTCCATAGACGAGACTAGAGGAGATACATGGAGGTGATTGGTCACAGCCGGACCTGCTGATGTCGGGAATATAGCCGGATATCGTGGGGCGGCAGGTTAAGTGAATAGCGCATGCATCTTGCTGCTGCGTTAGGTAGATAGAGACAGATCTCATGTATATCGTCAATTACTGGCCCGTGTTTGGGTTCTTGATTTGTACGCGGGGAGAGGGAAAAATGACTTGACGTTTTCATTTTCTGTATCAGGTCAATGCCTAGGGTTGAGCGCCGGAACTGGCCGGGAAAGACGATCTTATTTGGCCGAGGATGATGACTGAGAGGACTAAACCAATTCAGAAAAATTCACCTTAAAAAGTATACACATAATGACTATGGGCCATAAGAAGTACAGCATAGCTAAACTAGAGAGGGTTCTCGGAATGTCCAAGTTAAACTGTATTTGCACATAATTCGCACCGAGATCCCTCACCCGAGAAGAAGTTGCCTCACATCGGACAGATTAGGTAAGCAGTGTTTCCCAGCGTCCTCTTTGTTACACATCTCTTCCTGGACTTAATTTGAGGTAACCATGCTCGACAAACAGAGTAAGTAGATATGTGTAACATAGTAACTTAAGCAACTATGTAGGTAGCTGGCAAATAACTCCGTCAATGGTCTTTGACCATTAGGTACCTCCCAGGTTTCGTGATTATTCACTATGCATGAGCATGTTCTTGTTCTAGACTAGATTATCTTGCATCTAGCTAACAGCTCGAATGCACTTTGCTCAAAATGCATGTGTTCAAGTGGGTGCACTTTTTCCCACATCGATTTGCCTATCCGTTTGTTTTTAGCTGCCGTGTAGTTGACCAGGCAAGTCCTTCTCCCCAAAGACTTGTCTGCATCCCATTCATTGTCCTTCTAATTGGTATTTACCCGGATATCTCAAATCCCCCTAACCCATCAGCTCGCACCCATCCCTCACAACCCCCACAACAGCGCCCGTCTGTATAGTCTCATTCGCACCGCCTGAAACCCTGTACTCAATCTCAGCAAGTCCGTCGAGCCAGCGCACCATGACCTCAGGCTTGACTTCCATGGTGACTAGCTGCTCGGAAGTGGCCGTTATGATGTCGGCCAGCGCCAGTCCGTTAGCGACCTTGAGGGTGTTGATGGTGGAGAGACAAGTCGTCACGTCGCTCGTGTTGAGCAGCGTCTCGACGATCTTGGTAATGGCGTCCGGTGGCGGGGCTGCTATGCATGTGTAGATAGTCTCTGTTGTGATTGTTTCACGAATAATATCCTTTTCGGCGATTTTAGGGGCGTCTTTGGGTTGCATTGGCGTGCCTAGTCTCGGATCAGTATGTTGCATCATTACGATGTGTATGTTGAGCACTTACTCGATGCGTGACATGCTTGAAGAACGTTAAGAGCCCGTCGCATATCGCCCTTGCTGAGCGTAACAAGAGCATCTGTGGCTTCTGCATCGATCTTAACCCCCTCCTCCATGATGACCTTGTCTACCAACACCCGAATATCCCCCTCTTTCAGCGGACTGAACCGGAACCGGGTACACCTCGAGAGCAGGGCAGGAGACAGCTTATGTGTGTAATTGGCGATTATGCAGAACCGGGTGTTAGCCGTGTACTTCTCCATAATGCGCCGCAGAGCCATCTGTGCGGTATTGGTCATGGCGTCGGCCTCGTCGAGCACAATGAGCTTGAACCCCGCGACGCCGCCGGACCGCGAGGCGCCGCCCATGGTGAATATCTGCTTGGTGGAGGCGAAGGTCTTGATCTGCTCGCGCACGACGTCGATGCCGCGGTCGTCGGAGGCGTTGAGCTCCAGCACCATCTGCCGCATGTTGTCCTGGCCGTAGATGCGACGGGCAAGGGCCAGGACCGTCGACGTCTTTCCAGTACCGGGGGGGCCATAGAGGAGGAGATGGGGCAGCCGGTTCGAGTCGACGAACTTGTTGATTGTAGCGAGGATGTCTTGGTGGCCTGATACGTCGCTGAGCGTCACCGGCCGGTACTTCTCAACCCTGGACGTCTTTCAATCAGAACAGCGTATGTATGGAGATGCGTTCCTCTTCTTACCATGGCAGAGTATCTTCGGCCTCTACAGGTAAGTTTGCAGCACTCCGTTTGCCTTTGGCTGTGTTGTCTGAGGAAAAGACGATGTCATTGGACCGAGGACCGTCAACGTCCATCTCATCCTCGAAGTCGGACATAGTGGTAAGAGCAGAGGCTGGCTCTACAATTGGTATGTTAGAGTTGAACAGACGAAAAATCGAGTTCTGTCTAATGGGTCTGGTAGAATCGCAGATCCAAGTGCTTCAGTTGTCAGCGATGAAGCCGTACGTAACGAGACAATGTTTAGAGTAAGAATGATGAGATAAGATTTCCAATACCTATTTCACCGGCGGAAGACGCGTAAAGTGCCTTCCCCAGCGCGTCGTGGGGGCGGGGCGTCTGGGGCTTCAATCATTGGTTAATGCATAAAACCACTACCTTGCATAATACATCCATGCCAGATGACTTCAACCAGTTCATCACAACTCCAACTCCAACTCCAACACCAGCTGAAGCAAAAGGCAGCGACAGAAAACGAAAACACACATCACGATGGATTTCAGAAAGAATCTTAGGAGAGTCATCAATTGCGCTACCAGATATAGAATACCTATCTCATGAGTAGCTCTCAGCAATATTAGTCGTTCTGAGTTCAAAGCAAGGACACCGCCCAAACTGAACGCCAACATATCATATCTCGAAACAAAAAAAAAAAAAAAAAAAAAAAAAACCAAAAAAAAAAAATTAAAAACACCCCCCAGGGCCAAAAAGGGAAAAAAAATGCGAAAT
>MU389356.1:120040-442443 GCA_022578775.1 Xylaria venustula | reverse complement strand
TTCCCCAACCAAATATACAAAACAAAAAAAATTATTACCAAACACCAATAATATAACTTATTTTTTAAAACCAACCACACCCCCCAAAATCAACCCAAACAAAAAAAAAAACCAAAAAAAAAAAAAAAAAAAAAAAAAAAAAAGCCATACGAAGACATTGGAAGACACACCCACTGGCAAACATGTGAAAAATCTTCGTCAAGGTAACGAGAGGACGTGTGTGGTGATCCATCAATCCAACCCTCACCAAACCAAACTCAACTCGACTCAACTCAACGCCAACTCATAACCAAACCCAAGAGAAAAAGACAAATCATCAAATCAAGCTGCAATACCCTCAGCAACAGCAACAACTCCATCGTCTCTCAAGACAGAGCTCTCATCAGACTCATAACTCTTCCTCGACCAGCCACTACCATTCCACTCAGACTCCTCCGTCTCAGAACCCTCATGGTCATCAACATTATCAGTCTCAAACTCCGCGAACTTGCGGATCTTCGGCCCCTGCTTCTCAGTAAGATCCTCATCAACAACAGGCTTCGGCTTGCCAAAGACAGCAAAGGTCCAGTCCTCGCCGTCCTTGGGGATGGACTCGACGCGGTGGAAGTCCTCACAGACAGGGGTAGAGGCAGGTGTAGGAGGAGCAAGCCAAGGCCTCTCCTCATCCTCTTCGTCCTCCGCCTGTTCCTCCTCAGTCTTGACATGCTGCACCTCTCCCTCCTCCTCACTCCCCTCACTCCCCTTCTCATCCTCATCCTCGTCCCAAAGAAAGCTAGTCTGCGAAAGCGGACTCTTAGGACTAGTAGGGCTCTTCACCGGCGTCGACTGCTCAACAGCCTCATACTCCTCCTCCTCATAATCCTCCACAGCCTCCTCATCATAAGTATAGTTCCCCTCCTCCTCATCATCGTCATCATCATCATCATCATCACCCCCCTCCACAAACCGCAACCGATTAACAGGGGTGAACCCTCCAGCCCCACACAGCGCAGCATAGACCTCAGCCCGCCTCCGTCGCGCCTCGTCAGCAAGCTGATGGCGACGGTGACTACACTGACTAGGCGAGTCACAGTCCAACCAGCAATTGTGTCGTCGGCGCGCGTACCGGATGTCGCGCTCCGGGTCCCCGCCGCACCCCGCGATCTTGCGCCGCCAGGACCCCCAGTTCGCCCAACCGGTGTAGTCGAACTCGGCCCCGCAGAGCCCCATGTGCCGCCGCTTCCTCTTGCTGGCGGCGGCGTTGCGCGCTTGTTGGACCCGCGAGACGCAGTAGGTGTGTGCGCACTCTAGGCAGCGGCGGGTGGCGCCTAGACGGTAGACAGTGGTGCATCTATGGCACTGCCAGACCCAGGGGCCTGGCGTGCGTGGGGGGAGAGGCATCGAAGGTGGTTCCTCCGGGGATGACGGAAGAATATTCCTAAGATGTAGGGGAGGAGGAGGAGACAGGGGCATGGCCGGTGTTGGCCTGTTGCCGTAGTTCATGGTTGGTGTTTTAGGTTTGGGGTTTGCATTAGGTGTCGATACTGAAGTCGGAGTGGAACAATCAGAAGAAGGTGCAGAATGAGTGTGCGAGTGGGTGTGAGAAGCGGAAGAAGAAGAAGAGGAAGCGAGCCGAGAGGAAAAGAGGGAGAGCTTGGGGAGATTTATCCTCGACGGCATATTTTCCTCTGTGTGACCGCACCGGATTTGTCTTGGGTCGGCTGTACCAGGTTTGACGTTTTTGTTTTACCGTGATGAACTGATAGACAGGAAATACTGCACTCTACTACCAACCACTCTGTCGTGGACCGGTTCAACAGAGATGCAAAAGACCGAGTGTTTTCTTGGCTGTATCGACCGAACTGTACGTTCAGAGGTAACAAACTGATCGACGAACCTCTGTCATGGCCCAACCGATTCGTCGGTGGCGGATACAGACAGACAGACAGACAGATAGACGGCAGTTGTTCGCGAGACTGGCTCGTGTTGCGTATATTGTATATGCTCGGTAGACACGCAGTGAGATAGGGGGACGGGACAGGTATGCGAAGCAGCACAACCAGCGTGCTTGCTTGCTTTCTCGTGTGTAAAGAGCGTGATCGAGATCGTGATCGTAATATTAGTTAGGTAAGGAATGTCTATCTAGAGAACGATCGATCCTCTTAATTCTCAAAGGAGTGTATAGAACGAGTAAATGGGTATGTATATTGGATTAAACAACGTTCTTCGACAACACGAAGGGAAAGACAGGATAGGACATAGAACATAGATTTTCATCCCACAAATATGAGGAACGAAACAAATCGAAATAGGAGAGTTTCCAACCAACTCCTAGTCAATTGCCTTCTAGATTAATCTATTAAATCATATACAACATCTAAACTAAAATAGCAATGAACATTTTGTCTCCACGACCCAACAAAGCAGCCACGAGGTCCCACGCATCATCCAAAAGACCCTCAAAGCATCATGCCATCTTTGTCGCCTACTCCCTCCACATGGCCTACCTCTTTCTCCCAGCTTTACTTCCCCTTTCAGTGTCGGACAAGCCGAGCACGGCAATAAATCTACCGACGTGAGTGAGTGGGCTCATTATTCGGAAGTATGACGAACAATCTGGGGCAGAGTACAGAGAAACCGAACGAAACAATGAGGGAGGGAGGGAAGCACAAGTCTTGTACCAACGGACTGGGAGGATAGGGTGGTGGGATACACAAAGGACAAAGAACGGGATGTCGCACAGGGCTGGGTTGGTTTGCTATCTGTCTACCATACTTATGAGGTTACCACTGGTGCTTGATTGATTGCTGGATACATAGCACATGTCAACTTGCCCATGGATCCGACTCGGCCGAGGCCATGAGCAAGCAAACGGCACATCTCATCTCGGCTCGTGGAGGTTTCTTGCATTTTCCACAACTGTATGATGACACCTACCTAGTTCGTTTGGGACGGACGATAGGTATCAAAGAAGAGGAAATAATAAATAATACATATTCCGATCCTTGAATTTGAATATCTAGCTACAAGTGGTCTAAGTAGTGAACAGTACTATGAGACGGATGTCTTGATGTGTATATAGTATATACATACAAGTCCAAGAATACAAATTACCATGTTGAGATATCATTGGAATTGACTATACAAGGCAACAATAACAATAAAGGAATAAAGGAAAGATGAGCTAGTCATGCCATATCATGAGTTGAACTACTGACTACTTCACATATCATTCATTATTCACTGAAAACCATTGATAAGAGAAGAGTTACCACAACATGACCAATGAGAAAATCGGTACAGCCTAGTATCAGAAGTGAACGTATTCGTGTTTTACATACTGCTTGTAGACTAGTTGAAGGGGGGAAAGCCTGAGTCCCATCTAGCTTGTCCTCCTCAATGCCCAGACTAAGCAATGTCTAAACCCGTGTGCACACCTAAGATTCCAACCAACCATTCCAGCTCTCTCTCGACTTACTCTCGACCTGCTGAAGCCTTTCACCCAACCTTTGTAGGTATTTCGTTTGTTGGGAAAAGCAAATGAACGCGCAATGAAATGGTAATCCCCAAGCGTCATAAACTCCACAATCGTGGCCAACCTCCCTTCTGTTGCCGCTTTATATTCGTCATGCCCGCAACCAGAGAAAGATTTGCTCAGTTTTTCAAGTTGATACCTCATGCGATACCAGAAGGGGATACATTAATTAACTGACAACATCAATACGCCAACACCCTAAGCGTCAATAGCCTTGTTCTTCTTCTTCTGTTCAACCTTGAGGAGAAGGGCGCGGTTGATATGTGGTAGCACACCACCATAGGCGATGGTGGCACGGATGAGAGTGTCAAGCTCTTCATCACCTCGGATGGCGAGCTGCAGGTGGCGGGGTGTGATGCGCTTGACTTTGAGATCCTTGGCAGCATTCTAGATACCATGTCAGTCTTGTACAATATTGTGTAACCTTTGGGGTCCATCACAGCGCGGGCCATCCATCAGAATATGGGGAAAGCTCCGATGGTGACCATAGGCAGCAACGGGAAGAAGAGGTGACTCACGCCTGCAAGTTCTAGGACTTCGGCTGTCAGATATTCGAGAACAGCAGTCACGTATACGGCAGCCTTGGCGCCCACGCGCATCTTGTTCTGGGTGTTCTGCTTTAGGAAACGCTTGACACGACCGCAAGGAAACTGTGAAAGCAAACAGGTCAGTATCTAGACGAGAGAACACAATGGCAGTAGGCACAAGTGGAATAGTGCAGAGATGCGCTTGTGATCGCGTCAATGTCATTTGATATAACATGCATGAGATGTATGCATAGGAAGCCGTCTGTCCAGACAAAGTTTCGCAAGAGGAAGGCTCATTATCTAGATGCAACGTGACGTGCACACACAGAGAGCAGGAACTATTAACGGACGGCAGCGCGATGCAGTGCAACAGGACGGCTCAAAGGAAATCGGTTGTTGACTGTCAACGGTGCTGAACTCTATGTGCGTCGTACATCGTGTGTAGTGTTGTGCGCGGTCTGGGGGAGGGGTATGGAGCCGCGCGGTACAGGGTCGATTGATGGCGATGGTGACAACAATCACAGCGGCAATGACGAATTGTCGGGAGAATATAGCTGAGCACAACTATATCTTCTTACCTGAAGACCGGCGCGAGCAGAGTGGCTCTGCTGCTTCTTGGGGCCATCCACAGACGTCTTTCCGCCCGAGCTCTTTCCGCCAGACGATTTGCCTTTTCCGCCAGCCATTGTTTGTTGACGATGACGAGAATATGGGTCGATGAGATATTGGGAGGGCGCAAAGCCGAAAGTGGATATACGGAGGGATGCAGAGGCAGACTGATGTCCGGATAATGTTGTCGCAACGTTTAACAAGTGGTAGGTATAACCTGATGTTGGTCGGGGTTGGCGATATTCGGGGCGATTTCGGGTTGGGAGTGTGTTGTTGAGAATGTTTGCGCGTCGGGATGCGGCGAAAATTGTTTTGTTGTTGTAGTTTTGGGGGGGGACACCTCGATGGATGCTTCCCGCCCAAGCTCTGGAAAATGGAGAGGCGGCGCAAAAATTGCGTGTAAAGTAAGTAGCCAGCTAGGTCAGTAGAATCACTAAGTAGGTGCTGCTGATAGGCACAATACAGGCACTATATTGACCTCAGTGGGCGCCTACCTAGGTCAGTAGAGAATGCTAGCTCACCCGCCTAGAGGCTAGAGGTACCTCGCCTAGGTAACAGGTTGCCTCATACTTGCCGGGGACTGTTAGTTGTGTGTACAAGTACCTACATGTAGGTAAGGCACAATGGGGAAGTCCCATGTTAGCGTGTCCCATTCTTCTGGTTAGGCTGGCCAGGCTGGCTTGGGGGTTCGGTAGGTGCCCCGAGCGCGGTACGGTGAACCAGAGGTGAATGAGTATGAATGTGTGCTGTCGCTCCAGTAGACAGACATCAGGGAGCACATTGAGCACCTTGTCTGAGTCCTGGACCTATGGCAGGGCCGGCATCATTGGCCCATAGTCATGTTGAACCAGTTGAGCCAGTAAGTAAGTAAGTGCTTAGGTTAATGGAAGAAACCCCGCAATAGGCAGTCGGCAGGATGAGCTAAACCTTGTTTGGTTTGTCATCGGCAAAACTCCGGCCGTAGGAGAGGGAATGCGATCTGAGGGGAGACAGACATAGATGGATGGAGGTATGACCAGATGGCGCTGTGAGAGATGACACCTGGGTTAAGACAGAGGAGGCTGAGAAAATTCCCAAACCCGGTGAAACAGTAAATGCAGTATGGACTCACATCCCCTGCTCTGTCCAGGTCGGCCCGGATGCCTAAAGAGAGCAGTTGACTTACCTGTCTGGAGCCTCAGATGTCGTGGCATGATGACGAATACAGCTGTATATCAAGATGCTCTTCCTTCTGGCCTATTAGGGACAGAAGCCTGCTTCAGCTGCTCTAGCTGGAATATGTAGAAACCGTGCAGAGTATGAGCAGTATGTCCCATGCCTCGCCGGAGCACACAGAAAGGGCATGACTATGAAGCAGGAAGGCAACTTGATATATCGCGAGTGCGGCGTTGTGGTTGTCGCAACCAGGATTAAACTCGCCCCAGGTCCAGGTCTTGGAACCAGGGGGAGCGGGCCGCACCAGGCCAACGTGGAAGTGGAATCTCGGTAGCCGATAGAATTGTGGCTGACCGGGTGGATTTCCTCCAAGCACCGCCACATATGAAGCCTAAAGCACTCCACCCGCTAACAGATTGAAGATACAGGACAGGCTCGACAGGTAGGTATAAGCTGACTAATCTCTAGGATACGTCATACCGGCCGAATTGTTTATATTGATCTACGAGACATAATAATCTTACTGCGTTGAACTCGTATACAGAAGTTTGTATCACAGTAACATTTTCATCAGAAGTAGAGACATTCAATTAGCTATGAAATGAACTGTCCTCACTTGAGAATTGTGATGAGACAGTATACCCGTAAGTAATTAGTAACGATTATCTCGGCGAGGCAGGTACCTAGTATCTGATTTATTGTAGGACCAAAGCTCAATTCTCGTGTTGAGAAGTTCTCTTACACGACCCTGCATGACTAACAATCTTACTAAGTTACAAACAACACGGATTCAGCACGGGGAAACCGAAAAGAAAGCAATTATCCATGGATAATTCGGCATCTAGCCCAATCTTCCATCTTAACATCAATAGGTATGTATATCGCTGCCGGAGCTCAAAGCGCGGGCACCTGTCGATCACCCTCCATTTCTCCCCCGCTTTCGGACTTAGATACACTCTCAATACGAGCTTTCTCACCTCCTCCGCTAGTCCCATCGTCCACTCACATCGTGAAATGATTGCTATTACCTACATGTAGTAAATAAGTGAACGTGCTAATGCTGATGCTTCCCCTGCTGATATGACGCCATGAAGGAATAGTTCTGGTGTATATAAACGACGTTTGATCGCATTCTTTTAGAGGCGTGGAAAATAATTACTGTGGTTGCACAAGTTGTCCATATTGAAGCCTACTTTGAGTCTCGCAACCTTTGTGTATAGGCATCATACGATTATACCAGCAATTGAAGACTAGCAATCAGAAGAGATTTTATCCGGTTCATTCACTTGCCCATCCTCAAAATGAAGTCCGCTATCCAGCTCATGGCCCTCCTAGCAACAGGCAGCGCCCTCGCAGCCCAAAGCATCTGCCCCTTCAACTACCCAGTAGAACTAAACAGCACCCAAAGCACCAACGGCCTAACCTTCACCATCGCCTCAACCAACCCCGTAACCGCCAACCGCGTCCTCCAACTACGCACAAACCCAAACCTCGACGGCGGCTTCTTCGTAGGTCTGGACGCGTCCTCCCCGGTCCTGCTCTCAAACCTAGCCAACGCCTCCGTGCTCTCCCAAGCCCGCAACGAAGTAAACCAGCTGTACGACCTGGGCGCAACAGGGTATCTGAACCTGCGCGACGAAATCAACGGGACGAGCCGGTACACCGTTGGTTTCGCGAACGCGAGCACCTGGCCGGGGGAAGTGGAGCGGGAATGGTATCTAGATGGTGGGGATTCGGATGGCACGTATGGCCTGTACCATACCGAGCCGCTGGAGATCGTGAATGGCTTTGTGCTTTGTCAGGCCGATCATGATCTGGACCCGAGGGCGTGGTATCAGCTGTTTTACTACACTTACTCGCAGACACCTGCGGACCTCCCCGGGTGTGAGTTCGTTGGGGTCCGGACTACTGTTGCGCCTACGATCTATAATGGCGCGTGCGATATTGCTGGGTTCGTGGCGACGTGAGCGAATGTGTTATTTTGGTTGGCTCCGCGTGGCGAGAGGGCAGAGCGTTGCGTTGCTGTGTAATATTGAATAGTTTGATGCTATTTGGACAATGCATATCGTGTTCCCTTGGCTGCTGTTTTGTTGCTCGACTTCGCTTGAGGTGCGCGTTGTATGGTTGTGATTCGTATGCCGGGAGGCACGCATTGATGTGTTAGTCTTGTTTCCTTTGCTACCTTACCTTAACTACTACAAACGCGGAGTTGGTGTTCGATATTGCGTGGACGGATGACTCCCGAGTGTGCGCCGTTTCCCCAGAACACGTTGCCTCTCCCGTTGGGCTAGTGATTCGTAGGCCAGAGCGGCGGGGTCGGCAGTTTGCCACGAAGAATCTGTTCGCTTGTGATATTTCCTCCTCGGTAAGAGCCGTTTTGAACCGTCAGAGAAACGAGGAAGTTTCTTGCGAACATGAACATGTGCTACATATATGCCGTGCCCTCATCGTCTCGTTCCTCATGCCTCACCTTCCACTGCTTTATGAACAGTTCTTCCTTTACTAAACGTATGATTATTCTGTGCTGAACGTATGTTCTTTGCGTAATTCCTCTACACATCGTCAATTTCCGGCATCACGAAGGTGGCATTCGCCTGTATGCGATGATGTCTAGAGAGGCAGCGTGAAGATATGGCGTGGTTGTTTAGTCATACTTACGTCTCACTGCAGAGAGTAGACGAAGTGTTGCCGAACGGTAGTAACTATCGGTAGTAACTATGCCAGCTCAGGAGCCAGACATTGGTTATTCGAGTTGCAAACAAAACTCTGTGTAGCTATCATCCCCCAGTACTTCCTCAGCGTTCCTTACTTCAGTTATACCGGTTGAATAGTCGATTCACCTCAGTCATGTCATATTGCGTGCTCATCCATATGTCTCCCTTCGCATTATTTTGCCTCGTATATCTGGGGATTACGCGTCTAGAGGTAAGATATCTATGAATTTGTGTATTCGTGTATTGTGGCGTGCCAGGGTATCAGCGGCGTGGTATTTACTCCGTCACATGTATGTAGGGGCATCGAGATCTGAGACAAACATTCATATCCGCGGGAGCTATGCGCGGGAGCTACGCTGCCAAACACTAACTGGCAATCATCCGTGGCCTTGGAAATTACATGCCAGTCACTTTTCGTCCCCTTCTGCATGTAGCGTGTATTTTGCCACAAGTATTGGCAGAGCAACACGGGGGGACGAGTCTTATTGTAGTGTAGGTATCTTGCAAGTAGTGAATACATTGTAATATCGTTTGCGAATAGAGACATGCATGGAGAAGTTGAAACATATTTCCCATCCAGGATCTTAATGTCACCAATTGTATTCACTATGTACTCGCCCAAGAACCAATCCTAAGCCAAACGGACCACGTCTTGATAGTATAGTCGCGTCAAGTAGTTAGAATTTCTTCAAAACAATCCGTTCTATATCAGTATTAGTCCGAGAACCACTTCCGAGAGGCTAGCTAAGAATCAAATCACCCCGACATGAATTCATAGAGATCCTTCTTGATAAGAACCATCCGTCGATAAGCTCTGCGAGAAGGGGGAGCCCGCCAAGTCAAGTCGACAGCTGAGTCCCACGGCGCTGTGCCGATTGGAGAGTCCATTCGCATGCAGATGCAAGCGTCGTGACACCATCGCTAGCATCCCTATCGTGTGGGTGCAAATCAGTAAGGTACTTACTACCCATTGCTGCCGTGCGACGAAATAGCCGATATGGCAAGTAGATGCATGGCGATACACCATTACGGTCGTTTTGAGAGGCGAGGGATAATTCGCTCTATCTTTAGTCAACTGCATATGTGTACTAAAACAAAGCGCGAGGGTTCGATACCGGGCAAGATTGTATGCTCTAGCAGCCCCTGATAAGTGGCAAAACGGTGTTGATGCCACCGAGTAGATTGCGGAGGAAGAGGTGTGATGGGGTTAGGGCCCGTGTTTTTCGCGGTTACTGGTAAAGGGGGCTACTTGTCTGTACATTGGAGAGGAGGGCGCGAGGTGTTTGATAATACGTTGCTTGTCCACGTAGACCTATCTAATGTACTGACAGTCGGTTTCATTTCGGTAGAGTATAAGAAAGCAATAAATTCGTGGTTAAGTGACTTCAATTAGATCTCGCGAGAAGACTTCTCCTATTGACAAGTAAGCTACCTAGTCATTTCCGATAGCTCGCAGGCACGTCAAGTTGTACTTACATCTCTAGAGTAGGCCTGGGAGCTGTTTGTTACGGAATAGCCCAGATGTACCTTTATTGTATGCGTTACTTAGTCTCACCATGACTGGTTTGAACAGTAAAGTTGTATGGTTCTGGTTGACACATGTTGCATCTTTGCTAAAGCACAACCACGGGTTGCATACGTAGGCAGTGTCATTCAAGTAGTGTATAGGAGTGGTCAAGCTGTGTCTTTGGTAGTGCAATGAGCTGATCCAAAAGTAAATGTAGTCTGATGAAGGCGTTGTAAAGTGAACAAATCGGAGCATGTGTCTAGCATCATGCGGAAGATGCCCATTGCAGTCTCACATCAGTGCTAGGTAGGTAGTGAGTGGTAGGTATACCCGTCAAAGTCCCACATCAATTTTACCACACTACCGGGTCGGTTTTCTCTTGGCTGAAGCCATGAGGTTGCATTCCTGGCCCGGGCTAGTGCACATGGCTTAGCTACGATGCTACCCTAGCCCCTAAAACGAAACCCGGGACCAGTGATCTTCAACTTTTCATGTTGGTGACAAGGCAACACCGAATCAGTCGTTTCGGGCCTTTTTTTGTCACCTTGAGCATCGTTGGGACAAAGAGAACTTGTGTACACACACTGGTACTCCGTCGATACAGGAGATCGTCTTGAATTTGCGAGGTCTGAGGGTAATGCCATTCTCATATTGGCCACTCCTCGTCCATTAGAACGAGCATGGCCTGATTGCGTAGTCGAGAATAAGGTGTCTTTCGACATCTCATGATTTCATGGCTGACAATGTGTCGAAATGCGCGTTTACATAGGCTGGCTAGGCGAGATGGGTGTGTTTGATATCGTAGGTAGGGACTGGCTGTTTACGTGTAACGATCGCATTGTCCGAATATACCTACTTCACTTGATAGCTTGGTACATAGGCAGTAACAAGGACATGGAGTATACATCTTGTTGGTGACACTTGCACTTGTTGCTGTTGGCAGTCAGCAGGTGGCGATCACCAACACCTACTTGGTACGCTGCATACTACAATGCGTTAGGTATCATGTTGTGACTCGCGAAAAGCGACGTAGATGCTGGTATTGGTCATGTGCTCCCACACCGATGCAGGAGCAGAAGCAGGAGCAACGAACAGACAGGTATTGTTTTGATTCGTCCAAGCTGCACATGAACAAGTAAACGACCGGTACACCCTGGAGCTACAGGAGGAGATCGCGATGGTCACAATGCTTTCGGTTCGCCCTCCGCTGGCGTTTGAGGTTGAATTGCTCTCAATTATCTGACTATCGATGCTTATAAGATTGTGGCCTTATAGCCTCGTATGGTAGGTAGAGTTCGACGCTTAAAGGCTTTGTTTAAAGTGTTCAGGAATAAGAATAAAGAAGCAGCATTAGGGGAGAGGGCAAAGATTATAATATGTAGAAAGTACCCTGCAAACCAATATTATAGCGTACCTAGTATACTCT
The DNA here is from genome assembly GCA_022578775.1 of Xylaria venustula. Lineage (NCBI taxonomy): Eukaryota > Fungi > Ascomycota > Sordariomycetes > Xylariales > Xylariaceae > Xylaria > Xylaria venustula. Next base: position 430,991 of record MU389356.1, on the reverse strand, counting down.
GTAAGCCCCTCCAGGTAGCGTGCTTTCTTCGAGTTGTGCTGAGCTGTAGGGAGGGGGAGGTGGAGAGAAACCAGACTATTCCGACACAGTGCTCAGCCAATACTCAGCCAATAGGTATCTCCCTTCGAGCTGTTCTATCTACCAGTTCATGCCCATCGAGTCCATTGTACCACTGAATATTCATCGATCTATGAGCAGTAGCACTCAAGGTTTGTATTATGACTGCCCAATAAATACCACATGTTCACATGTTCACATCAACACAGCTTTGGTATGCCTTATATGTGGGTAGGTAGCAGACCGCCAGTCTCTATTTGTCCGATAAGTGCCCGACATAGAAGTGATCTGGCTGTATTGTGGTCTCGCATATTGTTGCTTAGATTCCTTGGATTGATGGACACAACATAAGTTTGGTGTAGAGTATGGGATACCAACTGGAATCGAGTCTGACCACTTTTCAACCTCGGATTGCAAATTATCTTGGTAAGATATGCGCCTTTGTACTGGACGAACAACAATGCCTTACAGGCGACTCGATTCTGATGCGCGCCGTATGCATACTGTACAGCCTCATCTGCCAAGCCTGGATAGCGCAACCTTATGGTACACATTGTCAAGGGCTGACCTGGCGAGCCTGGCAGTAAGGGATAGAGTTTAAGGGACGAGCCGCAGGTAGTGTAGGTACATACATGTGTTTTACTCTTCTGTTAGCTGGCGCCTCAAACTAACAATATTCCTTTTTCCCTGTACTGAATATGTCACGAAAGTACATGCCGGACGAAATATAAGTGCAAGTTTGCCGGTTGTCTCTATGGAATTGGCATCAATAGGCACGTACTTACCTATGAAGGTTGCATACATAACAAGTCTGTATCTGCATGTAGATATCAACTCGAAAGGTGTACTGCTGATATTAGTATTTACACCTGACTTACACCATGTAACTCGTGGTGGCTCTCCCGGATTTCTAGCGTACTGTCCCGGCTTCTGATCCGGCTAGCACTAACACCAACACCGCTGGGTCTTTCCACCCAAGACTCCGTACAGTACAGTGCGTTGCTGTCCTCACCGACAGCATTTGCCGCGCAGTGCTCGTGCAGAAGCTCGTGCTTGGTCAAGTTTTATCAGTAGTACGCTTCAGTTGTGACGATGCAGTAGCATATCGTATATCCACCAAGTATATGTAGTTTTGCGTAGTATGGAGCATGAAGCAAGGCCAGTAACACCAACAATACACATGTAAGTGTACCGAATCGAGTTACCTACTTGTACTCTAATCACTCTACCTAATCATGGAATATGACCAAGCAGTTAACCTCTCGGCTAACTACGCTGGCGTCGAATCAGGCTCTCGCGTTGCCTTGCCACTCCCCTGCCTACATGGGTTAGACGCTCTTACCAAGACAGGTTACTTGACCATCTCCAGGCAATGTCTAGGTCAAGCACCCAAGCTAGTGCAGCAATGACACTCATTGGGTAACGAGGCATTCCTACGGCTCTTTAGCTTCTGCCGCCTTTAACAGCTACCTAGAGGTAGGTAGGTATTGTAAAGCTACAGGCAGTACAGCAACCTGTAAAGTCTCAATGGACCACTCGCCACCATCATAGGTATCTGACGAACCATAGTAGGTAGTCGAGGTAGTGTCGGTAAGCTACCGTAGATGCTTAGATCTGCATCAAGGGAGCTGAAGCCTGGGGGAGCGATACTGCTGTATCATTGGTAGAGAGGAATTATTACCTTTGGACTTACATGTAGCTTTACATGTAGCTTTCCTTGTGTTAATAACCTTGAAGCATGCGCCTCATCCATTGCATGCATGGGATCTCATAGGAGAGCTTTAACTGATTCTAATTATTATACAGATAGGTAAGTAATTTCTATTGGAATACTCAGATGCTTTACTGTTCGTACATAGTATACCTATTTGCTAAAATGAAACGCTGTAGAAGGTCTATATGTACTCGCTTTCTGTACACTAGATAGGTACCCCAAGGCTTGGTTGAGCTACCTTATGTACATTTGAACTGTGGTGATGCAGTTAGTATACCCAGGTAGCTAGCTACCTACCTGGTAACGTATGTGTACTCATAAGAAGACTGTTTAAAGGAGAAAGAGAGGAGATAAAAAGAAAAAAAAAGATAAGAGAAAATAAGTGAAAATAAAAATGAAGACCAAGAAAAGGAGGAAATATCAAGAGATGGACATGCCGAGCAACAGCACACAACACAAGGCACAGACACAACCTACCTAAGCATAACGTGCGTATCCCAAGGGTACCCCCCATTAGGCCGGCCGGCCAGGTAACCCCCGTTGGTGAACTTTTTTTTTTATTATTTCTTAACCTTTGCCCCCCCCCTTCTCTTTCAAGCTGGCGGCATCTCTAATACTCAACCCGGTCCACGCTACCAGACCGATCTCCTAATCTCTCATAAAATACGACTCCACCCCAACCTGTCTCTACTACAGCAAGCCAAACAGGAGAGCAAAATTTCTCTCCTACGTGCTCCCAGCAATAGGCCCTCCCAAGACAATAGGCTCTTCTTTTCTCCTTCTCCCTATCAACAGCGCCTATTGTTCGTATTGTTGCCGTTTGTGTTAGTTTGCTGGAGGCATCCGTTTTTTTCCCCGTCCCCCTTTTTCCCTTGTCTGTCATTCCTACATTCCTACGGGGCCGCACACAAGCTCTCGTCTTGGTCACAGGACGTGTCCATCATCTGCCATTGAAGGGCACCCCCATTCGTCGCTCGCCATTCGCACCATTCACACCCACTCACTCACCCTTGCATGACCAGCCAGACTCTGGCTTGTGAGCCGCCAACGGCGTGATACACCACTCCTACGCTTCCTCGGTTTCCTGCGTCTTGGCCGTCCAGCCAATCTTGTCCTCTCCTGCCTGACTGGCCCTGCCGTTAGCCAACCAGCCTTCTCCAACCCCCATCCCACCAACCTCCATCCCGCCCTACCTCCCGATCGACAGTGCCGCATCGTAAGCCCGTTGGTGGTGCTGCTGCTACCGGCTGTCACTGTTGTAGCTGCGCTGCTGCTGCCGCCGCCGCCATCGCCGTCTCTTGTTGTGCCGTTCCTTTCTGCTGCGCAACAACCCCCCTCCCCCGTTGTCGGCCCTGTCCAACACTCGGAACAAGCCCCGACATTCGCCAGCGCTTGGTTCTGATCGTCGGTCGAGCAAGAGAGCAGCTGTGCAGTGCCCAACCAACTGACTCAGCTGTTGTCTGAGCCTACGCGTCTACGCCCACTGTCCTCCTCGTCCACCCGATCGCTCGCATTCGCTCCCGTGTTTCCGATCCCCGACAAGGGAACGGCAGACTGCTGGTCGCCCGCAGCAGGTGCATACATCCTTACGCAACAGTGTTGAACAAACATGAACCGAGGCGACATGTATAATGACTACTCTACTATGGGCGCACGCTCTCCAGGAACGATGAGACAAGGGTATGCGACCGTAGGCCTGCCTTCAGGCTTGGGAGGGAGTCGGCAAGGCCAGCGCCCGCATGACCACAGCCAACATGTTGGCACCTACCACCATGATGACCGTCTCGGAGGGCCTTCGGCATATGAATCTGTCCAGAGGTTCGATCGCATGTCTTCTCCGATGCATTCTCAATACATGCTAGACAACAGCCAAACCTGGGGCTACAACGGGATTGCTACCATGAATGGTCCTCTGAATGGCAACAGCCGCATCGGTGGGAGACCTGGCAACCGACGTGCTGCGCTACCAACTGTGAGCCACCCCTTTTCCTTGTTCATGTGTTTTCCACATGCTTGTGACAATGCGCTAATCCTATATTCCAGACATGGACCGAGCAGGCCAATCTAGGCATGCAACCAATGTCCCAGATGTACGATCCAAGCATGGCCATGAACGGGAGCGAACACGATATACCAGGCATGGCTGCCGATGCCCGCGGCCTGATGGCAACCCCAGCGTCGGTTGACGCTGAACAACTTATTCCCACCGCCATTGTGATCAAGAATATCCAATTTCAATGCAGGAAGGAGATCCTGCAAGGTCTGATGGCTTCCATGAACCTCCCACAGCCGTATGCTTTTAACTACCACTTTGACAAGGGGGTCTTCAGGGGCCTTGCTTTCGCCAACTTCTCCACGCCCGAGGACACAGCTATTGTAATCCAGAAGATGAACGGGTTGGAAGTCATGGGGCGCAAGCTCCGTGTCGAGTACAAGAAGATGCTGCCACAGGACGAACGTGATCGAATCGACAGAGAGAAGCGCGAGAAACGAGGACAGCTCGAAGAACAGCACCGTGCGCCCCTTCCCATGCACCAGCAGAGTGCTCTCCAGGCTCTCGGCGTCAGCGTGAAGCAGCAACCCAACAACTCACCCTTGCGTACGTTTCTCAACCCCGGACACGCCGACTTACTCTATAGACTAATGAAGAGTATAGGCGATGTAGACCTGAATGATCCTGCTACCCTTGAGTTTTATACGCAATTGACTATTTTCAAGAACGACCCGTCGCGCGAGATCCACGTCTTTCCCACTGAAGTTGCCCCTGAGCAGCGCCGGCAGATCCACATCCTGGCTCATAATATGGGTTTGGAACACAAATCTGTTGGCGAGGCACACAACAGGCAGATTCAGGTTCAGAAGCGAACAGAGAACTCGCCGCCAGTGCATACACAGAACCAGTTTCACAATGTATCCTGGGAGGATCATAGGCGTGGGTTGAGCCGCGCAGCTACTTTCGACTTTGCCGAGTCTCGCATGGGTTCGAGTGCATACCACACCCTTGGCCGACAGAACCCTACACTGGAACTTCCGGGCAGTCCAGATCACGGCATTCCTAACAACCTACGTGCTGCTAAGAGCTTTGCCGATCTCCGAGCTCACAGTCCCAGCCCTGCACCTTCCGGCTCTAGTTATGCCGGCCTTGGTAACGGTCTCGGGGTCCGTTACGGTGATTACTCCCCAGCCCTCACCACACCCCCTAGTTTGACACCAACAACAGCACATAATGCTGCATCCAGTACAGATGCCTTGTTGGCATCCAACATGAGCTCGCTGGGCCTGAGTTATGACCCAAATGGCCACATGCGGAGCAGAGACACTCCAGGTGCTATTGGAAGCCAGCGTCCTGGCGCCAATGGGGCTAACCGTAACGCTCCCGAGAGACAGCCTCGCGGTCCTGAATGGGGAGAGGCAGGCACTGGATTTGGCGGACGCAACCGGGGCCATATGCAACGGGGCAGCGGTAAGTAAAGTGAATCGCTATCATACCCCCGTCCCCCCTGAATACTTCTGAATGCTAAGTCTTGTTGCCTCGCAGACTCTTCGGACGCTGGTCGAAACCCGGGCAACTCCCGGTTCCATTAGTTGGTCATCACCAACTCAATACTTTTCAACCTCAGAACCTCTTACACCCCATTGGAATCTCGAGACGTCCTTTCTGGTTCTTGACGACTTGTGACGTTATAGAACGACATGACTGAGACGAAGAATACCGAAGACATGATTGAGACGTGTTTGCAAGCTATCTCGTTCTCACGATGCTTTCCATACTGGCATTTACACCACAGATACTCCAACGAGAAGACGATGTTATGATATAGAGCTCCAGCTTGTTTCACGGATCACATCTTATTTGCTGCACCTCATCCCTCTACCATTGGGTCTGACGACATATCTGGCGATCGGCATATATTCCACACACACAGTCCCTCCATTCGGCGGCGTTGGCTCTCCAATTTTTTGTAATATGATTCATTTACGGCGATTCTCTATACGCCAAACGTGCTGTTTTCTGCTTTCTAAGATCACGCTTTACGCGGTACTCCCACTGGGTACGGATGGAGATGGAGTGGGAGGGAAGGAAGTTCGAGAGTTGCTCAGACAAGCAGATGAGAGACTGATTGCACGATCCTCTTCATTTTATGCCACAATAGCCTTTGATGATGACCCGGTAAACGAACCATCTCTGGATACAATATACAGCACTTCATGGGCGACCATTTACGGCTTGACGATTCCACTCCTATACCCTCGGGGCGTTTCGGGTTCCTATGCTACTGTTCCAACCGGGCTTAGCATTGGGACTTGGGGACCTCCTTGACGATGGCTACGTTGTTATGACGCCTATGTGCCTCAAGTAGAGACAGCAGTCGCGACACCTGTTGGTTCGAGCACCACCAAAACGACCCTGCTAATGATTGTTTTCACGACAGAACAGAATCCGGGGTCACCGTAGTGAGGGCCAACTTGGTGTCGGAAGACTAGATACGAAGAACGAAACGATGAGTTGACGGACCTTATTAAGTATTGATTTTTTTAGTATCTTTTTTCTTTTCTTTTTTCACATTCTCCCTTCGGTGCGAGCTAGACATTCCTTCTATTCCCGTGCAGCTCTATAGCTGAGCGATGAACAGAGGAACGCCCGGAAGAAGGACTGATAACCGATTTGTATACTTGATGGAATTGCACTTTCAATGTTATCTCTCTACTGTACTCTGCATTGTGGTTTACTCCGGTGATTTTACTCGGTACCAATGAAATTTTGATCGCTTACTCCGAAGACGGATTGCAACGTGGAGTTAGGACTGAAGATTTGGGCCAAGATCGTTATAGTGGAAAAAAAGGGGTAATGAATGGCAAGATATACAATCACTCGCTCGAAAGGGTTGTCCTGCAATATGGAAAAGCATTTGATTGTTTTGTGTCCTCCTAGCTCATCTTCCCCTTGAACTTGTGTATGAGTGACTGATTGAATGTGCTGAGTTGAACACCCCCAAGAATAGTTGCGACCACCTGTAGTTGACATGGGGTAGTGCTGCTTTCCATGCTAGGTTCGACTGATTCTTCCCTCTCCCTCTGTGCCATCTGGCTGGTGAAGTAGAGACGCTCGACCGCTCTGTGAGCACTGGGACCCCGAAACTTAACGGCCATATACGAAATACTGCAGGCCTTATAGGTAAAAACTCCCAACACCCTCCGCGCCCGCCCACCAAGGGAGATAACAATCTATACCAGCGTCTCCCAAAAGTCTTCTCAATTATGAGCAGCATATGATACATCCTGTGTACAAGAGCGATATAGCAGCTCCACCCACGACCCAACCTCATAGATAAGCACCCTCCTGCGACGTCTTCGTTGTTTGCCGTACAGCATCCGTAGCCGGAGCACGACGACCATCGTTCCACACAGTAAGGGCGAGACCGCTAGACGATGTTTGATTTCTTCGCTGATCATTGTCACAGTACGGATACAATAGCCGGGGAGCACTTTTTCCTTCGTAGTTGTGTTCCGTGACACAAGTGTGTCCCGAGTGATGAGCTTTTCTCTGGTAGACACACTGTCTGTCTGTCTGTAGTCTGAGATTAGACCGGCCAGCTTATTCCTGCGAAGTACCTAGGTAGACAGAGAGCTGCTCATGAACAGGAATTCCGGTCCGAGCTCGTGTCAAACTTGCGAACCGAACACGGCTGTCTGCACAGTGATCTCAGGACTGGAATGTTTTTTTTCTTTTCGTGCTACATTATCTATCTGCTCTGCTCTACCAAACATCATTTCTGTCGATCGCTTGGCTTGGGAGGGGAGTCTACTTTTAGATTCGGTATATCCATCCTGCTTGCTCCTGCTCCATTATTAGTTTGCTCGAGCTGTGTTCTTGTACGCTGGAACCCATTTTTTTGTTCTCCCTCTCTCCCCCATCTCCTTTCTTTCTAAGTGGAAAGGGGGTTTCTCTGACGCCTAGGTAGTACTGAACAGGTCATAACAATGAGATATAGCTCGAGGTAGGCTTTAGAGACACCAAATATGACTCTTTGGATCACAGTGATGTAGCTTCCTAGCCTTGAAGCTATGCTTATTCAAACCCGGAGACAGACACTCTTTTGACTTAAGCTTATCGACTGTCATTGAAGGGCGCTTTCCGTAGCATCTCTAAGGACAATGACCTCTCACAGGTACAGTCCTCACTTCATATCGTGTTTATTCCGCCCCACGCCCCTATACTCTTGTTGTGAAGAAGCTTAATATTTGTGCGAGTTATAGAAATGGGGGTACGTACTGGTCATACTTACAGCCCTTGGGTGCTATAGGTGTCCCAATACTTTTGTCTCTGCTTCTTTGTCTTCTCTGGACCTGTGGTGTGTGGAATGTACTCATAGGCCCTGATAGAATTGCACACTTCACCCTTCGGAGTTCCAATAATATCAATATTATCCACTTCATTAGCACAGGACCGTGTAATAGAACTTAAAAATAGACTTTGAAATTAAGATGGTGGCCAGTTCATTATCCTTGATGCATAGATATGCCTAAGGCTTATGGTTGTACTGGGGGTAGGTAGATATCCTAGATTACGTCAGTTATAAGACTCTTCATTCATGCTATCTTCGAATACAACACTATTCCTGTCCTTCTATTTTGAATGATTCTATAGAAATAATCCCTCCTTTTTAATTTATATATAGTAGTTAAAAAAGATGTAGTTCTAAGGCATCCCACGCCTATTGTTACAGTATTGCCGCACACTGTCTTTACGTTGCTAACTCACCCCATGCGGAGCATGTCACGGAACTATTGTGGTCATCTATTCCGCAACGAATGGATCAACTACCTATATTTTGAGGATAGTACAGTCAGAGATGTGTAGATACACGAATGACCATGGTAAATAAAATGGAGTCAATGCCCTATGGGCCAAATCGTGACTTTTGGGGCACTTCCACGCGGAATCTTTGGGTATCCGTTAAGTCCGTTAACTTCGCTTCTCTTCCGAGTGCTTACACTTATTGAAGGATATAACAACTTTCCTATCTCAGGTTAAGCCTTCGGGCTTTTGAATGCATCCTGTAACTTCTCGTATTGTTGGGGTTATTCTGCAACTAAAAACAAATCATTAACCAGACTTGAGTCATGGCTTCTGGAAAAGTCGTCCTTTGCACCGGGGCAAATCAGGGGCTCGGCTTCTCAGTCCTAAGTATAGCTGGACTGCGCCAGCCAGAAAACATCTACGTCTTAGCTAGTCGCGATCTCTCAAAAGGCAAAGCGGCGGCAATTGCACTACAGGATTCTCGGGTGAAAGCTCAAGTCGATGTAATTCAACTAGATGTGTTGAAGGACGAAGAGATCATCTCGGCCGTTTCCTATGTCGAGAGCAAGTATGGGAGACTAGACGGTGCGTCATGGTTCCAAACTCAATAAGAAATCTTTTAATACTTACTTTGAACTTCAAATAGTCCTCATCAACAACGCTGGTATACTACGCGTGCCACCACAAGGGGATCTCACCGCCCTCCGATCAACATATAACGAGATCCTCAACACGAATCTAACATCAGTCGCAATCGTAACAGCGGCCTTCACGCCACTATTATACAAGTCGACCGATCCCAAAGTCATCAGCGTCTCATCCGGGCTGGGAAGTTGCCAGAACTCGCTTACAAAGAAAATGGGGAGATACCCTCCGTACGGCGCAAGCAAGATCGGGTTGAACGGCCTCTCGGTGCATCTGCAGGTAGCAGAGAACGACCGGACCGAGACAGAAGGAGAGGGCGGCAAACCGCGGATTCGATTTTACACGTGTGCGCCCGGGGCGCTCAAGACTGCGTCTTCTGGGTTCAGAGAGGGCCTGCGGTTGCCGGATAGAGGTGCTGAGGTTATTGTGCGTCTGTTGATGGATGATGAACATCTGTATGAGGGAGGCTCGTACTGGGAATATGAAGAGGGAGAAATGAGGCGTGTGCCTTGGTAGACGAGAACTACCTCCAAACACTGGAGTGTTTATTTTTGAGAAAATGTATTGATACTGAATCGTTAGGTTGAATGGAATTTCTTTTCACGCATAATGATAAATGGGACAAGCACCGATGTTGAGATGAGTTTTATGTTCTGAAAAAGGAGTTTGCAGGCATATATGTTGGGGCAAATGGCAAGGAGGGGAGGAGGATCCAGTAACTTGAAGCAAGTAGAAGATTGTCCCTTATGGGGGTATGAAGTTCATAGACTGTTAAGGTTAATTAGTGTCAACTCTCCGAATATGAACCAGAGGTGTATTCCGATGATTTGGAGTCTAAATTAGAAATCGAAATACAGCGAATGGAATTTAACTAGGGGATTACTTAGAGTAGGTATTGTTGAGTAGATCTGCCTACCTAGTTTACACATTCAATGCGCTAGGTGCATTTTTCTGTGAAAGTGTCTGGAGCGAATTATATAGGGGGAACAAAAGCTTTGATGCATTGATCAATTATCAGTTCTGTGCAGTAGCTTCATAAGTTGCCGACCTGGCTGTGAGTAAAGAGCGTGTTAGAATAAAGGTCTTGGACGATGATGAAAACCTCATCATAGGTGTGTTTGGAAGACGGCTTGTCGCGGTTTCGGGAGATAAATATAGATTGAGATCTTTATGCGTCTGGCGAATATCTACTTGTATCTGTGTCGTATACGGGATATGGACTATCTGGAATCTGTCTCACCTACCTATATGGATACTCACTTCACACTCATTTCAATTCTGATCCTTATCTTTTTCGAGCTTCAGTCTTGTATGAGACCTACTATCAAAAATACCAATCAATTGTGCTTGACCTAGCAATACTTCCCATTGGTGACATTTTGGCCCAGACCTGTCGAGACACGCGTCGTTAATTCACGAAAGTTTAATATACGTTAGTGTGGCCAGGAAGCCAGCTGCCACTTAGTTAAGTTTGCGACAGCAGATGACTTCCCTATCATGGAATATGATCCTAAATCGATAGCTGTAATGTCTCGTTAACCTGTATCTTATGAATTACATCGGCAGATCGAAGCGGAGTAGATGACTAGGGTAGATGATTCAGCCACTTGGCGGCTAAGCTGCTCAAGAGAACTCAGCAAGGCACGTTCATGCTCTTTGGTCAATATTCTCCACATTATAGTTCTCAGAAGAAGTATAGGAATATTCTATCTTGTACGATGAGCGCCATGTGGCTCGTTGACTCACATGGCTCATTGGCTTGAGGTCACTCGATTGAATAGCTCGTGAACCAGCAGTTCACGATCACTTAAACCAGAGGACTCCAAACCGGTCAGCGTTCCATTTATGTAGTTATATTTCCGAGACATATGCGGGGAAATGCACCGCGGGTATATTGCCACGCCCCTGTCACCGAGCCCAAGCTGATCAATTCTTAGGACGGCGAGCTTGTCATTTTCATTACCTCACGATACACGTGAGTGTGTTCTCGGTTTCGCCTATAGTACCTAGGAATATCACTTATATACAGATGATCGTCCACGAGCTTACGCCCCTTTCTGTCAATGTGTAGTATTTACCCGTTCTGAGCACGCATGATGATTCATTGCGGGTAAAATCTACATAGTAACTATGTTATGCAGCGCGTGAGCTCACGCGCACGCTCTGTTGGACGGATGTCGGCTTCTGAGAGTAAGAATATCAGAGAACTTACCCCTTGACTTTTATTCGTTGCCTCGCGTTTTCGATAGGTATCTAGAAAGGACGCTTGCAGCCGTCACTGATAATCATGATACTACTGTTTTCAATCTTCTACTTGATACTTCCACTGTCAGTGTTAAACACGTAATCAAAGACAAATATTCTATGACTTGGCAGTGAATGATGCTAAGCCAACTGATCACCTGTGCCTTGCTAACCTGGCCGATCGCGGGATTCATCCCCAGCCAACCTAGACCCCCAATTATCAACAAACCGAACGAGGTTGACCAAGAGGGAGAACGGAACACAAGCTCGCGACATATAAGAGCGGAGTTACAACCCCAAACCCTCTACTTAGCAAACACATCTTCTCTCCCTCTGAGCGATTTACCCCAGGTCAATCCAGGATGGGAGCGGGAGGGACTATTCGGCTTCGAGGTTGGAACCGTCTACATGCTGGACCGTCCGTCTAGACGAGAATCCCATGATGAAGGTATTGCTGACCGTTTAGCTAGTCGAGATCGGAACGCCGAAACAAAGACTATCACTAATTCTAGACACGGGGTCATTCACGCTGTTAGTTGATCCAGACTGTGTCCGTGCAGCGGATTCCGAAGCCTGCCAGAAATACGGGTACTATAACACCACAGCGTCATCAACTTCGCAAGCGCTGAACGTATACTTTGCGGCCCAATTTGGCACGGGGTATATGGAAGGGTCATGGTATAATGAGACGGTGTACATCGGACAGGACGGTAAGACGCCGTTTCCTTGAACTTGTGACTGTTGTGTTGCTACATGTCCTGACACTGGCCGTTTGTAGAACTATCTCTCCCGTACTCGCGAGTCGGCGTCAACACTTGGAGTACATATCTATGGGCCGGGATCCTCGGTGTATCGTACGGGATGCGATGGAACACGGCATATCCGACGTTGCTTGACCTCTTGGTTCAGCTTGGTTACATCGAAGTACCTATATTCAGCCTCGAGGTCGGAACTCAGGGGAATGGACCCGTGAACCGGTCTGGTATGAGCCGTCCCCAGGACTCTTCTCGCCCCTAACTAAATGAACACGGAATTAGGGAGTATCATTTTCGGTGGGGTTGACCGTTGGAAATATCGCGGGTATCTTGAGCCGATAGAGATATGGCCCAACCCATCCGATCAAAAGGCTCAATCTCAACAGGTAGGGTGAGTAAAGTCAAACCCAGCTCCCTCTCCGCATTATATCAAACAGGTTATTCAAACTCAGCTTCAAAGTTACTCGATAAATTTGACATCGTTTGGATACACCCAACCTGGACAGTCCGAGGTGACGCTCACCGGCACCGACTTCGCACGGTCAATGCTAATAGACACCGGCTCGACGTTCACCTACCTCGACGCAGACCTCGTGGCGACCGTAGCACAAGCACTGAATGCGTGGATCGACGAGAAGAGCGTGTACTACGTGAACTGCACACTGCGCTCCGAGGCCGGCTACGTGAGCTTCGGGTTCAATCAAGGGAATATGATAATTCAAGTGAGCTATGCCGACTTCATCGTGGATTTTGACACCTACTGCGCTTTGGGCGTACAGCCGGCGGACGCAGGTGTCGCGGCTTGGACGCTCGGGAATAGCTTCATTCGAGCTGCATACAGTACGTTGATCTCTCTAGGCTGCAAGCATGGATTCGAGTGATGTCTGTTTTCGGGAATCTGACATTAGAGTAGTTGTTTTCGATCAGATGAACGATGCGATATGGCTCGCACAATATATGCCGTGTGACAGCGATGACATCAGCGATTTGACGTCGAACGCTGGAGAAGAACTGTGGTTGAACTATACAGGGTTCTGTTGGTGAAGCTGGGTTACGAAGTATTTGTTTCAAAACGGGTGTATTATAGAGAGGTATACGAAGTAACTTGCTTTGGTTTGCGCACGGGTTAGTGAAGAGCAATTCTTATAGTTTATTAGGGAATTACACAGTGAAAATCCATTCCGCGCCTTAATCTCTACCCCGAATGTCCTCACTCAACGGCCCCTGCCGAGTCCAGATATTCATTCCTATCTTCGACCCACCAGTCACCGGCAAACCCGCATGCAAAGTTCGTTGATCCCCAGTCCCGTCATCAAGCAAATTCGACCAAAAGACCGCATTTCCCACAACCGGACGAAAAGTGACACCATTCTCCCACGGCTCGTCACAGTCTATGAACGCACACCACCTCGCATCGTGAGGCGGCCTCACCATGGGGAAATTCGTCCCGCCACCAGTTATGTTCTCGGCCGAGACATAAGCAAAGAAGGAGCTCTGCCTGTTGCCACCCACGACAGACGACGCGTGGGCTGCGTTCGTGAACCAGTCTGTGTGGAAATGGTAGTGCTCTCCCCTGCCGTACTTGACCAGTTGCAACGGCTCAAGATATGTCCGGGGTGTGTTAAAGCCCTGGAATAGGAGCGCCCGTTCCTCTATGCAACGGACTATGTCGTCTCGCTCGACATTGGTGGACTGTGAAGTCCGCGTTTGCCGCTGTCCTTGGATACCCTCTTGGTCGGCAACGCCTGAGCGAGAGAATGTATGTTGCCTGAGACAAATATATTAGTTCACCGTGCCTCTTAAGTCAATTAGCCAACTTACGTGGTGGCTTTCAGATGTGCTTGCTCCTCCGGGGTCAGAAAGCCTTCGAGATAAATCACAAGCGGTGATGTTGATACTAGATAACTGCGGTATGCTGGATGTCGACAGGATATGCTCTGATCATGATGGCTGTGTGCGTTATTGACGGCGGCGACAAGCAATGCGTAGCATATTGACTTGAGAAGACCCATCTTACTTATGAAGCTAACAGTGAGTTTGGTGAGTTATACCCTTAGAAAATTTACGGGTTTAAGGTGGCTTTGATCAAGAGCATCTCGATTTTGTAGTGCAGTAGCACACCCTCATTCATGATTACAATTCTCATCGATCGCGACTCTGCATCAGGGGGAGAGTTGCAGAACTGAAACGTCAGAAGTATCTCCTATCGGAATCACACGTTCTATACCACTCTCAGATCATCGTCGCAACGCATGCTAACCGCATGTTTATTGGAGAAAACTGACTCCAATCCTAGTCTCCATGCAGCTTACAGGGATTGCTAAGCCGCCTCATGTCTGATCTTCTGAGAATGACGGCGCTTGTTGACCCCTGCAGGAGGACCCCTGAATTCGACTTGCAGGGTAGCTTTGATAACTAGAGAGCTAGGTATCTCTCTTCTCCCCGCACGGGATTGAGGTGTACCACATTGTTCTTCACAAGCGACACGAAAGGTGAAGAATCTCGGGCACCAAGGGCCGAGCAACTCAAAATGAAGCTCACGTCAAATATATTGTCCATATCTCCCTTTCTATTTAACTGCTTGGCCTGGGAGCACACGAACGGCCAAGACTTTCGCCGCGCTATATCTGGGCATAATCATGCGCTGGTCGCATGTAAGTCAACAACTTCATCAGTCTTAAGAATAAGCGTAATCTAACGACTATATAGTCATACATGTATGTATTTGGATCCATTATCATCCATAAAAAGACCCTTAATTTAACTTCTCGACCCCGGAAAACAGCCCTCATCGTGAGTCCGCAATGCCTCAATACCACACTTCAGCATCTAACAAAGATACAAGGGCCGGAAGCCAAGCTCTCGAGCCAGAATGGACATCAATTTCCGATTCACATAAGTCATTAATGAGCATCGACTGCTCAACCGAATCCACTATATGCGATGAATTCAGCATAACATCGTACCCCGCTTTACGATACTTCGACGGCCATGGCCATACGACGTCATATCGCGGACCTAGGAAAGCTTCAGCGTACGTACAGAAATTCTAATCCTCCTATTTCTTCCATTTTGGAGAAGTCGCATACCAAAATATGAATAGAATCACCGCGTTCCTAAAGAGAGCAGCTCGCCCAACCATCACCTTCCTAAACAAGGAGAAGACAACCAACTTCCAATCCGCGGACGAGACAGTATTCATTGCGCGTATAAACCCTAACGACGAGCACATCACAGCCATTTTCAAAGAAATCGCAACGCAGTATCATGACAGAGCATCCTTTGGGGTTGTAGATACGGGTGGTAGTACAATAGTGGAGTGCTACAATAACAGAGACGAGCAGAAGTTTACCTTGTCTGATTTGACTGCTATCGATGCACTGCCTAAGTTGGTCAAGAACTGCATGGCGCCGCTGATCGGGGAGTTTACTAGAGCGAATGAGATGGAGTATCTTGAGGTATGTGTCCGAATTCTGCCCAGTCGTTATCTCACTTCCATCGGAAGATCGGTATCAAATGAATTCGGCTAATCAGTTTACTTCAGTCTGGAAAATCACTAGTCTTCTACTTCGCAACCTCATCAAACGAAAGGGAGGCGTACGTCGACAAGATGAGACCAGTAGCGAAGATGTACAAAGACTACCTCAGCTTCGTGACAGTAGACGGAGACGAATACGCTGATTTCGCGGCGCCGCTCGGCTTGTCGGTGGGCAATTTTCCTGCGCTATCGGTGCAGAATCCCATGTATGGTCAAACGTTCCCGTATCCATCGGGAGCTGGGATAACTCCAGAGAGTGTCGGCGCATTTGTGATGAATATCGTCAATGGAAAGGTGCAGCCGTGGGATGGGAAAAGCACGCAGGGTGAAGGCAGGGCACACGATGAACTTTAACGTTAGCATGCTGCCTTGACGTATATATCGATATCTAATAGTAAAAATTGAAATCCCGCTTCTTGCTATCAATATTCAGGGCAATTGCCAATCTCAAAACTAGCAGTGATGCCAAGTAAATATACATGATAGGAGATTTAGCTATACTAGAGGACTGGGGCAGGTAGCGAGCAAAGAAGATCGCTTCAGAGATTTTTCATACTAACATAGAACCTTACATCAGGCGAGCGAGCTTGCTAACATATGTACGTATTGTCGTCGCCACCTCCAAAAGATAACATAAAACTATCATAATATAAGGGTATTTGTTAGAGGCCTGGGACTCTGTTTGTCCGCGTATACACCTACTCTCATCACATCTACCCAAGTCGCCAGCCATGGACATCGATAAATAGCCGCTCAGGTGAGGGAGTTACAAAATACCCCGTGCAACAACAAACTTTAAACTCCTATAAAACCCTACCAGTCAAACCCCTCCGAGAGGGTAAGTGAATACTTACCCAACTATTCACAAACCGGAACCAAACAAATCAAACCTAGATTTCATTTCACTTCACTACAACAGCAAACCACATCTAAACTAAAAATTCAAACGAAAAAATTCAAAACTCAAAGTGGTAATACTATGTGTGTGTATAGTCATAATATTATTCATTTAATTTCGACAGCCCTTTCGAAACAGGTTTCTTTTATTCTTCGTCTTATTAAGACTTACAACATCAACATCAACAACCCAACTCTCCGATAAGTACTGTTACCTCGTCGAATAAGGTAGAGGGTAGGCCAGCAGGATCATCAGCCATAGAGTAGCCATCTATATCTATCTATCTACACACCAACGAGCCCCGTTCTTAATTCGCTTTGGTCTCATCCATGCGATGCAATGCGATATTCCTCGACTGAGAAGCGCAAACATTTCATTTCATCTCGACATTTCATCCGAGGACTTCTTTAGTATAGCAGCCGATATTAAAAAGCCCGTTGTGCGGCTGGGTGCAGGTTCTTCGATTACCATGTACTCATACACGGTACAAAACTCGTAGCGTTGCAGACTATCTCCTGGACAACCGGGGATGCGCTTTCACGATAAGGCTAGCGGCTATAAGCAGACGCAACTCAGCGGCCCGCCTTCATCGCTGCGCGTCTTCTCATCTTGTCCGCGACAGCCTTCAATGCCTGCTTGACATCCTTCTGTCCTTCCCATGATTCGAGATCGTAGTATTGAGGGGCCAATTCCTGCATATCAATATTAGCATCATCTAAGGACTACATCATGGCAAGTGGCAATCAAAAGGGAGGATAAAGCATGAGATGTAGGGAGGAGAAAAAGAAGAAAGAAAGACTAACCAGCAGCCATTCAGGTCGAATTCCAGTAACAGTTCGAACATATTGCTTGGAGGTAAGCACGAACTCGTTGTAGATGACCCATTCGTAGTCGGCACCGAGCACAGTACTTGGGTGTAACATCACGGCAGAATTGTTATCCTTTAGTGTTCGATAGATCTTGTTGTTCTCGCGCTTGGCCACCTGCATAAAGAAGCCCGCGACAAGGGCTCGACGGATATTGGTATAGTAATCCCTGTCGCTGAAATCAGTACTAACCAAGTCTAGACCGTGGGTTTCCATGATGCGCTTCAACTGGGCTCGAACATTGTCTGCGCTCGAGAGGTGGCGGAATGAGAGGTAGTGCTGATGACACCATTTCTTGGCGTCGTCGTTACGACCCAGAACACCCTTGAAAGCGTGGTAAACGTTTAACATGGTAAGATGGTCGCCATCATTATGTTTGAAGAGATTCTTCATCTCATCAGCTTCGCGCCTCCTTTGCGCCGGGCGCACAAAGATCTGAGGGACCGACAAGAGTGCGGTGAGAGACAGTATCTCGTTGGAGCAGTAGAATTCAGGGCTCGAGATCAGCATGACTGCTAACGCTGGATCAAGTGGGAATTCAGACGCCAGACTACCCAGCTGCGTCAGCTCGCCTTCGTCATCGAGGCAGGCCAGGTAATTGAGCTCTTCAAGAGCACGCATCATCGTCTCGGGGGCCGGGGGATCCATCAGGTCGAAATGAACCAGATCGGTCACGCCAAGCTTCTTGAGCTCTAAAACCGTGTTTGCGAGGTTAGAACGGAGGATTTCCGGATATGTCTGCTCAATGAGTTCATCCTTGAATGCCTTTTCTGTATAGAGACGGAAGCATTTTCCGGGCTTCGTACGACCCGCACGACCAGCTCGTTGTTGGGCCGAGGCCTTCGAGATGGCCGAGACCAGTAGTGATTCTACCCTCAACCGCGGGTTATAGATCTTCTGCTTGCTGAAACCAGGGTCAACAACATAAACAATACCGTCAATGGTTAAGCTGGTTTCAGCAATATTGGTAGAAATAATGCACTTTCGGCCTGGACGACCGCCCTTCCTGAAAGCTGCTGGGGGCGGATCAAATATCTTCTGCTGCTGATGCGGCGGTAATGTACCGTAGAGAGGATACACGGCCATCGGACCGCAGTCGGTCTCTCTCACGAGCTCGTCGACCTCGAGAGAGATCTTGCGACACGTATCCTCGATTTCCTCCTCTCCGGTCAAGAACAGCAAGATATCACCTTCGGCCTCACCGGCGTGGATTTGCAGAACGGTCCGTATGGCGCCTTCGACGTAGTCTTTCTCGGGTTCTGGCGTGTAAAAGATTTCGACGGGGTGTGTTCGACCAGGTACGACGAGGAGAGGCGCGTCGAAGAAGTAGCGCTGAAACTTCTGAGCATCAAGCGTGGCCGACATGACGATAAGCTTCAGATCGGGGCGGCGTTGGGTAATGCCCTTAAGGAGAGCCATGAGGATGTCGGTGGCCAGCGTACGCTCGTGAGCCTCGTCGAGAATGATGCAGCTATACCTGGACAGGGCGTGGTCGTGCATAGCTTCTCTCAGCAACATACCATCCGTCATGTACTTCAGCATGGTCTTGGAGCTTGTCTTGTCCTCGAAACGGATGCTGTAACCGACCTCCTCGCCGAGGTTGACGTCGAGCTCGTCGGCGACACGCTGGGCGACGGACATGGCGGCGACTCGACGCGGTTGGGTACAAGCGACCATCTTATGGTTGAGATGGGGCAGCTCGTCGTATACGACATACTGGGGTATCTGCGTGGTCTTGCCCGAACCCGTCTCACCGACGAATACGAGGATCTGGGACTTTTGGTATGCATCTAGGAATTCCTGCCTGGTTGTTTCAACAAACCCCACGTTAGCCCATATTGGTCAACGGGGGACTGGATGCGGACGCGCTCACCTCTGCTTATGTACGGGGAGGTTCCGGCGGGACTTGAGAATGGTGAAGTACTGCTCGGAATGCGGCTCGCCGGTGAAAGGGTTGTTGTCGCCATCCTCAGCCTGGGCGGCCTGCTTGGCTGTCGACTCGCGGCGTTGGAAGTGCTTCAACGGAGAGCCGGGCGGCAGCTTGCCTTCGCCGTAGCCGTTGCTGCCATCGTTCCAGTGCGCCAGGTAGGGGTTGTGCGCCACCGTCTTCTTATCGTCGTCGCCGTCCGTCTCAACTTTCACCCGCTTAGTCGATGAGTTAGTGTCGGGCGGGCTGTAGCTCCTCTTGCGCTCAGGCTTGCTGACCTTGGAACTCCTCTCGTCGGCCATGGCGAATGCTCAACCGGACGGCTATTTGGAATGAAATGCTCGAAACGGGATCCTGGGGCACTTGGAACGAAGATCAGCGTAGAAAGAGAACGCTCTGGCAGAATCGCTGAAGAAAATAAAGTCCTCCTGGTCAGGAAGGAGGAGGGAGAGAGAAAACGGTGGTGGTGAGCTGTACCAATCCGCAGGTAAGTGGTCGGTAGAATGGTTAAGTTAGCAGCAGGAGTCGCAAGACGACATGCGAATGCTTTTTTTTGGATGGCCGCAATGTTAGTCGCCGCCCCACCAAATAAGCTCTTGCCTGTCCCCGAAATGCGCTTCTGATAGAGATAAGAGAGGACCTTTTGATAAGCTTCCACCAAGCTAGTCGAAGCCGCTAAGCATTTTTCTGGCTACACTTACCCACGTAGGTTAGATACAAAGTTATATACAGCGAAGCACTGCTATTTGCTACCTTTTTACTAAATTCCTCACTGCATGCCAAGAGCAGTAACTGAAATATCTAAATACATATCACATCATTAACAAATTACCTCAGGGCTGATATTTACCTTGAGAATGCTTCTATGTATTAGTTAAAACTATTGCTGCAAGGCAAATTCATCGCCCCAATAACCGGTTCCGTCGTAGTCATTTGTAGGCTGTCGTCTGTGACTAACCCAATTTAAACTCCACGAGCAAAAGATATTATCGAGTATTATGCATGTACACGACCCGTCTTACGCCTTTGGAAGCGAACCCATAAAGAATTTCGTCCCGCTTCCCTCTTCCCTCTTCATCATTTCCCATATTTAGGTCTTTCGCGAATGCGTAACCCACCGGGCTGGCCTGCCTTGTAGGCACCGTGAACTGTACATGGTTGGATTTGAACACCGTGGCAACCCCATCCTTTTGAAAAGACAAACCTGTAACGCCAAATCCCCAAAGCTACAATGCATCATGATCTTTCATCAGCCATCGTCTTCATACACGTGCCGTTAGGCCACCCCGATTGTCCCCACAATGGAGATCTATGCCCATGAAAAGAACTCGCTAGCCTTCTGAGCATTCAGTATGATGCTTTCCACAAGCTCCATAGACCCATCTGACACCTCTGGAAGGTCAGGTGTCCCGTTCGTCTGAATCGATGGCCCTAAGGGCCCTGTGGTAGGAAAGGATATAGGTGCAAGTTGTTCCTTTGGAATGGCAGTGACTGAACACCGCTCTGCGGTCGCTGGTGGTGATGGTGAGCATACTGGGGCGGGTTGGGGAAGGTCTGCGGCGGTTGAACGGGGTACAGGGGACACCCGGGGGCCGGCAGACTGAACCTGTTGCTGTTAGGCACTGCTGGTGGGGGAGTCTGCCCGAAAGGTCGGCTTACAACATGATTAGGCTGGAATCCCGGATTGGAAAGATGCCTTGAATTCTCCGGGTGGCTATAGGCAGGGAAGACTTGTGGACTGGGTGTCATCATCGCCGAACTTGGTGTCGAGATTGTGTAATCAGCGGGTGATGGTTGCCTCACGGCTGGCTGGGTAACCTGCTGCTTTCGTAGCGCCTCCCACGGCCGCGGCGCAGGGATGGGCGTCTTTTTCGGAACTGTTGGTGTACCTTTGGCCGAACCAGCCAGAGGTATCTTGGATGAAACGGGGAGTGACGGCGGAGGAATAGGGGTTGTAGACTTAGGTGGCACTGTATGTCGCGACGCAGATTGGCTAGACGGGGACGCTGACGATAACCTCGGTACTGGGGTTGCGGGCACCTGCGGAGTTGCCATGTTTGGAGGAGCTGAGGAAGTGACATGTAATGGTGGGATCCCAGCCAGCCCCTGGTTTGGGTCACTGACGTCGGGGTGGTTCTCCGCCTTGACATCTCTACTCGACAACATGGCTGCATAGTGCGCCCGGATCGCTGGGTGTAGAGATGCCCCGGCGCCGAGATTACTGTCCCAGTGATCGACCAAGCCTGTAGGCCAATTAGATGAGTTCTCCATTTGTAGTTGTTGAGTTATCGGAGGTGGTGCAGATTGCGTGGTTGAGGGTAACGGTGAAGATACGGCTGTGTCATGGACTGCAACAGGTTGTACAGTTGAGACATGATGCGTGACGGGAGACTGAGACTGCATTGCACCGTCACTCAAAGTACCAGCCGGTAACAGAGCACCTGTGGTACCCTTTTGAGGAGTGGGAGAGAATCCGGAACTACCCCCGCTCAAGCCTAGTGATTGTCTTTGGATGCTGTACAGCGCATCAGGCGACCGCATTAAATGAGCGCGGAGGCTTCCCTCGTATCCATTCGTGAAACCACCCCAGTGAGCATACGGAGTTCTATACTTGGTAGAGTCCCTAAAGTACACGGTCAGAACACACATGCAAGACAGGGAGACTAAATAAATAGACAAACCTATTGTGATGCACTTGAAAGAAGGCATATTTCTGTATGACGCTCGGCCGGGATTCCTTAGACGGATTCGATGAGATGGCTGACTGCAAATGACCCGCTAGTGCTTGAGCAGAAGCCGAAGATGACGGTCTTATGGCGGATGATGTCATCGGAGTGTTGAGGGAAAGATTTGATACCAGTGAACTTGATCGTGCCCTTGCTTGAGTTTGGAATAATCTACCATTCTGTGGCGATGGCGAAGGTCCCAGGCCAGGTGGCTGTGAGAAACCGTGGCTAAAAGGCGACTTCGTCATCGAGTCTCCCCGTGTATGTCCGTAGGACGAGGGCGGCGTCCCAAATCGCTGTCCAGAACCGAGAGCGAAGCGTCCACTGTGGCTACTGACAGAAGATTTATTCCGCGTATGGCCATTGGTATTTTGAGGGGGGGTTGGCCTTGGAAGTGAAGGTCGTCGGTCTGATATGAACTGCTGCTGTGCCGCGCTAGAAGGGGTAGAGATCGTGTCAGCACCAGCCCGGGGACCAGAAACAGCCATGGATTGCGATCCCGACGAATTTGGTTGCTGTGCTAGGTCTACAGGGCGCGCTGCAAAGTAAGGTGTGGGTTGTGGCGTAGTTGGTTGCGATTGCTGATTCGACTGATTGAGTTGGAAAGTTGAATAGGGCTGGTGCTTCTGCGACACTTGTTGTGACCGTTGTTGCGACGATGGTGTTGCCGGCTGTGCGTGCTGTCCAGGTGGTATATAAGATGAATGCTGGAACTTATAGTATGGTGAAGGCGTAGGTAAGGAAGCAGACTGTGGAGGAGCAGCGTGGTTTGGTGGTCTAGCAGGCGGTGTGTGGTGGACGAATGTGTGACCAGCAGCCGGTTTAAGCCTGAACTGCTGGGAAGCAAAAGGAGTAGGCTTCGGTACAAATTGGTGTGCGGTAAAAGGAGGAGGAATATAAGTTGGTGGCACAGGATCTCGGGGCTTGTATTGGTATGGCTTCTCGGCCTTTGGCAGTGGGGCAGGCGTGTGAATAGAAAAGGTCGATCCATATGACTTCCGTGGCACAGGGGGAGGGGGAGGGGGCCTAGGGATAGAGTCCAAGAAATTACTCTTGACATTATGCTTCTTATTCCGAAGATCATCGGTATATTGTGGTCGGGCGTCGGTGGAGTTTCTTCCCAGGTAGTACCAGATTTGGTTCTCTTTGGACAAATCCACCTTGGCTTGGAATTTGTTCGTTTGAAGGTCGTGGTAGTTGTATTCTGCCCAGGTAAAGCCGCCTTCGACAAATGGTTCTTCGGGGCGAGGAGGCTCCTCGATCCGTTTCCTAGTGGCATTGATGAGCTCTTTAGCCTTGCGTGAAGCGGGCATTGGAACCGCATTTTGCGACGCGTGCGGCAAATGCAAGTCTGCGGGGTCTGAGAGAAGTAACCACTTCCATTCCACTTCCACACGATCCCTATAGATTGTCAGTACTTGTCTACTACAATGGCCAGTCAGGTGCTCATACCCGTTGGGTAGAATATCAAGCAGGAATGTCTGTTCGCTGTCACGATTCTCAACAACAACACCTGCAAAGATCTCGCCGCGGAGATATTGAAGCTGGCAGATGTCGCCTTTCTTCAGTGTAGAAGCAGCCCGGCGCGTCTTCTGGCAATCATCTAAGACATCTCCATCCAGCTTCCTGTCACGTTTAGTCCTGTGGAATCGGCAAGTGAACTCGAAAGCCTGCTCCTTATATTCAGTACCGTCTTCCCCAAATATGGGCACTTCGGCTTCTTCGACAAAGACTCCAGCTGCGGCGGCGCAGGTTGCGTGGTAGGCCCTAGCGCACTTGCGGTGGGAGCATTGAAAGCACATTCCTCTCTTGGAGCGGCAGAATAAGCATTTCAGGTCAAGTCGAGCTTTGCTAATATGTGCGACATTCGCGACGACTTCTTTTTCATCAATTGTCTCGATCCAAGTCTCCGCACCATAAAGAGCACACAGACGATGAGCCTTACGGTTATCATCGGTTGGAAGCAGCTCCATGCTTGGAATGTCATGCGGGCAAAGACAACATGGTGGCTCGATGTGACTCTTGAGGCGCAGTCGGATTTTCTTAGTCTTATTGCCTGCTTTATCAACCTCTGCTCGTTTGCGTTTCCGTCCCGATGCTTTGAATTTGATGGCATGAGTGGATCGAGGCATAGGGATGCTAGTATCAGGGTCTTCATCATCGTCTTCGTCGTCGTCTTCATCTTCTTCGTCCTCTGTCTCTTCGTAATCTGTCTCTTCGCCCCGTAATTTCCGTTCAATCTCATAAACGTCAACCCATACGCTGTCTTGAGCTTGCGCACATTCGCACTTCTTAGCAATTTTCCCCATCGGCAGCCAAGAATCTAAGGCGAAATTGACTGCTTCTGCACAATTATAGCCCAGATTGTATCCGGAATGATAGCCGTACGGATATGTCACGACGAATTCTCCAGGATATGAGACGCACTTGTTAACTTTGATGTTGAAGTACTGCTGAAGGTGATTTGGCGAGATCAGGAAGGCTTTGTGACGTAGGAACTGGCCGCAGGCTTTGGCATCAGTAGGCCAAATGCTTTTCATAGCAGCCTCGAATCGACGAGCGTCGCCTTGGGAAATACTATACCACTGTTTGGGAGCGCCGAAATGAAGGTAGTTTATGCTGTAAAGATCTACATCTTCTAAATGCCATGCAAATGTAGCTTTCCACATGCCGAGATAAAGATAGGCTGTGTTGACACCGGGAACTTTAGTACCCAAGACATCGAG
Organism: Xylaria venustula; assembly: GCA_022578775.1. Taxonomy (NCBI): domain Eukaryota; kingdom Fungi; phylum Ascomycota; class Sordariomycetes; order Xylariales; family Xylariaceae; genus Xylaria; species Xylaria venustula. The sequence goes on along the minus strand of MU389356.1, from coordinate 406,093 downwards.
GAGGTTCGGAAGCTTGTTAAGGTTCCATTGCTCGGTAGAATCGTCAAACAAAGTTCCGAGAACATCGGCGCCATACAAAGGGGGCGCGTAAGTAAGTGTCTTCCAATATATACGTTCGAGCTCCTCGCATCTTTCGGGTGTATAGTCTGATATATCCATCTGGTAGTCAAAATCCTTGAAGGCCTCTTCGTCGATTCTAGCAGAGCCCTCGCGTCGAGCATACTTGCGTCGAGCAGAAGTGCTCTGCTGCTGGGGTTTAGCCTGTCTTGAGCCTCCCATTCGACCCACAGTTGGTAGAACCGGGTCATCGTCTTCGATGTCATCGCCTATGTCTTTTTCAACGGAATCGATAACGGCCTCAGATGCTCTGGGTGAGATTGGCGTCATGGGACGGTCATCTACATCTGCAATACTACCTTTGGCCTCATTTCTCTTCGTCTTGCTTCTTGTAGAGCGTCCACTGGTACTGCTGTTAGCAGCACCCCGTCTCCTCGAGCCAGACGACGTCGAAGTAGAGGGCCCCTTAGGTTTGGGTGGGGCTTGCGCACGCCTCTCTCCTCTTCTGGCTGGAGGTTGATGTTCGCTCTGGTCACAAAGTTGTCGCCACTGTGGCAGGTTATAGGCTCGCTGGTGGAGAATGTTCACCTGCCGATAGGTGCCATTGGAACCCATGATCTCCTGTTTAATGGGTTCACGAACTCTGATCTGCTTCACCAAATCTCCGAGCGCAGGAAGCTTCTCCTTCCACTCTTGAGGAGGTATTATCTTTACAATACCGGATTTCATTCCATAAGAGTCGATCTTCTCCATCTATACATAAACAAGGTTAGTAGCGCGAGCATATTACAGTCGCGGGGAGGCGGGAGCCGCAATGGTGGACACATGGGTGACATACGAATTTCTTGAAGTCCTTGAATTGGGATATTTCGGGCTTGAAAACAGGGACTGTACCAGACCAATGGTCGGGTGTCACCTCCCCAATGTCTTCCTCCTCCTGGGAAGCAGTCTCCTCAGGAGGAGGCTGTTGGGGGCTAGATTCGGAGGGAAATAACGGCGCTTCATCAGGGTCGAGGGTCGGATCTTCGATGTCGCTCAGTTCAGAGTCGCTGCCGTCAAGCTTCATGGCGTTGTTACTGTCGGGAGGAGAGTGCAGACCGATGGGCTTGGGTGACGGATGGGGCTCTGCATAATCGGCGAGTGCGTGCATGTCTTTGGCGTGAGGCCGGGCGTCATCATGGGGAGCGGCATCGCAAGCCTGAAGCTGGGAATGGGTGTCGTCGAGCACGGCCGTCGACTCATTGCTTGCCGTCTCAGGCGCGGGCGCCGCGACCGGGGGAGTCGCTTCGACGGACATAGCAGCGATGGAGAGGCTACATGCGAACAACGAGGAAAATCGGGTTCTTCATCGACGCAGGTAACTGATCGCAGTGGTTCGATCGAAGCCGCTATTCGGTCGAGAACCTAGTTCGTTGCTACCGATGGTAGCGTTAGGTTTAGAGCAGGGGCGACAGCAGCAGCGGCAATGGCAGTGGCAGCAGCAGCAGCAGTGGTGCAACGCTTCGTCCGTTCGGTGTCGTTATGCGTTGTGGAAAGAGCTGGCCGGTTGGTCTGGTTGGCTGGCTGGCTCGATGGTTGGCTGAGCTGAGCCGGGCTGGGCTGGGCCTGATCTGTGGTTGGATTGAAGCAGCAGCGTCAGGTCGAGGGATGAAGAGGTAACAGTCGGGTAGTGCAGCGTAGTTCTGCGTAGGTAGTGTGGTGGATGTAGTAGGCTAGGTTGATCGGTGGATCAGGGGTGGATCATGAGCTGCACTTTGCCCACAAAGTTGCTTCTTGGTTGGTCGCCTCTGGCTTCGCAGTTAGTGTAGGTACATAATTCTGCGCAGATGCTAGAGTTGTCTGGGGCGGAGAGGTGGAGAGCACCAGCCGAGCGAAATGCTGCTGCGGCCGCTCGGACTTGGGGCGGGGGGCTTGTTAGCTAACTGTGGTGTGTGGCTTACGCACTTTGAAGTGGTTCGATCCACTGTTAGAATTGCATGTTAATGGCCTGATGCTCAAAAAGCATCCCTACTACCAACATCCCCCAAGAGATAAGGAAGGAACCTGCCTTTTACACCTTTCCTCATTGACTCTTCCTTAAGATCAACGCCCCGGACAACCTGGTCTAATGCTTCAAGAATAACATCGCCGCGATTTACGGAAAGATAGTGTCCAATTGATATTATCTTTCTGTGAGATCCCAGAATGGTTAGAAGTTGCAATCAATTGCATTTTTTTGAGAAGTGGTTATAGTGTCCTATAAATACAAGGGTGCCAATACCTACCACGAATGATACTACGGTATCTGATTTGCATGATGTGGGATGTGGGTAAGGCGTCTTACATGAGCTAAGTCCTAAACAATTAGACGCCCTCTATATCCAAAGTGAGTCAACATGATCTTCTTCAACTCTGGCTGGGGCCACGGCTCGACTCCCAAAACATATATTCTCTCATACCTTTATTTCACCTGCTACCCGATAGTCTCGGTATAAACTTACAACTTCTACATACAAACATCTCTGAAAAGACCGATTCGCATTACATCATCATTATCAACACTATCATCACTATGACCCCTCCTATCAAAATACACACTGACATACCTATTAACATGTATGCAGACATCGATTTGTTAATTGATCTCTAGAACTGTTTACTTATTGATAGGCTGCTGGACAACGAAAAAAAAAACAAATCTAACCCGATTATGGTGGTATATATCTACATACATACTTAGGTGGCTCATAAGGAAAGAAGAGTGATAAACACCTGCACTAAAATTACATGCAGCATAACTGTAAAACGACGGGATCAACATCGACACTCGGTTCTTATAGGTAATTGGCTGGCTGTCGGTTCTATATATACCTACTAACATATAGGTATGTACTTAGTAGAGGCGCCAATGAGAGTCCAATTTTTCACTCCTGTTAAGACAGCTGAATGGATACTTGATAAGGGTCCAAAAATTTACATTCCAATGTCTACACAAATGTAGGAACTTTCAAGTCAGTTAAGATGCCAATTCTGTGAATGAACATCCTCAAGTAGGTACTAATGCATGAGGCATGCATGCAACATGAAGTACTGCTGACTTACATGATACCTGTATACCCGACAGTAGTGGTATTTCTGCCTGTCCGATAGCATCACATGAAAAGAACGATCGATGCTATCGATAGATCACCTCCGGGATAGGAGTCCAGGGAGCCGTGTGATTCGATGCTGGATCGCTGATCACAAACAAAATTCAGGATATGCATTTTGATAGCTAGATGACATCAGAACGCCCATACTTAACAGAAATACTGGTCTCAGTTATCTACTTATCCATCCCCAGGTATGTCAAACGCATACCCAAGTGTCAGAAGGGTTATATCAAAAAGGACAGTATAAAAACCCCGTGCTTCAACTACACGCTGACAAGATTTGCCCTCGCGCATCGTCGTCAACGTCGTTTTGTCAATTTCTTCTTTTGGGGGGGCGGTGAGTTAAGATGAGTAGATCGCATTGTTTTCGGCGGTGTTGGGCATATTCTCTTTGAGATTCGCGAGGTTCCTCGCGGGTCATGCGGGTAAAAGTCTTCAGGAGAGATTAGGTACTTACCTGGCTACAAATCTAGTTGCTACCTAGATGCATGTATAAGCTGCGAAGGCTTTCCAGCACCATGAAGAGCGTCTCAAGTGGCTGGAGGGGTGATCAACAATGCAGCAACAATGCATGAGGTGAGCGCCCTATGAAAGAGCTTCAACAGTCCATAATCAATTACCAAGATGACATAAACACACAACAATTCAGGAGACGATTCAAAAGTAGATGTTTTGCAAGTGTTTTTTTTGTATTGTTATTTAACTCATATTCTCTCATCACATCTCCTCGACACCCCAAGGATCTAAATCCCCAAGGCCGGAGGCTGGCGTCAACTCATATCTTGCTGTCGTGACATCAATGAATAATGACAACCGAAGAAAACGTGAGGCGCAGCAGCTAGCAATCATCCCCCGTCATCCACAAGATCTCACGGGTTTCTCACAATGCCGTGGCTGGACGACATAGTGTACATGTTTGAAGCGGTATGCCGCGTAGGACAGGCAGACACGCATCATGAATGGGATAATGTACACCCAATTGACTCCTTTCCACTCTCCCCTGCCCTACATCCTTGGTCGCCCATCAAGTTTGCCTTCTAATCCCGGTGGCGGCGAAGGAGAAATAGAATAGACACTAGGTGAGATGAAACTAGACACTAGTGATTAATGTGTAGTGTGGCACTGCCACACCAAGAACTGAATCAAATAGCAAGACTGGCTTCGTCCCGTCGCATGGCTGCAGAAGCTGACCCGTGTGCGGCGGGGGAAGAAGACCTCGGGAGGCAGACCAGCAAGCTAGAAGGGAGCCAGCAATCAATCCGATGCCATGTGGCGTCCCGTGTTGGAGTGCAGGCATACCCATACCCAAGGTTTCAATAACCGAAAATGCATGACAGTAACATGTGGCTCGCCGCTCCCACGCCTGATTTTTTTTTGTTGGAAAGGTTCCCAACACCAGGCTGAAAAACACGCTAGTTAAAAACAAAGATAGAAATGGGTATGTACCATTAGGCCAGGCTCTATTAGTCAGATTCGAGGCCAGAGAGTCGCATATGTGCTGAAATCGCCCGATACATACATATCAAGCAACATATGGCCAGAGCCGGGCGGCACGGAAAATCAAGTGAGCATGCCTAAACAGGCAACAGAATGGTATCTCTCTATGCGCGAAACAATGGCAATGGAAATCTTGCCAACAGATAGTTTGAAATGGTTGTAAATGACGCTCAAGTCGTAAAATGTCATTATATTCGTGGGGGCGTTTGGATCATAACGTCATCGCTCATCCCATGATTTCCAGAGCGCGTGATCAATGCAGTCTTCACTTCCGTAAGCCAACGCGGTCGGTGAGATTGCGCCAGAAGCTCGGCCGCCTTCGCTCGGACCCGGTAGGTGAAGTCATGGTCAGCTCTCGCACCATCGGACCGACGATATCCTCGTCACCACGTTCCGGGAACTTGCCCTCGCCATCCATGACAGGTACCGTAGTCATAATAGTCTCATCGAATTTTTCACAACCTGCGGCCTCGCCACTGGCTACAACGGCATCTACAACTTCGTCATGAAGCGCACGCCATTGCCGATCTATTTCTGCCCACTTCTCCTCTGTATACCCATATGTCTTAGAAGTAAGGCCGTAATGCTCGCCAGTTCGAACGAGGTGCTTAGTATAATTAACACGTGCTGTCTCCCAGTCCCCTCGGAGCTCAAGTAGCGATGACAAGTTCTGAGTAGCGGGCTTATATGGAACAGGCAAAATGGTGAAGTTGGCGTGTCCAAGACGATCAGACCAGGCATCCTGAGCCAAATCAGTGAGATCGCCCGAGGCCATCATTTGTCGGAATGATGATATAGACGGTCTAGCACTGATAGGAGGAGACAAGATAAGGGGTGATTGGGGTTCCTCTTCAAAAGGGGAAGCCACAGTGGGCGATTGCAGGGGTGAGGGCTGGGAGGGAACATGATCGGCGAAATTGCTGGTCATCATGGGGGGCAATAGAGGCGTCGTTGCTTGGGCGCGCTCGCGCTGAATTGTCGACAAGACGTAATCGGTCTGCTCTACATCCAAGGAAACAGGCAAAGTGATACTGTCGCTGCTTTCGAAGAATGATAGGGCAGGTGTCGGTGGGAGCGGTGGTTCGTTAGAGCGGTCAGGAAGATAACGGGTTGACCTTGACAAAGACGATGATCGACTGGAGGGAGCACGCGACGTGGAGCGGCGCTCGGAGGCCATGTCCGAAACGGGTGAGTTCACAGCACTCGGCTTTCTGGGCGACCTCCATCTGGCAGTAAAGGGGAAACGCGATCCTATGCGATGCGAAAGAGTCGTGAGCGGCGGTAATGACCCGTTACGCGGTTTCGCCCTGGCTGAACGTTGTGGGTTAGGAGAGTCGCCGTCGCTGAAGCAACCAAGATCGGACTCAATTCCTCTGCCACGTGAGTAGAAGTTGGTTGTAGTCCGCATGATTTCGGCATCTCGGTGGATGCACAACGGCTCGTCGCCTGAAAAGATATGATAGTTAGAATATGAGACGCAGTGGCAGACTAGTATCAATTTATATATGTCAACTTACACAAGCAGTCATACAGGTCGACCTTTTCTGAAAAATCGTCATATGCAACGTGTGCGTCTCTGACATAGTGATTAAAGCGATCGTACTCAAAGGGCTCTTCCTCTTCGACATCGTCCAGAATGCGTTTGCTAGGCGTTTGCAGACCTTGGACGGGCGAGGAGGGCAGGTCCTCGCAACTAGTGGTTAGAGCCAGATCAAACGACGACATTGAACTGGAATAGCGTAGGTGCCCCCGAGAAGAGAAGGTCGGTGTCACTGGCGACGATATGCTTGACGCGGTGGAATCCATGGCCCCGAGAGAGTGTTGGCGGTTTTGGTGGTGTAACCAATTGTGTTGATAGGACGAAAAGTCGCTGTCGTTCGCTTCACAAGCCGTTATCACGGCAATGGCAGCAGCTTCTTCTTCTTGCTTTCTCCTGCGTTCGACCAACAGTGGTAATCGAAGAGGGCGTAGACCAGGAGACATATTGTCTGTGGTATGAGGGGGGTCTAGACCACCGATCACGCCGCTGGCACACGACAATACGTGGTTGCGAGTGTCAGTCGGCTAATAGACCAATGTGGGGGATGACGGCAGCGACGAGATGTGATACTGATTTTCGCACGCACGGTCTATAGCAGCGCTTCCCTTATTGAGTCGGGGAAGAAGACAATTCGACGATTGTTGCCAACGTGCCTGAGTTATGTGAGTGAGAGAACAACAGAGGCCGGTTGGTCTGCGTATGTAAGTGGTATGTAAGCGTAAGTGCGCGCGTCCGTGTATGTTTTGGCGCTGCAGCGGTGGTGAGAGAGGTAGTAACGAATGGCGGGGGTGGGTGCTCTGAGCTGTATAAGCTACCTAGGAAGGTAGAAGTAGGTATGCTTCTCCAATATACCCAACCTATAGGTCCCTTGGGGGTAGGTACGTATGTAGGTATGGAGGTATGGAGGTATGGAGGCAGGTGCGTAGAAATACGTCAATGGAAAGCGGGAAGCTTGCTCCTGCTGCAACCTCTTGCTGATGCTGGTGCTGTTGCTGTTGCTGGTCCTGGTCTGCGTCTTCGTCGTCTCCAATTCTCGTTTCTTCTTTCCTTTCCCGCGCTTTGACCCTGGGAGCTGGTCCGTCTCTTGCTCTGGTGCTTGCTGCTCAACAGTAGTCGAAACAAACTAAAGACGTTGAAGATGGAGCCAAGGTTCGTCTACCTCCACATAATATACCTACTTGGCAGGACAGAGACGATGAGTCGACGAGCCGGATTGGGCCTCTGCTGGCTGCCTCGCTGCTACTCCTAAAAGAGCAAAGTGTTTTTGTATTCCAAGCTTCGAGCGGCCTCGTGGCTTCGCACATTCATACGTGTACCACTCGCCGTGCACACGACTTCTGCGTAGCGGCAGCCGTCCACGTGTACCCAGGAGGTGTGTGGTGTGCGTGGTGTGTGATGTGTGATGTCGCGAGGTGTGGTGCAAGGCAAGGCCTGTATACTAAGTATGTATACAACTGTGTATACCGCCTGGATTCAATTCCTGGGAGGTATTCGTGGGGTAAGGTCTACAAGTACTAAGTTGCTTGGGCTCCTGTTGTGCTGTGCTGGTCCTCCACTGGTCCTCCAGAAGAAGAAAGAAAACGGCTCTTCTCCAATCAAATCCAGGGCCCGGGGGGTCTTGTGCAGATTGTGCAGACGGCCTGGTGACACTCGGCCAAGCGAGTGTGGTCGCAGCGGTGGTGCAAAGCCTGTCTCCAACTTTCGAGTTCTCGGGGGTAACCAAGGCACGACAGATGCCAGTGGGTGGGCGCGGGGTTGGACCGAGATGTCTATGTTGTCTATATGTTGTCGCTATATTGCCGTGAAGCTGAAGCTGCTGAACAAGTTTCCCTCTGTCTGGCGGTAGCACGGGATAAGGTGCATGTATGTATATGTGAGCGAACGTGGGAGCGTGTCCAAGCCCGAGCCCGTTGTAATTCCGGAGGCTTGGTGCAGCAGGGGGACCCGTGGACAGATTGCGAATGGAGGGAAGTGAAGGAGGTGGGAGAGCTAGCTTGATTCTCACGATTTGCTTCTTTTTTCTCACATGTCGCTCTGCTGCTGCTCGCAAAGGGTTGAGGAACGTGGTAAAACGATGGTTGGGTGGTGGGTTGGGCGACGTGCCTTGCTTGCTTGCTGACTGACTTGACTTACACGGCCTCTGCCTCTCTCTAACCCTCTACGTACGCTAATCGACTTACAAAAACTAACAACGACCGACTGGCTCTTCTTTTTCCTCCCAGAAGAACCAGTCCAACCACCAATCGCGCTGATGGCTGTTGACCGTCGGCTCCACCAGGATCCAGCAGTCGGGATGGCCCCGGACATAGCCCAGGATAGAACGGGTACAGTATGTTTGCTGTACAATTTTTTTTTCTTTCTATTCCATAATACTTTTGCTCCAAATGGCCCTTGTCAACCCCATCGCCCAAAGACCACATTGCATAGCCCTGGACCCATCAAGCCGAACCCAGCCCAGAACCCAGGCAATGGGAACGTGGCGGATCCCTTCCCCCCGCTCACTGCCCGCTGACTAGAAGCACTGACGTTTCCACGAACCCGCCTGTCCCGTTGCTTCTTACTGGCTCATGGCAGTGAAAAGTCGGTCTACAGCAAAGAACGTTATCAATGCTCGACTAACAGAACACCTCTCATGTACAGTGCCTCTCCACGTGTTACTGCGGGCAATGTCACGGGCGAAACAGACGACGTGTAATGACGGTGTATACAAAAATACGTGTCCTAGACCATGCCGAAAGCGTCTAAGCAGAGATATGCCTCCAGCGTAAAGTCACACTGGAGCTTACAAACTCGACTTACCAAATCAGTTTAGTGTACACTACTCTTACAAGGTCCCATATCGGGCTTTGTCCGGTGCTCGGCGGCTGCTATCCTATTATGTACCTGCTATTCTTTAATAGGGCACCAATGACTCTTTTTAACGTGGATGGAGTCCTATCTAAGAGCTTACACTACCTTATCGTGTACTGTAAGTGCCGTTGTCTAGATAGAGACAACGGTTGCGTGTTTCTTGTGGCATACTGTTACGACTGCGGTGCGCACCGCTCTGTCATCGTTACAAATGCAGAGATGTTGCGTACACTACGAATCTTGACGATTAGACATTACACACGTGTATAGATAAGGATGTCCTACTTGGTAGAGTCGTCCCCCAGAATTGTACCAAAAAAAGTACTACGACGATTCGCAGAAGCACGAACACTGTACACCACACTGAGTTGAGCACGCGATACGCGGCGGGTTTGCTTCGTCGCCCCGCCGCCGGCCGCGCGCGGGTAACAGCACCCGCTCAGCCGGTCGCTTACGCTACTCAGTGTATGGTTAGCCAGATAGCCTTTTGTTACCGTATTTGGCGAAGCTCTGTGCTGGGCTTGGGCTTAAAATGCCCCCATGTCCCTTGTTATACAGTGCTGTTTACACCAAGTATAGCTGTCAGATGGAGACTCTCGACTGACTAGGTAAGAGTTTTTCAAGGCGCTAGCGTAGCGAGCTTTCCTCCGCTTGTCAGACTGTGGATTACAGGTGCCACAGCAGTGGCTAGTAACAGTACGCGCCGTATGGCTGGGCTCTCATCGTGTGGACACTGGGTCAGAAACTGTGTATAGTAAGTCAGACCTAAGCCAAGTGCTAAGCCAAGTGCTAAGCTTAGTACCAAAGTCCTTTCTTTTACTGCCTTCGGGAAGCCCCAGCAGTGCCCCAGCCTTAAACATGTCCACTAAATGATGCTATACTACAGTCTCTGTTTGTTTATTTTGGTTACTGTGTCAGACTAGACCAGCAAACTTGTTTCCTGGTTTCCAGTCAAGGGAGAGGAGAGCTGATGACACCACCAGGCAAGGTTCCCCTTATCCTAGCGCAGTGTAAGACGACAGGTTGGTTGTAATTCGGTTCTGTCATCATGGATAGATTGTTTGGTTAGTGATGTATTCGCACTCGAACACAACTTGGACAAGCACACGAAAGCAGTCGCCAACCAGTTCGTGAGAAACGAGCAAAAACAATATACTACGATTCGATGATGGCATCCGAGGGCATCTACACTAACCTGTCGCTGCCATGCCAGGTGCATAATGGCTGGTAGTGTGCAGGGCAAAGATCGTCGCTCAACATCGCCGAAGCTGAGGTGCTGTCAATAGTATCCCAGTTCCAGGGTAGAAGAATCCCGGGGAGGGCCTACTTTTTCAAGCCTCATTTTCTTTTTTCTGGTTTTCTGGGTGTACCAACCAGAACCAAGAACCAGCCCGGCTACCAGAAACCGTCACTTCTGGATACCTACATGCTGCCTACCCCTTCACGTGGGCTCCGTGATAAATTCCCGAGAGCCAGGTATTCTATCTATAGTGCCATGAATGGAATTCAAAAATTCCGTGGCGGGTTGGGAGGCCAGGACGGTTTGTATAAATGCCCTTCGAACCCATATGATTGCTTCAAGACGAGTGATGTCGATCTATGTCGACACGCTCGAATGAAATGTGTATATGGAGGCGTCAACATCATGCACCCGCTCACTCACAACCCTCCACTTCAATCTCTAGCCTGAGAAGACTGCTTCTAAACTAAGTACGGCAAGATGCATATAATCAACCCGGCACACAATAAAGATCCGACTCCGCCCGTTACTCATAACAGGCCAACCTCACCATCCAGGCCTGCAACTGTTCATCCACGATCCCTACCTGTACTCGTTGATTTTCCTCCGTTAAGGCTATCAAACTATTGAATCCAGGTAATTCACTATATAGCACAGGTAACACTGCCTACGTATTTGCATATATGTATGCTAGCGGCTTCGACAATTCATTTGGACCGCGACGGGTAGGTTACCCGTCGCTTCCGTTATGTCGTGCGACGGCGCCCGAGGGTGGTGGATATACCTAGGTATCTTTTCATAGACTCACGGCTCACAACGTTCGTCGCTCTTACGTTCGAGGTGATAGATTGATGTTCCGAAGCCTGACCTATCATTCCGGATCGGGGGGGCCCAATTCACCGGCCTCGCTCGTCCTCATATATATTGCGGTGTCCATAGAAGCAGCACCACTGGGCAACCTCGGCGAGATGGGATCCTTACTTTGTGCTGCGATGTTATGGCTGGTGCATCTAGACTACGTCATCGTCAATTCAAAGCCTCGAGGGAGAAGCCTGTCTGGCAGTTCTACTTGAAGCCACCTTGGGACAAAGCCACCGCCATTGCCGGAGTATCGATCTCCGGTGCAGACGGGAACGAGGTCAAGGTAACGAAAAAGCCATGGGTGTAGAGACCGGCTTGTTGAGACGGTACGATTGTGATACCTACGACAACACATGAGTTGGTAACAGCAAGCTATTAGGCGAGTTGGGTTTGCTCAACCTATCACAAAAAATCAATAGGAACAGCTCGCTTATTCCAACTACATTATATAGTTCGTATACAGTTTTCGTTACTCAAAGTCGGCGGTTCAAAGGGGAAAAAAAGATCATAATGTAGGCCATGTTTGCTCGCCCTGTACTGCAACGTTTGTCTTTGCGACAGTCGCACCCAGCAGATCATTACGTTATACACTTTACCCCGGTTCTGCCCCGGGCTCACGACAATTGTCAAATCGGCGATCATGTATGAATTAGCATTTTCCCGCAGCACCGCCGGAATGGGTTGCTCGCTGCGAGCAGGGCGTACCTTGCATTAGTCAGGGCAGTGTGGGATGGGAGGGTCAGGCAATGTGCCTATTTGGCAGGATGGGTACCGTTAAAGAATACCCGTTCTCTGCGTTCGGGTTTAATTTTTTAATTTAATTCTTCTTCTCATTCGTTTATTTCTCCAAGAGGGGGGTGCGGGACGGACAATTCACGGCATAGTTAGTAATGGTGGTGTGGGTGGACACGACACGAACCAAATCTCTACTACGCTAGATATTACACTACATTAGATGTATTCGAAAGAGGGTGTGCAAGATACACTTCCTCACCTTCACCTTCACGGATTCAGCTCTTCGGCTGCTATCGTCACAGACAATATCGTATTTTTAACATAGGTGTATGAAGGTATCATGTGCTGTCGTGAGCGGTTTCAGTCTAGATATGAATCCGGAATCGTAGTGAGGGGCTTTGCCATGGCAGAAAAAATTTTTCCTAGAGGCTCTACAGCCACAGACGTCAGAAAATGAGGCTATTTGCTACTATTCTATATGTAGCAAATATAGTATAGCGGCTATGCAGGTCTAACACACCCATCCGCTAAGGCATATCCACGGTATCCATAGGGTACTGCATAGAGCGACGTTATATTTCGGAATTGTAGTTCCCTAGCGAAGAGTACTGTATGCCAATGTAAAATATATTGAAGGCTCCTCCTCAACGCTCAAAATCGTTCGAATGCACACTTGTACAAGAGCGGCGGTAGTTAGCTCGGTAAAGTTACCAAGACCCCGGTGGCGCTCAGCATTTGACCGAGGCCGACATTGGGTCTCGACAAGCGTGCTATTAAGTACGTTATGACCTGGTTAAGAATGCTACATACACTAGATAACAAGTCATAGTTATTCTACTGTAAGCCAATGAATGTTCTGTTTGTGTTAACTTACCGTCCTGGTTGTTGTTGTGTGTAAGTACTGTATGTATGCCCAGCCAGGAGCCCAGCGATCTATGCAACATCCTCGAGCAATGCACGTCATCTTGGATATTCCCGGCCCCTGGGGCCGTATATGGCAGAACGCGGTTTATTCAGAACTGGCTAGAAAACGACGAGTGGTCATTAAGAAATCTGAGCTGTTCGCGGTACTGTTCCGGCATAAGTCTGGTAACTAGTGGTTACATACTTATAGAATTGCAATTTGAGTTCTTTTATCATTATGAGGAGCCTATCGCAATCAACCAACACTTGAACGTAGTTGAGTTACAATTAGCAATTAGAAACAGCTCTGAAAATCGGTCGAGAACCGTCCACCCACAATTATCATATGTTAAGGCTCAAAATTTTTCACTTTGTTTTAGTAATAGGTATGAACTAAGGTATAATTGCTATCGTCGTTAGCCCCAGGCGCAACCCAACTCTTCTGCTAAGAGATCTGCTAACAGAGTCATCTTTTAGAGGCGCCGTTCTCGGTCAGTGCACTCTACTGTGCATTAAAATCTCGCACACTATACGAATCAAGACTTGAGGCGGATCTACACTAGAGCATCGTGATGATTACGCTCTAATCCGTCATTATCTGGGCCTTTGTAAGTGAACTGCCGTGATGATCATCAATAGTCTTGTTAGTATCACGTCAGATGGGATCTGCGAGACCGTTTTATTGAAACTATCGGCTCGCCTTTCGTCTGCCGATGTTGTCATGCAGATACACTAGAAACCGAGGAATTGTCTTTTCTTCGGCGCGTCATCTTGACTAGTACCTACACTAAACCGTTGAGATAAGTGCTGACAGCACGTTAAGCAATCGAGGCAATATACTAAATACGTAGGTAGTAGAGTAGGCGGTATATACTCGGCACATTTCTTATTCGTCCGACGCAGCTTGCGGCCAGAAAAGGAAACAAGGCATACCTAGCTTACAATTGATGATCTCGTCAATTGTCTTTCTGTGTAATGCAGCAGGGCGTCCATGGAGGCTGATGTAGTGCATAACTACGGGCATAGAATTAAGACCTACACTAGCATAGTAATTATTAGCATTCCGCAATCAGGATCTATAACGCTCTTTACGCTCCGCCGAAACATACACATTCAAGAGCTTCCAGAAAATTAAGAAATCCTTCGTCTACTTCGAACCAGGGTCGCGAGCTAGCACATGTATCTCCCATCCGCTGGGACCGAGCCATGTGTCACCGAGGTTCCGAGACTCGCTGCCTTCCCCTTTTCGCCTAGATGAGAATATCTCCTCGAAGTCTTGGGAACGAGCTAACGCGTAGCGGAGTCCATAACCATGTGGCGACGAGTGATTCGCGTTTTGCGCTCGTGAGCTGATTCGTCCACACAGCTCCATAGCCGTGCTTCCTTCATCCTCTTCACTAGATGGCTCGACCTCTTCTTGACCCATCATGCTCACTAGTTTCTTGGCTAACGGATGAGTTCTGTTTATCGTGGGAGCTTCCTTTGAAGGCCGACCGGCTTCAGAGTCGGGCTTGGCCGATACACATCCAAGGGCTATTCAGTCACTCACCGGTTTGCGCCTCTTAGGCAATGCTTCCTTGTCCAAGTTACGACTCAACAATCCTACTTGGAGTGTTCGCCCAAAAATAGCCCTCGAAGCTAACATACAAGGTATAGATTAGTATACATGGTGGCTGATGGTGCAATAACTATACTACACTACACTACTGTAGGTATACGCGAATCGTCTAAACCGCAGATGCTCAAGCTGAACTCAAAGATGATCTGATCGTAACCACGGGTGGGTGGGCGGAACGGCCAAGATCCCGGCTCACCTCATCCTGCAAGGTACAGCCGTGTAATTTCACACGATAGCCACGGCCAGACACGGCGATGCAAAGAATGCCCTCCATTGTCGGAGCCTTCGACGGCATATTGGCTCGGTTCATGAGACTTATTCGGAGCTCAGTCGCTATTCAGTAAAAGCATCTGATCATATGCACTCATATGCATCTTGTCACAATAGATCAACCCAGAGGCGCTGTCAGGCAGCAAATCGATGAATTTGGATGTGAGGCTTTCATGACACATCACGGCTGTGGACCTTTTTCATCTTGCTCATCAGGCAGCAAAATACTCATCACTGCATGATATTCATACTTTGCTAACCCCAAGGTTCAGTGAGCGTAAGCCTCACCCTCACCGTTACCAGCACCAATAATCTCCAACGCGAGTGGTCTAAACGGCGAACACCCCCACGAGTCGCAAACTCCAACCAAGTCAAATCGGTATGCGGGGAATTTTTTACTCGCTAAGGGTTTGCATGACGCCCACAAAAGACCGCAGCATCTGCCCGTTCGTTGGCACCCCATTTAGTATCTACGAGGCATTTTTTCCCGGGATAGAGACCACCCACTTACACAGCTCTCGTGCCGTAAGGCTGAGCAGCCAATCGAAGATGACCCCTCGGGCTGGAATGGATGGTGAATGCGACCCTCCTCCTTGCGTTACGTGGCGTCCTGGTGTGGTAGCTAGCCCCAGAGATCATATCCAGGAACAGCTGACAATATACATGCGAACGTATCTCTGAGCTCCAAATTAGGGTTTATGTGAACCTATGGAGGCGAGAGCATCTTTGGCCCACCGTGAGACGTCAACATTGTATATACTACACCCCTAATCTTTGATGACCCGAAGAGTTGGACCATTGACAAGAGCTTACTGGGCAAAGACCAGTTCGGCCCAGCGGCATGGATTGCTAAGCAGGTGCAAAATTGAACCCTTGTATGAACTCTTTTTCGGGGTTTGCGTGTCCTCCTCAGTCGCAAGAATAAGCGAGGGGTCTGGATCTTCCCCATGTTGCGAGCTCTTTGCTGAGCTTTGACCGGATAATCGGGACCAGGAGCATCAAAAGCTTGGATAAGGTACGCACTGCCATCTGTCGCTGGTCTGCGCCCAGGCATTGCCACGAACCAAGATTTACTGTGTGGCAATTGTAAAATCCCGAGCGTACCATTATTGGTGTTCGGATCGTCGGATGGCCTGGCCGCGACCTTGATCAAGAATCCACTCGCTGGACATTTTCAATGCCCGCCACTGCTCCAGAAGCCATCGTGCCAAGCTGCCAACTTACCATTAGATAAGCAGCAAGCCGAGAAATGTGTATGGTAACATTGTCCCGAACATTTGCCTTTCCTCCGTCAAATTTGACAGCTCATGATATGTGGGCAGTACTCTCATTCATTCGGTTCACAGCGCCCAGACTTGAATTTGGCCGTGTTCCGAGCCCTTATGTTGATATCAATCCTGTCGCGTATTTTTGAAAACTATTGTTGCTTTCGCCCGGCTTCGGCAAAACGGCTTGCTTCCTCGTGGAACAAGGCTGAACCTGTTGCAGTCTCATTGTCAATAGGTTCATTGGAGACAAAACCCCGTGAAATAGTAGAATGAGATGAGTTATGTGGGTGGAGTCCCGCTCACTAACAATCTCAAGCAATTCTTGGCTGGGACAATTGACGGGAGTGGGAAAGCCCCAGCCGATTATCCGAGTTCATATGATTTCAAGCTTATTGTTGCTTTGGAAGTTTACGGTTGTAAGGAGGCGACTGTGCGTTGGCAGCCCCGCGCGCGTTTCGCCACAGTCTTGGAAATCACGCCGGATGAAAACTTGTTCTGTGCCACTGAATCCGGAAACGATATCGGTAGAAGCATGGCTATTTTCTTCCTGTATCCCATTACTGTCAGTAAAAATAGTCGAATATGGAAATGCACTTGTCGGCAGTTACCTCCCGAAATCGAATAGGAGCAAATGGTTGCAAGGAATCGGCGGTCATCTCTCACAAAAGCATTGTGACTCGTTTCGGTTCAAACAGATTCCTTGGCTACGTTGACCTGGTGTGGGGGATCACGCGTAACATGGAATGACCATTGACAACGACTGGTGGGTGATTTTGCAAAGGCCCTGAAGCAGTTGGATGTTTGTTGTTCAATTCTTCTACAACACTTTGGCTACAAGATGTATCTGAAGCCAGTGATAGCCACTTCTGGGCCATTAGCAGCTGTGCTTTCGGCTGCTGACAACTCACGCTCCGCCAGCTTCTTATTATCCTTCTGTAATACTAATCTTGTGATGAGAGCAGTGATTGCAACTAATAATGCGACCCCGGCCGTGGCAGCTCCTCCAGGAAGATATCGTGGACCGTCAGAGGACGGGTACATGTAGCTGCCGTATATGTTTCCCGTGTTGCCGACCAGATTCGCAAAGGAAATACAGGCACTCCGCTTCACCAGTGGGCGAGGGAAACTGTTAGCAACCCAAGCCAGGATAATCTGATACGATGTGACGGCTCCTATTGGTAAGAGAAACATCTGCAAGGTTCGATGTCAGTAACGGCAGTGTGACATGCCGAAAGACCCCTATGATCTGAAGTTTCAGAGTTTAAAAAAACATTGAGAATAGACATTACTCACAGCAAAGAAGCGAGCTCCCGTATTCAACGTCGATACAGCAATGATGTTTCCAACAACAGATAACAACATCAAGCATATGATATGGATACTGCGATCAGCCGTACGGCCTGATGTGTACGTGACAACGAGCGATACCAAGAACGTGGTTATCCAAACGGGTACGGTAAGGAGCAAGGTCACGGTGGTTCCGTAGCCGAGAGTCTTGACGATAGTGGGGAAGAAATACTGAAAGGCCTGAGATAGAATGGAAATGTGCTGAAGAAATGTGAACAGGTATAGCCGTGGATCTTTGAAGGCCATCTTGACACCCTCGTTGATTGAGGTCGAGTCGGCCACATCAGCCTCTCCAGTATCTTCAATCAGCCGCCATTGAGCGTACGCTTGCTCTTCAGAAGTTAACCACTTCGTGTTTGCCGGATAGTTTGGTAAAATAAACCCAGACACGATAGCGGCCGCGATAGTGATGGTTCCTTCAATGATGAAGAGCCAACGCCTGTGCTTATAGTTAGCACACGCAAGGGCCGGTTAACTTCGTGGTTTAGGTGTAGAATTACTCACCACCCTGCGATTCCATGGGAACCGCTCAAGTTTGATAGAACGCCCGCACCAATGAGGCCACCAAACGCATTCGATAACGAGCTACCAGAATAGAACCAGGCAATCCTGTACGCCATTTCTTCACGGGTATACCAACTGGACATAAGGAATATCTTCGGGAAAGGCGAGTTGTTAGTCGGGACACTCGCCAAATAGAGTGAACTCATGGATGGAAAGGGATGCTTACTGCCCCTGGAAAGAATGGTGCTTCTGCAAACCCCAAGAAAAATCGAGTAGCTATGAGACCACCAAAAGAGCGAGCAGCCGATTGCGAAGTAGAGATAACCCCCCAGATAGTCATCGCAATGCTGAGATAGAGGGAGGGTCGGACTCGGGTGAGCATCAAGTTGGAAGGAAGCTGCATTATGATGTAGCCCACGAACAGGATGCTCGTCGCCAGGTTGAAGTCGGTCCCCGTCATCCCCAGATCCTTCTCGAGGGTACCCAGACGGGCTTGCGACAAGTTACTGCGTCATTCCAAGTCAGAGGTTTTGACTAGACGGGTGTTCTGGCAATGCATACTTTCTGTCCAGGAAATTGAGCAAATACATCAACACCAGTAGCGGGAGTAGATGTATGTCAACCTTCCTCAGCAGCCTATTGCGTATGGCTCGGTGCCACTCTGCATCGGCTTCTGTAAAGCGCCGGAACTGCGCGATTTGATCCTCGTCAACACCCTCTTTTCTGGCAGCTTCCTCGATGACGCGCTCTTTGTGCTCTATCTCTTCCTTATCATGTTTGACAGCCTCGAGAGGCTCTTCAACGCTCGGGGCAACCATCTCGGTTCGAGCTTCGGCTTCACTTGACGATCCACGGATAGGTATTGCGTGAATTTGCAACTCGATTGTTGGAATCGTCTACATAAGCTAACTACATGTCCTAGAACTATGTACGTGCTTGCTTTGTCATATATAAATATATGGTGCTGAAGGTATAGCTTCTCCGCAGGGCACTAATGTGGGGTGAATGAGGAGATGATGGATACCGGCATACGTCCCGGAGCGCGGGGATCTGTCTTTATTTGCGGGGTTGAAACAATATGAATCCGGGGTAACGATGTCCGGGTGTTACGTGTAGGTCTCGGTATACTTATTTTGGTAAGACAGTAATACTAGTATGTGCTTGCTGAGTGGGCATCTTTCACGATTTACACTATATATACTACTGTAGAGGCTGTCACTTCAAGATCTTCATATATTTCTTGAAACAGTGATTATCGACTGAACCGAGTTGTAGGGGAATTCGACTTGATGGGTATGGAATGCTGACAGTTTGTTATTCCAAACATGGCCGTATGAGTCAACTGCCTGAGTCGCGTCCGAATTGTTTATCTTGAGTCCAAAGTGAACCGGCCGCCTCTTACGTCATAACTTGCGAATGACTGGAAAATGTGAAGAGTATGAGACGTTCTTGGAGTCACTCTAATGTAGAAGATGCCTATCCTATTTGCCGACCGAGGGACCATCTTTTATATCTTACTCCAACACCAGGGACAAGCACGGATACTGTTAGGCGAGAAAACAAATTTGGAGATTGGAGAGGCCACAATATCTCCAAATGTCGTTCTAGCGTAAAAGGATGTAATTCAATATGGAGCCCTAATACCAGTGGACTTTCTCCTCGCTCAACTTGCCCTCCTTTTCCAACTGTGCTAAAAGCACCTTGATGCGCGCGACCAATGCCTTGCCGTACTCAGGACCCAATGGCGGAGCAGGCTTGGTGAGATCCGGGCGCAGCCATGGAATAGGTCTTGTGCCTTCCGAAGCCTTCATCATCGTCTCGATACCGGCATCATCGAAAGCGCCGCCCAGGATGATGGCAATTGGAGGCTTTGAGTAGTCCTTGCTACCTAGCGCGGACTCTGATGGTGGCGACTGCTCGCCCTTGAGAATGGCTGGGATTTGGACTGCGCCGCCGTCGGGGGACATCACAAAGTGAATCACTGCTTACATGTTAGCTTGGAGCCTCAATATGTGGTAGTGTATCGAGATTGAGGACATTCCACTGACCATCGTACTCGGGCTTAAGCGTGGCGATGACGCCCCGGCCGATCTCTTCTGTCTTGCCGCACAAGATAAGTGGTGCACCCATATTGCTGAAGAAGCGACGACTAGCTGGTCGTATGAGACTAAATGGTCGAGTAATTCGCAACATGGAGTATAGAGTTGATTTAAATACCAAGCCTCGAGCTTCAAATCCACCGTGGGTTGGAGAGGATGAAGCTAAATTCAAGTCCGGTCCAAAGTGGAGTTTTGCTACACCTCCAGAGGCGTGGTGCTCACCTGATGAAATCTAGAAACCAAGTAGTGTATTTTCGCATTACCAATCAAACTTGAAAAACGTTATTAGGAGCAGCGACCTATTGAGATGCCAGATGTAATATGCCAGGTTCGAAGTTAATGCTTTGTTGGTGAAAGTTGACTACTCAGAGGTCAAGAGGGAGGAGCGGAACAGCTGTGAGCTTTGGCGGGAAGACTAAAGAGTAGGTAGACATGCTCATTATTGAAAAAGAGTAGATCTAATAGCTACGTACATAACTTTCACTCTTGTTGACTGGGAATCTTCACACATACCCCAGTAATGTCTGTATTACATAGTGACGGAGATAATTGTTTTTTCAGGACAAGGCGACGCCGAATAGTGATAAGTCCGCCAAAATCTGTGTTATGCGGAGATTCGATACATGAGCGCGAGCCCGAGTCTCGGCGTTATTAGCAGTATCTCCCGTGAGACTCCTAACCTCCGGCTAATTCAAGACATGTTGACGGAGGTCGGCGGCTTAGAATAGCGAGGAGATAGGATTATATCGGAGCGTAACGATCTTATTTATCTATCTTCCTATTTACTCATCTATTTGAGTACTCGCGAATACGAAATCACTGTGAAAGCTTCGAGGCCTGATGTATACCTAGGTAACCAGTGCACGTGCAGTAGGTGATCAGCAAGATAACTCAAATTATAAGGAAAAAAGCACACCGTTGCTTCCATCCATTCATAACATATGGAGACCACGCTTAGCTATCATTCAATTCGATTACCGTGTTCTCTTTTAACAGGCCAATTAGTTTCCCTAAGGCTAATTCACTCACTATCTCCTTAGGTATCCTAGAAAGTGTGGTAGGTGTGGGAAATAGTCTACTAGCCTACCTATGTATCTCCCTAGTTCAGATGGAGGCAAGTGGTAGAGGTAACTTCAATAGTTCAGTCATGTGTTGGGCAAACTACGGCAGGTATGAGGATTCTTGTTGTCGCGTGAAGAAATAATGAAAGAAAACGTAATATTTTCGTAATCTAGAGGTCTGATCCAGCACTCAAATACGGATATGCGTGTGCCTTGTTCAGGGACTAGATGATTATAGTATGCATCAGACGTATTTTTCTATCTTGGGAGGCTAAACTTTTGATAAGGCAGGTATTATACGCCTGTGGCTAGCTTGAGGTCTTTCGCAGAACTTCATGAACTTCCTACATAGTCTCAATTGTATCCAGACCCTCTTCGATATAATACGTAGCGTGGCCAATACTTCTTTTATGTCTACTTGCTGGGTACTTTCTATTCCAATGCAAGATAACGATAGCTTGTCATACTTACTTCCTTGGTCAAGATATGTAAAGTGAGCAAAGTAATTTACCGATAAATGACATATTTGAAGTGTAAACTCCCATCAAATCTCGCTCAAGTGAGTGTAAACCCAGGCCTTTACTACGTCAGAAACATAGGACGTAGGTCTGGAATACCTCGTAGAACAACAGAGAAAAATAGGGGGAAATGACGATGTCCGTCATGAGATTATGTTTTGCTTTCTCTCTAGAGAGCTAGGCTAGTGAAACAGATTATGCCCTCGGCGAGCCTTGTTTGACTTTTAAGGGGGGTCGGTATGAGTGACATCTCAATAATTATAGACGGGATAAACCTTGGTAAACGGGAATGTATTCACTGATGGATGAGTAGACTTAAGGAAAACATGAATGAAGTCCCTCAAAGAATTATAAGATCTGGCAGGACTGACGTATCCTTTCACCTAATCTTCTGTTTAGTAGCATTTGGTGTGCCACCTACTCATATCAGGAGTAAGGTTACAACAAGCGAGGTATTCTTCATTAGGTAGGTGCTGGATGTGCCACTGGATACGCCAGGGAGCAGATCACATAACTTATGTGACAGAGGAGACTTGTATTGGTAACCCAGGGTAGACATAGTTGAGCCTCAAGCCTGGTAGACTGTATTCTCTCCATGGTGGTACGAATCCTAAATGAGGGAGTACTATCCCATCTCTATTGATCTCTCACTATGTTTCCAAAATGCGTCGAAGCACCGCTCAAGAACCCCATACTGCTTGCCTGTTGGTATCTGCTCCAACAGATTAAGGATCTTCGTAGCATTACTTCCGCACAGGGATGACAGGATGGCTTAAGATTCAATAGAATGACGCCGACTGCACTGAGAAGAGCCCCCCGCCAAACGATTCTGCAGAAGTTCAGTTGCGTGCCCCGGTAGGGATGAGAGGCTGGCGATCTTTGTTTGCGGTTTCACAGATATTAGGAGTCTCGGGTAACAGCAGATTGAGCTCACCGAAATCGGATCGCAACTCGGGAGAATCGAACATAGACTATCGAATGTTTTCCCAGAGAAATCACCTGCCCTCCTCATTGAGTTGGATGCTGTCATGTTCGTGAAGTCTCACGCTTGCTGCATAGTTCTCACAATAGACCTAGGTAGGACTTCAAATACGGGTCGGTTCATTGAGGTCGCACATCGTACAAATAATTGGAAGTCAGCTGGAATAGCTGAAGGCAGTGTCTGTATCAACAAGGCCGAGTCGGCAATATAGCATCAATCCAAAGGCCCAAGCCGATGAATTCCCGGTTCAAATAAGCAAGGGATGCGGGTGGATGCAGTTTGTACGTGGCGGTATTGGTCCAAAAAGCCCCTGAAAATGTTTCACCGTCAAACAAGAGTGACTTGGAATCAACGCGTACTGGTTCCCTAGATATGCTGCGTCATCGCCCTTTTCAGGTGGCGTAAGTCTGGGAAAATCCAAATTCTTTGACTTTTATGTTAATAGTCAATTAGGACACCGCCGGTTGTTGAGCCGTACAGTGCCACTATTCTTCAGTCTACAAGGCATAGCTTCAACGTACGCCTTATACACCTCGACATTCATACTTCCTTATCTCCACGCCGATATTGTCTGTGCCATGTCGTATGATGTGCGTGAAACTGATGCAGCATCGGCTCGGAGCGATGGGCCATCGACAGCGACGCACACCTCGAACTTCAGCAACGAGGAGTTCAAAAACTTCCGAAAGATATACGAGATGAATGTACTGCCAGCAATCATCCAAATACTCGAGCGAGCAAATATCGGGGGGCAAGTACATTTTCGTAGGAGGAAGTTTATTACAGTCGTCACGGGTGAGGAAGCACCACCTAGCCTCAAGCACGAGGTCGAACATGCCGTGGCCACCGAACTTCGTGAAGATTTTCGCGCGAAGATTTCCATTGAATTCGAAGTGGGCGAAGTGGTGCGTTCTTGCCGCTGAACGCTGATGGAGAGCCCTTCGGCAAGTCATACGTGATGAGGACAGTAATCCTTTCCGGTTTGGCCGTAAGTCTGTACCTAGAAAACAGACAAGTAACGAGACCTGGAGCTCTCTATCTTCCATGGCGTCCTGCCGCAACATCGTGAAACGTACTAGATATCTTAGCGTAACAGGGTTTTTGATATTTCCAGTAATGGTCGTTATGAGCAGAAAAGTAAGTGCCGTCATGTGTACTAGTTCGCTGAAGTCGTTCCCTCGGTTTATGGCTTACTAGCCTGCGAGCTCGTAGGCTCACCACGTGCTTTTATATTGCACATCGTGACCTAGCTTGTCTTCTTGGTCTCGTTTTTGGTTTAGTCTCTTGCAATAGAAACATAAATGAGCCAAGTGGTGAAGACGTAGCGTGAACATACTTGAAACCCTACTACGAAATGGTCCGGACAGTCGCCTCCCGTGAGTTGACAAGGTTCGGAAGGCGAGACAGCGTATGGAGTTGGTCTATGCCCCTCATCCGGCAACTCGAGACCGATGACAGTCGAGATGGCAAGGCCGCAATGAAACTAGTGACCTAGTGTCGACTTCGAGGGTACAGGTGTTTTGGCCATGTAACCCTCCGGGCCATAAAGGTGTTAGCACCCAGCAGGATGCTCCCAAACGGCCATCATCTGAACGAAAAGGCGGAGGATCATGCAAAGCGCTCAAGTTGTTTCACCATTCGGCTCCCAGGACCCTCACTTGCTCTCCACCGGGGGCGGGCAAAATAAGTGCGGAGGCGTATCGTCGATAAGCCGAACGATGTCCGTGGAAACAATGATAGGATTGGATACCAAGACGGACTAACGTCCGAGCCATGTCCGGTTTTATTCGTAGCTGTGAGTCTCGTACACCACTCAGTACGCATCTCGTACGCGTACGCGCGAGGTGGAGTCAAGCGCTGAAGCATTGCGGCAATTTTATTGATATACTTATACGTACAGTATGGCGCGGCAGGCCACGTGTGATTCAAGTTGACAAATTCGCCGGGCCGTTATCCTTGCCTCATGACTCGCATTATGGGGGCCCCGCGCGCAAGCGGACGCAATGTCGAGTACCGATTTTATAGCACATGGCATCGACAGAGGAATAATGTGATAGTGATAAGTGGCCCTTGACGATGGAAGCTGAACTTCAGTGCAGCTTTCCTCGCTTGAGTCGGCTAGAGCTGGAAGATCCTTCAATATCGAAAGGAAGCCGATTGGCTGAGCGGATAGACGAGGGTGATGGTAAGCCCATTGCCGACACAACGTCCCGCCATGTCAAACGAACAATCTTACCTGCTAACCGGTATCCGTATTAGTATGCTCCCCCACCGCAATGGAGCTAATGCTGTCGTAATGTCGGACCGCGGCGTTCCGCCCGAGCCTGTTGTGGTCATTCGACGACACTAGTATCACGCTCCCGCAGCTTGGCGGCCGGGTAGAAGGAGGCAGGAGATTGTGTTCCTGGCTGCACTAGGCGACGTGGCGTGACGGAATAGCCGATCATTGTTGTAGTCACCGCGGCGTCTCGTCATGTCGTGCGCGCTTGGTGTTTGTAAAGCCCGGGTGCTTGCGCGCGTGCTGTTCACCTTACCGGTGAGAAGATGAACTTTGAATCGTGAGCTGAGCAGGACATGGGTTCCCAGATGCCGAGGGAAGAAACAGCTTCACAAGCTCCCCCTTGTCGAAACGATGATCCTGGTCTTGGTGGGTTCGGGTTGTGGTTGCAATCTGGTTTTTATTCAATTCCTGGATCCGGGGCCCGCCCATCAGCCCAAACTCGAAAGAGCTCGTGCCAGGATCAAAGCGGCAATCTGAAGCAGCTGGGCAATATAATGGTACAGGCAAACTAACCCTGTTCTGCTCATGATGAAACATATACATAATACGAGTTGTCATATTTTCTTTACATGTCTCCATGCTCCCCTTATACCATGGGTACGGTCCACCAACAGGCGGTATTGTCTGCATGAAGTGCTACCCTTGCAGCCGTTGACAGGCCCATCCCGGCTTCCCGACCCAGTGGTTCCCATCTCTGGAATGGAAAAGGTTTAACGAGAGACCCTGGTGTAAGGAATCCATGTATTGACCACCCCTGCCTGGAGGACAGATTTCTAGAAGCCAGTGGAAGGCAAGATCAGGATTGTTTATGGGCAGATAAATCATTTTACTAGCATCACGCGACGAGCTGAGCTGCACTAATCTGTATAAAGCTGAAATCAGACCTTTATATTGTTCAGACGCCCTCTGACACTAAAAAATGCCCCTTCGTTATATTTCATCTTCTTTTTCGCGGTGTTTACTTGTTTTGAGTCAGACTGGTATTGCCATTGATCGGACTGGTTAAGAGGCATAGTATTCTTACATTGCCCATCTTGTCGCAACATTTTCGGCCTGCACCTCATTATCATTCTCCTGTTCCCAGATTGGCCACTGTCTCTGACAGTTATTACCGCTTCCCACTAAATTCTCCATAACTTTTGAACGACAGTGATCCTCCGTTACCACAATACTTTCAAGCGAAAAAACAAATTGCCGCCCGTCTTCCCTCCCTAGCTCATATCTCGGGTAGTGCCAGTCTGTCGAGTCACCTTTTCACCACTCGCCTCCAACGTGATACCTCATTGGAATACTTGTTCAGAAAGTAGTGGTGGTAGTGGTTGGAGTTCCAGGAAGAGCACTTGTAGTTGTCGGGACCTGGTTTGGAGCTTGGTTGCTGGGCTTGTATCTTACAGCCCAGTAATAGCCGGCGGTATCAGATAGGACGGTTTCTACCTCCATCTGGGTGTAATACAACACGCCGTCTTCAATTTGGGGCACACATATTTCCTGTGAGTATCTGATCACAGGTGCTTCGTTTGCTGCTGGGTCGGCATCTCGCCCCTGGGCCTGATTTCCATCTACCAGTCAGCATTGAACGGCTATCTCGAACAACTAATCTCTTCACTTACGCTACATTCGGCACACGCGGTGTTGTTCACGTACACCCAATTTGGGCATTCGTGTGTAAAGAAGTACTTGCAGCGGTACTTATAAAACCCGCCGCTTCCGCTCATTGTTGAGACCGTGTATCGAAACGTTCCTTGAGAGATGTTGATGTTCTACTAAGGCCGGAATAAGTAGCAAAGCAGAAATTGGTCGATGTATTTAAATATGTGACTGTCCGCTGACAGCCAAGCGGCGGTGTATACACTGAAGGACAAGAGGCGTCCAATCAGTCAAGCCAAGTTGTTGAGCTCTCAAGCTGGAAATAGGTAGTCGAAGGGCTTCACCCTCTGTGCGATGTGGCGTCAGCGGGAAAAGAAAAGCAGGGAGGTCAAACCAGGCACAGATGGGAGTATGCTGATATACTGGGACATTGGTAGGGGCGCGCATCGTGTCAAACATGGATCATCACGCAAATTATACACTAAACAGTGCCAAAACCCATCGATCCTTCACAAAAGAGCAACCATAGTGTGCCCCAGGACCCGTCCGAGCACGGCGCCATGGAGGGGTGTCTGAATCAAATCACCCTTCTGCCTCGAATAGCAGCACGGCCCAGACCCCCCAACAAACGGATGCTATTAACGGGAGCCGAACGACCCCCCTGCCGTATGCTCCGTTCTCTCCAGTTTACATTACACACTACTACTTGCCTCGTCTGATCCATGTGACAACAGGGGGAAGCGGTAGCAATGTGGAGACCTGTGTTCAGTGCCGTTCCTCTGTGGTGTGAGGTGCATGAGATCGTGTTTATCGCTGGTGATACCAGGTCCTTCTTTTCTCTTTCATCCTTGGCAGGCCCGGTCTCTCCTTCTTGATTCTTTGCACGCTGACACTAAGATGTCTAAGATCTGGAAGCGAACGGCAGCCGGAAGCAGTAGTGTATGAGGCGATTTTAACCTATAACATAGTTCTGCATTATGAAAGCATAGCTTCGGAACATGTGCCTCAGTCGGTAATGGCAATTCTTCTAGTATTTCAAGAATCCATGCCATAAAAGTCCAATGCATCTCAACATCATTATACCTATACGTATACCAGTACCTACATGCAATACATGCTAAGTGGGATGACAACCCAACTTACCAAGTTGGGCATTGTGCTACAGCTTATTGGTTATTCAGCCAACCATATATCTTAAACTTTGCAGTGTACACTCCTTTCTCCTCCTTGCGTGCATCCTGACGCATGTCGATTACCTCTTTGAATATAGTGTATATATAGCCGAGCCACCGAGGTCTTTTGGTGGTTACTGCACTCCTTTCTAAGCTATCAATAGATCAATCGGTAGCCTAGGGTGCATACCTGGCAGGATATAGCGTAGTGGAAAATACCCAACGATACTACACATGCTATAAACTGCGGCAGTTGAAGAAAGCTTTACTGCTACGAGTTGGTTCGCTGTTCGGGAGCCCTCTGGCTACCCTATCAAAATGCAACGCACGCTAATACCTAGCATAGGCAAATTAGTATAAGAGGACACTACAATGTATACATATGTACAGAGTATACTTCGCTAAATATGTCCAGGTATCCATGTTTACCCCTGCGAGTAATTCGCCCATTCGCAAAACGGCCCTTGTACATTCCGATTGCTGGCTCTCACACTAACTAGGGCAACCTTGTTTTGTCGCACGAACTACATATACGTACAGACAGTACTTATAATAACTATAAATATGATACCCATCATGAGGCTGAAGGAGACAAAAATGACAAACGGGAGCTGGTCGATGGATCGCTGACCAGCAGATCTATTTTCCCGTGGGGGTTCTGTGACAGCCCGGAAGACTGGCGTCTCAGCTCCAGTGGTCAAATTTATATTACCCTATTTCTATCTCTTCCTATCGGGGAGGGACGGGAACGTCATATACTACGGCGCAGAGGGGGTAACACAGCAGGAGGCCCTTGCTTTACGGTGATCACTGCATTCAACAATTGGATCACGGTGGAGAGGGACCGTTGGCCTTGTCTCGCAAATCGGGGAACATGGAGCTGGACACCCCCTTGACCTGACCAGCATGTGGATTTCCACACTCGCTTGAACCGACCAGGGCCACTGGTAAGCGTGCTGCTGTTGCATCCCGGCGGCACCTGACGCGCATGTCTACACTACTGTACACTATATGCAGCAGTGACAGTTCTTCATTTTTGGAACTGCCCGGCGCTAACATATGGCCATTCCATGGCTTCTAGTGTATTTTTATAGTTCTCTCACGTGCTGGTGTTTAAATCCAGGCGTTCCTAGAGTAAGTGTCCAGTGAATATGGGAATTTGGGACAGTAAAACAAGGTGACCGTTCTTATTATCTTCCCAAGTATAATCTCATACATAGGAGCGTGTATATTCCGCCTTTATTAGCTTATCCTCGAATGCCAGTAAGCCGAGAGTCGCAGCACAGACAGAATAAGATCATGATGATCATGCTCAGTTTCGGTGACGACGCCTGCAGTTGTGTCACAACATCGCGCCATCGCACCAATTCCTTCTATCTAGCCACCAACATTGCTAAGACGGACCGACAGCCATGCACCAAATAGAAGATGGATCAACGATAATGAAGTCCAATTCGCCTTCGGCCGTAGTCATTCCAGCGACTCCCTTGGCAGAGGTACCGGTAGTTGAAGGGTCGACCGGTCTGAGCATCCTACGCAGGGGCGAAAAGGCCATCCTTGCAAGTTGCATCCATCCCACACGGGGGGTTTTCATGATGAATTAAAAATTGCGGCTAGGTATTCGGTAGTCTACCAGAGCTACAGTACTCGAATAGCATGATAGACAATAAACATATTATCAATCTTGCAAGTCAATTTTATCGCTGCCCTGGGAGTGAGTGGTTACTGGCGAGACTTTTATGAACATTTGTCGTGGAAATCCATATCATTAGAATGCCATAGCCGCTGTACGCTTTGGAAAAGGCTTCATTTCTTCCTGTTGAGCTCAATATGCGAAAATAAACTTGTCCCCTGTCTGAAGGGATGAGACAAAGGCAACGTATATTGCGATGGGTAAAATAAGTGGATGATATGACCAAAGTGAACTTGTAAGAAATTATACCACGAGTTGTTCTCAGCCTATGGGATCACTCAATAGGTAACAATTATCATTGGATCCTAAATTATGAAACATTCATTGGACATCCTTCTTCTCTTCCTGCTTTGTGTGCTAATGCTTGACGGTATCTTGCCTGGGTGGTAGCTGCTTATTTCAGCAAAACAACATGGATTCATAAAAGGAGCTGGTCGATTAAGTTAGTTGCATGGTTTACCTACTCCTTGAGATGTAACACCTAAGGAAACTTTTGCCCAAGTCCCACTCGCAATAAGTGTTGACTTGACGAACCTCGAGAATATTCTTGGTGAATCTTTTCCCATTTGTATAGATGTATGCTCCAAGTCCATGGGCATGCCATCTCATAAACACCTTACGATAGAGTACGGTTTCGGTTGCTCTATCCGCGTACGACCTTAATAGAATTTAAACACAGAGGAAATACACCACCCGCTTCGACGACCGCAGATCATGCACAGAAGCTCACACTACTCCGGCCGTGCCGCTTGCCCGATGAACGGCTGAATCTTGTTGATCCAATAATATTTGATAATGTCTCTTGGTGTAAAACTCGGATACGGCCGCGATTCGAGATTCTCTCTTAGACAACGAGCTGCTTTGCTTTGTACTCCCCTTGGCGTAAATCGTAAATGAACTGGTTTGTTTCGTCAGGTACATCATGACTTGGAGGAGGGGTGTCAAGCATTCCAAAGTGTTGATCAACCTGCAAAGGCTTCATTGTAAAAAGCGGGTTTTTGTGTCATATCTCGTTAGAGTTATTCTTGAGTCGCTAAGCTAGTATTCCTTCCCTTTCAGCCATCAGCGTCAGAATCCAGGCTATAGCAAGCATAAGACCATGTACAAAGTCTGAGATACAGGCGGGGAATTTAACTAGAGAATAAACAAATCAAATGATTTGCTATGGCGTGATCTTGGTCATTGCGTGAAAGTCAAAGCAGCACCGCAGAGAACTCACATCACGCAGTCAACGGGTCGAATGTACGAATAATGCATGCTGGGGGGTGGCTAGGGCCCAGAGCGTATCACAACAGCTGTTGTAACGCCCCTGTCCGAACCTTCTGATTCTAGCGCATCATTTTCCTGCGTTATATTCGGTGGGGAGCTGGGAACGCCCAATAAACTACTATTATAGGCCGCGTAGACGCTTCTTATCTTCTTGTTAGTCCCCTTTAACCTCAATGGCACCCACACTGGATACAATGAGTGCATTACGGATGGTTTCTGTTCTCACACTCAAAGATAAAAGTATGCTAGATATGCTAGCTGGACCCTGTTTTGCTGAAGAACTTACTTACGAGTCGGCGGGATCGGCATGTGATGGTGCGGCAAAGGGCGGGTTAGTTGACACCAACATCACTGAGCTAATATATTCTCGCTCAACTGTGAGTACAAATGTCTCGTCATTAGTCGTCCTGCATGAACCTCTTACGTAGTACGCCTACTGGCTGTTAAACCTAAGAGGAAGGTATCAACTTTATTTGTCTATCTTGAACGTCTGCTCAGAACCTGGTGCTACACGAGTTTTTATTCATATTCTCTCACCACGGCCTTCCTTTCGTCCTTATTTCTCGGCTGCCACAATTCCACCACTAG
The DNA here is from genome assembly GCA_022578775.1 of Xylaria venustula. Classification (NCBI taxonomy): domain Eukaryota; kingdom Fungi; phylum Ascomycota; class Sordariomycetes; order Xylariales; family Xylariaceae; genus Xylaria; species Xylaria venustula. Next base: position 375,022 of record MU389356.1, on the reverse strand, counting down.
AATTCATGTATAGGTATGCCGAAAAATGCCTAACCAAACAAAAGCGTAGTCTTTTCAATGGAGTCTTAGCACAGCATATATGTTGTAGTGCCGAAACTGACACCCGTTCAAAGCGTTCCTACTTCCGGTGCCAAGTTATAAATCGCCTTATGCGGTGTTATGCCTAGAATTAGTCTGTATCTTTCCGAATCGCAATTCACCATTATTACAGCCCTCTCAGTAATTACATAGAATAGAAGAACTAACTCACTGGTCAGGATGATCTGTGTTCGCTCGTATAGGATAAAGTTGAGAACTGTCCAATATTTCATCATCACCGCTTCTCTATATTTATGGCTGAACAGCTGAGCACTGAAGTTAGGAACTAGGTCGTGTAAGGCAGAGAGTTCTGCCCAACTAGCTAAGTGAAGCTATCCAGGCTAGGCTGTAGGAGACAGCCCTGTCAAATATGTTCTTGGCAATGCTTATTTCCGTTATTATATCCCAATCAATACGGCCCACGCTGTCTAGATGGGTCAGTCGCGAGAAAATGTCAAAATTTAAGCGGTAGCACTACTATAAGTCTATCTGACACTCATATTACTTGTGCAAGTTCGCATACAGTTCAGATTAAAACAATCGGGATATTTGGATGTTGAGATGTCATGCGGCTGGATATTATTTCCGACCCGAGATGCTGGGAAACGACGGTATACCCAATTAGGCATTGTATCTCAGCCATGTAAAGTCAGAGTACTCTTTCAGTAAGAAATCTTAACACATTCATGTCTACTGTGCCAAGTGAAATTTGTATCCCATGATATTGGGAAACACAACTAGTAAAAAAGTTAGTTTGGTGTCGATCCATACCGATGATGCGTAATCAATGTCTATCTTGTTATTCTCCAACTTCAGTTGTAGAAGAGAAGCCACCAACTGCCGCCCTCGCTCAGCCAGTGGTTTATGGGCTTAACTCAACAAGATACCGGTAGTGGCGTAATATGACATGTCATAGAAATAAGGTTTGCCTTTGTCAAAATCAAACAGTTGTAGATGGACTTTCTAGCGAATCATAGCATTAACCGGCAAATAGAGGGTGTCTACCATATTGATTTCAAAAGCGCAGTGGCGTGATTATTTGGACCCCTGATAACCACGGTCCGCAGGAACTGTTAACTGTACTGTAACCTTGGTGGAAAGGTGTGGTACTTTTCGGCTGGATGTGCCGGTTATCATCCTCTCCGCGCCCGCCAAAATCAATATACCGCGCATACACCAATTCAAGGGAACATAAATCAAGAAATATTGCGTTTCAGGGAGCTGCCCAGACTTTTAGAGGAATTCTCGTGTGGGCTGAACGTAAATGTGTACTAAAACTCTGTGTACTCTTCATAATTCTGATCATAAGTACAGTTGGGCTCGGGATTCAGAAATAAGTGGACGGAAGTACAGAGGTACAGTCCTATCAGGACTCAGCAGCAGTCTTGGGAGTTTTCTATTCCGAATCCGGAACAAATAGGGGTTGCTAAATTGTTACTGGGCTAAGCGTATAGAAGGGAAAAAGAAAGTGCTCTTTGGCGGTCAGAACCCCCTTTTACAAGCTTGGCTACAAACTTTTTCTCCTGTCCAAAGTATTGACTCTATTTTTGTTCGATTTATCGAAAGCCCAGGAACTGATTCTTCTGCCTTGAATCTCCGCAACTGATCATCAACATTTCAAGAACGTATTTGTTTTGACAACCCATGTCCACTATTATTATCAGTATCCTTCCGATGCACCCTAGAATTCTTGACGCGCGTTGCTCTAGCCTCTCGAACCACGAGCCCTTCACCTTCGAGCTCTACGATCTCCGAATCACTCGACGCATCTTTTTCGCGAGACCTCGTTTCAGCATACATCTCCTTAGGCTGTAGTGTTGCCGAAAGTTCGACTGGCGACTCGTTAGAGGCCGAATAAGGATACGGTGGCCAGACACCATCGCCGGGTTTATCGCTCCCTAATGTTTGCGCTGACGACTGGTGCCTCGGCCGACGCGAACGCATCCTATAGAAGTATACCACCGCGAGACAGAGACCCAGCAGTCCGACACTAGCACCAATGCCTATACCGGCGGCCGCAGGACCACTGATGTCCAGACCATTGTTTCGAAATTCGGACGCTGTCGGATCGATCGATGAAGATTGAGATACTTTTGCTGTTGACCCTGGGTCCGTATATGTAACCGTAGAGGCGAGAGTAATAATTGTAGTTGGCGTACCTCCCCATAATCCTGACCATGGACCGGCTCCGGGAGTCCTGCCTCCCTGCCATGGCCACGCATGCTGGCTAGAAGAAGTGAATGTAGTTCGATCCTGGATGGAAACGGTTGGTGTGACATTCTTTGTCGAAGACGATGTTACAGGAGTACTCTTGACTTGTGTATCGACATTCGTTATCGTCCCAGATGCGATCTCGTCATTGTCAGCTATATTCCTTACAACCTCTCTACGACTTTGTTGAAACCCAGACATTGCAGGTGGTGTGTCTCTGCGCGCATCTCCCCCTTAAAACAACGACAAACCACACGTTCAAGACTTCTTTTGCAGTAGGTATTCTAGCTACATGACTTTTTTCATGGCGGTTTACGACTTCGATTAGAAGCTAAATACGAATCTAAGCATTACAAAATCCAGCCGTTGGACTCAATGATACTAGAGTGAGGCTGTGGACACAGCCTGAGAAAATAACTACGTCTGAGCCAGACGAATTTTGTTGCAGACCAATTTGACAAAAATAGTCACCATGCGCGCACACATGCACACGATGTTACGTGACAAGGTATAATCTAGCCACTCACTGCAAGGCATGACGGCCAGCTGTAGTCGGCTTCCTGCTGTATGGTGTCATTAGTGACCGCCGCGCTTTTTTCGGTTCCGATCCAGCTATTCAACTACCAACTAGATGCGGTGACCAGACTTTCAATCGTTTCGGGGGCTATCCTTCGGCTCCGTGGCTCTGAATGAACCCGAAACTGCGGCAGCTCCAAATTGAATTGTATTGACTTTATTTGGCGCGCACCACGTGGGGGCAATTACTTGAATTAGCATACCCATAGGCGTTAACTGGCAAACCGTCTCAAGAAATTTGAACGTCGCATAACCCCAACTCACTGTCATAAAAACATGATTAACATACGTGTATGTATATAGCGCAATACTGAGTCGAGTCAGACGAGACTCCTTTCATTTGCAAGAATTATTATTTGTCTAGAGTTTGAAGCAAGCTATTCCACACAGTGAATCTTTATGTATAATATATAATACGTAGATTACAATGAGAGTCACTAAAGATGTTGTGACCTTGCGCAACAGCAGGTTATGGGGCCTTTACCTAGGGCTGATTACATCATGACACGCATAGTTGTACATAGAGAGGACAATAGATAGAATTTTAATTAACCAAAGACGCCCACGAAAGACGAATTATTTATGTCAAAATTGGAAGAAAGAAAAGCATCATCCTCACTTCCTTAGGACAAGAAAGTTTCGTGAGTGTTAGGAATGTAGGATAGGGGTATTGTAAAACATTCGCTGTTGAACGAAGGATATGAAGCTTTCGTACTTTTGCTACAGATATATATACAGGTAGTCTCTTTGCTGTAGTTCATGACAGCGAGGAAATATATACACAACGCGGACTTGGTATGAAGTGGCCAGCCATAGATAGGGGTTACATAACTTCTTGTTGCGCAACTGATTACAATACCCGCGGTCACTATTGCTGAGCTATAAACATACCGCCTCTTTGTTCCTTATCGTGACACCATGTCATCAGTTGATGCCTATCATTCGCATCCCCAAGCATTCAAGCACCTATGATAGAACAAAATGGCCTTGTGTAACTTGTGGCCGACGGCCCCGTCTCTGTAGAGTTGCAACTGTACTTTAGCTCTCACATGGTTAACGTGAACGGTAAGTCACCGAAATCATTCAGCCCATCCGTTACGATGGTAATAATTTGCACGTGAAAGACCACAATCAAACCCCGATGCAGTAAGTACCAGACTTGTCAAAACAGAGGCTGTCACCGCATGCCAAGCTTTTACTTCTGATGTCAAAGGGCGAAACATAATATAACTAAGTGTTGTTGCACGAAACTCCTAAAACATTTGGATTATTGGTTTCCGATGACGAAGTATTTAACGCTTTGATTTTATAGAAAGAAGTGTAACGGCCATGGGAACTCTAATAGCGCGACTGAGATACATTGTTATCAAGACCCAGTATATCACGATGTCACGATGCCACCATGAAGCTGGGCGAAAGTAGCGAGCATACGAACACATTACCAGCAACGGGAAGCATAAGAAAACACCAATCATAGCTCATATCTATATCTGGTCGTTCCTGACACATACGACTTTGGAATTTAACCATGAAGAGTCGCCGATGCAAATTCAAAATATTCTGGCGCTCGATCAAGTGTACCTAGGTAGCCGCCATTGCCGCGGCTCCCAGGATATTCCAAGCTTCCGAATTATGCACGTCCCCGAGCCAGCCGGCCGTCTCTCAAGATCGGCGGTGCCATCTCCAATTTCATGGCCGAATGAAGCAAGGTCATTACGCTAGAGCCTGCTCTCTACGATGCCGGCTGGATTTATAATGATACACTGATGAGAGTCTCTTAGCTTCTCGGCTCCAACGTCTAGTCTCCGCGCGAGCTATCGGGTTGTCACGTCGGGAGACTTTATCAGCAAAGAGGCGGCGCATGTCGAATAGGATCAGGCCTCTACGATGTCGCGCAGTTGTTGGTGATGTCAAACACTCCGGACGAAAGATACGCCGACGATGGAAAGGGGAAACTACCTTCTTCCGTGAAGCTCGGTCTTAACAACTACTTTCGGCTTCGCATCTACGCGAGCACCGTCTTCTGTATGCGACGTGGCAAAACGGGATCATCTTCCGGACAGCACGACATGCCTAAGAGTACTAGGTCTTTCCCAGTTCTCGCGTATCTGATTCTACCATACCGCGAAAACCCACACACCTGACTATTATCTACGCTAATGCTCAGTGATAGCAACGTACGGCGTGCCCATAGAATCATAGTGGGTATCAAACTCATACCTACTTTCATCCGTAAACGATGAGTGCATATTAGCCGTGTAAATCGTGGGGGCGGATTCATACAAGATTGCTGACGCCATTACGAATACCATAACAGCAAGATACTGCCCTTGAGTCACTACGTCTGGACTCAAAAGGTCCCCGGGAAATGCCTTGGGTCCTTAGGGAGCTGGCAATAATCTGAGCATGCTTAAATTCCTCCATGTATCAGAGACCTGACACTGAGATGGGCGTTGATACCAACGGACACTGATCCCTCGACTACGCCAGCCAAAGTGGCACCGTCAACAACTACGGAGAGGCTGGTAGCAATTCCGCGACCCTGGTCTGAGAGGGAGACCCACGATAATACCTCTCCGTAGCACCTCAAGATCCACCGTTCAGCTTTCAAGCACATCATTATTCATTTTCTATGAATAAAGAAAAATTCCCGTGATAACATAACCATTTCGTCTAATGAGTTGACTAATTAATAAAACAATAACTAATAACAATAGTAACTGTATACAATGTAGCCAAACCCCTTTCACAGGCATCGTTTTAAAGACAAAAAGAAACATTTGTATAAAGTTAGATAGTTGTCCACCAAGATCCCCAGATCTTCGTACAACCTTAGGTGTCTTTATCTACCCCAAAGTCCGAGGTTGCTGACACACCATGGGAAGTATCCATACTGCTTTTGAAGCCAAAACTTTCACCTTAAATACACGTCCGGTCATAACTCCGTGTTTACCCCACTCACGACTACCGTGCCTCGGGCCGTCAAGTGTTACATCTTGTCATACGACACAGTTACCATTTGTAGTGACGCTTTGATCTAGATAAACTTATAGACTATTTTTCCTAACAGAAAATGTTCACCATACGCCCCAGCCTGACATATCCAATCCCATATTCTCCATAATCCTTGAACATTCGCCCTAGTAATCAACTTCCGCCCCAATACCGGAACCCCCGTGCTCACACAGCAAAGTCCCAGAGAGAGAACCAATCAGCAACTTAAACCGATATTAATAGTGCCTCCTACTGCCAGCCACGGTAGGCGAATAGAGAACGGTCTAATAATTGTTTAGACGATTCGGTGTATCTCTGCTTTACCTATAACAAGTGCTCAATAGGTGGCTAGGAGATAGATTCAACTCAAAAAACATAACAATCTGGACGACCAAGCCCTTGGTAACTCCGAGTTAAGTATACAACTCGTCGGGTTCCCTACCTTTCGATGTTCGTCTATATAGCTTACATACGCGAGGGCTGAATTGAGTAAGAAATGTCAATATCACCGAGAATCGCGCGCATCGCGCATTATTTGCATGCAATTCGAGCGTGTTCGTGTGTGAAACCTCTATAAAAAAACGATTGTCTCTCGAAATCTAAGTTACTGCTGTTGTTGTCCTGTTCGATGTTGATGGGTGCCGTCACCGGTGGCCACTACATATATATATGTGTGTAATGATACCAACTCATATTTTCGTTGACCTAGCATTCCATAATCTGTGGTCTTTATGATCTGATTCCCAGATTCGTCTCAGGAGATAACTCAAAAAACTACATCAACATCGCTTTTACATTAAATATTCGCTCCTGTGGTTGCCTTCTCGTTTTCATATTCGTAGGCACGACCCCGTGCTCACACAGCAATGACCCATGGAGAAACCCCGTATGTGACCTGAATGGTTGCTAACGAAAGACTCATGCCTTCAGTTATAGAGTATTGCTATCGAGTATTGCGGACGAACCCATTAGCTAGTTGTCGTCGCGAAACCGTATGGAGGGACCGGATAGACAGATGGGATTGAATTCATCTGCACAGACATCTAAATTCTGTAAGAGGTGTTGAAAGTGAACTGAGTCAAGAAGTCACATCATGTATTGAGACACGTTGGGGGACCAAGGGCAAGGACATCCTGTTTGTGTCAGGTATATATAAGGCCTCTCCCCTCCCTGCCTTGATCCCCCGAGAATAGCAAGATTCCAGCAACGAGATCTTCGCGCCGAGCTAACGTACTATTTTCACCAGCAAGCATCTCCATCACCATTAATGCGACCACTACGCTGGCTGCCGGCCTGCGTAGATAAACATGACTGATAGTAGTAGAAAAGCACGGCGATACTTCAAATAAGGACTTGGAGGACCGACAGTTCAGACCGTTGCCAACAATTTCTGTTCTTCAAGTCCTTGACCGGACCGGACCGGCGCGACTATAGGTAGCCAAGACCCTGCCGCACGACAATCTAACTGATCCGATGCCGACTGTAGTCGCCAGGAGTCAAACAGAGCCCGGCAACTATGATTATGGTTTCAACCCTCGCTACGGAATTTCCATACATTACATCGGCCAGTATTCGTGTCCATCGACGGTGCTATTAGTATACTATACCTGTGCGCTTCCTCTTAACATTACCCCTGAAGATCACCAATTCACAAACACGAGGTATTCCAACAAGACAATGTAAGAATTCAGAACTAGTAATATTGATACACCTGAATCTAATTAAAAAGTCATAGAACCCATAACCTCATATCCTCATACCCAACTCCGTATCCCCCCTTCTCTATAATCTCTCTATAACAACCCCTGTCCCAGCGCCACGAGAAGGCCTGCACAAAGCACACTCCAACTCCAGCCTACCACACCAGCGGCAGAGCCAGAATCAACATCGTTCCCGAAGCCGCGGCCCTGATACCCAAAAGTAACGTTCTGCACAACGGCAGGATTATGACAATTGCCCCCAACAATATCCACATCGCGCAGATCATCCGCATGGACAAAGAACATATACTGCTTCTGATCCAGCCCCTGAAAACCAGAGGTATCATACGGGAACAAATCCGTATCATCAGTTGCAGTAGTATTCCTCAGGAATATGCACTGGACTTGTCCAGGGTAGTCTTTCGCGAGCTGCGGGTAGTCCTTCATGACATCCGAGTTAGTCGTGTCGCCAACTAGCACGAATTTCCGCTGCGGGAACGTCTGGAAGATCTTATCTAGCAGGGATCTACGGATGGCGAGGGTAGCCGAAACATCGGAGAAGTTGAGGGGTCGTGTGTCGAAGGAGCCTAGGGGGTACGTCTTGTAGATGAAGTCCATGTAGTTCCGCGTCGCCTGCTCCGGGGTGGTGGTCAGATAGTGGAAGTGGAAATTGTCGATGGTGGCCGACCAGTTGGCGTAGATCTCTGGCATGTTCTCCCAGGGAGTGAAGGCTCGAGCGAACGAGTTCAGGAGACCCTCCTTGGGATCATAGATCTTGGTCACGCGGAGGATGTCGTCGATATCCGAGACAATAGTGAATCCGGTTGGAGGAACTAGGTAGGCGGTTGCATTGCCGGTGTCCGTCCCGTTGGTGTACTGATCAATTCGGTCAATTCAAGATTCGTGGAGAAGAAAAAGGGCAAAAGGAGAGCACATACCACATTGAGTGCTTGTATCCGTTCCGTAGCATTTCCAGCTATCAAGTGACCTCCCTTGGACCCGGTAGTGTTCTTAAGAGTCAACCAAGCGTCGAAGTCTCCCTCAAAGGTCGTTCTGTACGGCAAGTCGATAGACTGCACACCCCCTTCAGCATTGACGACACCGCCACTAGCATTCGGCCGAACATAGACGTCGTTCTGGAAGTTGACAGTGACGCTTTGATTCTTCTGCTGTACAACGAATATCTCAGAGGTTAAATTCCGGGCATTCTTCTGCTGATCTGCCGGGAGGTCGTTAATGTCGACGCCAATGAGGAAGACGTTGGCCAGGTCGTCAAGTTTTGACTGAGAGATGTTGGGTTGCTTGAACACGTTCCCGTGTATCCGCACACTCCACCCCTCGTCGGTCCAGTTCGCGTACCCCGGGACATTGAGCACCTGGGTCGGCGTGGCTTTGAGGTCGTTGTCGTCGATGCCGAGTGAACTCTCGACCTTGTCTCCCACGGGGAAGTCTTGGAAGTATTGCGGGATACCCGAGGCAACGTAACTTGATACACCACTGCCGAGACTACTTATGAGACTGCCGATGTAACTCCCTGGGTCCAGATCGAGGTCCCGGCGCGCAAAAGCTTCGTTGCGCTCCTCTAAGCTTGGCGCCTGGGTGATGAGAGGTTGTGGGGCACCGAGAACTTGGGCCGCGAAGAGGCCGACTGGCAATAATTGCCGTAAAGTCATTGGTGAGTATTTAATAGAGGTGATTGACTAGAAAGATGATGTGGTACTTCCGAGTTTCATGAAGCGAGGACAGTGACAGACAGCGGATCCCCAGCCTCGGTATGGCCAATTCCTTTTAAAGTGTACTTCAAAACCTCAATTGGATTCTGATTGCAACAATCAAATTTAATTTCTCATCGAAGTCGATGAATTAAGTCGCACCCAAGTCTTCGCGATTATGATGATCAATGCCTCTTATATATACAATGGACAAGCTCGGTCAGTGCTAGGTGACCCAATAAGTGGCTTGGGTAAAGAGGCCGGCCAAGAACTGAATGCAACGCTGAGAATAAAGAAAGGGCAACGTGGGTGTAAACAACGCCAGGTGAGTCCGACATGGTAACTCGGCATGGGAATCTGCCAGATACCTATTTATTCGACGGCGCGCTTATATGACATCATCGGCATGTAATGAAATTGTAGTGTAGGAAGGGGGGACCCTAGATAATGCTTACAGATCTCCGGGTGCCTGGCAGATCTCACGTCTAGTACATACTAACTAACCTCTATTCTCCCTAGCGTCTGATGCAAGCAAGAAATAAACCTGGCATCCTAAGCCACAGGCAGAAGTTATACTGTACACAGGCTCTGACTAGGGGCGAAGTGCAGCTTCTTTACCTAGGTATCTGGGGTAAGAGAGGTCAACTGTAACACGCGAATAAGCACCGACGACAACATCCCACTCGGCGCATTCATCTTCTAGAATCACGGCTTACTGTATTGAAGACTGCGGGTTGCCTCACCCACCTGCGCATTGTTTCCCAACAGTTGACAGCACAGCCCAATTACACCATAATTGCAGCCTGATTATGCGTGTTTTGCGTGTTGTTGATTATCAATACGGCCAACGTGATTTTCGTATAAAATACAAAATAGTGGCTGGACTCGATGGCGTGTTGAGCAACATTCGGTACACAGCCAACTTGGCCATGCGAAGCTGAAGGGTTTGGCACGACCAATGGGAGCTACGATTGCGAGTCAATTCGACCATGGAAATCGAGAGTATTCGTCTTCACCATTCGAACAACTCACACATGCCACGCATTAATAGAGGCGCAGTTTGAGATATTGGCGATTCACCACCTTATCCATATGCTATCCAGCGTCCGTGATGCTCTTGACAAGGGCTCAGTGGGATTGTGCCTAGCTGAGTTTTGCAGACACGCCTGGCCATTTCTCTTGGTTTATTGGGCAACAGCCTATGAAGAGAACAATATCAACCAGCTCGTGCCGAATTCATCTCGTTCTTGGTATCCATGGCGGCGGTCTCGTGCCCATCTGGTGTTGACCTCAAGTTCAGGCTATCATAGTCTTGCATAGTAGGGCATGCATAGTGTTCTTGACGCTATCGTAGCCTGTCTTTTTCGTGTCATACCCAACATGATCTTCATCTCGACATGGTCAAAGCCCGTGCGCAAATATTGTATCGCAGGTGATTATGTCGCTTCAGTCGCCACACTGGCCAGGACCTGTTACTCGGAATTCCTGCAACGTACCCGCTTGTATCGTTCATATCATTCGCCACAGTTATGTCTCGAGGTTGATGCTTCTTCCAAACCGGGCATACAGCTCAACCTTTAGCTGCTGCATCTCCTCCTTCGTAGTCCCTATCTTGTCCTCCAGCTCGGAAACCTCCTCCTCTATCCGTGTGGTCGACGAGGCGAGCATATCTTGGGCTTGGGACAGGGGTATGTGGAAGAAGGCATCGCCGATTTTATATCTGTAGGTGGGCCGGAGACAAAGACTGTCAGCTGCGCATGAACAGGGGCAAACGACGACCCAACCAGGCGCGTAGGTATGGACTCACGGCACCAGTTCGTCTTCGTCGGCGAGTTCGAGCTCCAGTGTCACATCGTCAAGCTCCTCTTTCTCTTTCTGCGTGATCGAGCGTTCGGTTAGCCTTCGGGCCGTACTCGCGATGCTGGGCTAGGGTAGGTTGTGGCTATGGCTGTGGCTGTAGTCATGGCCATAGACAGAGGATGGCTGCCGTTCGTACATTCTTCAATTTGAGCTCTTCCTCGAAGCTTAATTCTCGCTGGTGGAGGCGACTGAACTTGTTGATTTTGTCTTGATCTTCGCGGCGAACTTCGACCTCGTCGCCGGCCGTCGCCTCATCGTCTTTGGTGAGCTACAAGCAAAAAAAAAAGAAGTATTGTTAGCTGTATTCTAGTAAGAGAAATGCACTACGTGTTTTGCATACCATGCGCCGGTTCATTTTAATTGGATATCGCAGATAGCAGAGGTAGATGTGTTGAAAGTAGATGAAAGCATTAACACCAGTTGATGAGGGGCAGAATAATATCACCGATGTATTCTTGTACCTTAACAAGGAGGCGATCGCTAATAATTACCTACAAGCTAAAGCGACGTGGGGCAGTCCCCTGTATCTTCCCGAGAACCCCACCATGCCGAATAAGTAGGCATATTTGGAGCAGAATTCACAAAGAAGCCTTTAGATTCACCTATGTACCTAGCTTATGTCCCACGATCAGCCAACAATTCTAGGTTTCAGGCGTAACTTTAGGTACAAACAACTGTCAGTTGAGGCAGTTTAGGTATATTGTAGTAGCGCAATAGTTAAAAGGCGCATAGCCAAAACAGTTTGGGGTAACCCAAGGTCAAACAGTCGAACGGGAGGAGACAGCTGGAGGTGGTAGTACTGTACTGAGAATACGGAGTATAACATGACTAAAATAAACATTTTTCCCACACGCTATTTACCTACCTCATATGTACCCTTAGAACACCCTTTCTACATACGTTCCCAACGGTGGATTTCTTACAAGTGACTGCAGAAAAGAGATATCCCTCTCGTTGCCCGTTTGATTCTTCTTACTTTCAAGTGTTGTCTTGTCAGTATGCAGATCTGATCAACAACTCGTTGTGAACAAAGTCTCCCCTCTCTTGGCACCTCCTCCATCTGCCAAGCCCTACGCCACATTTTCAAGAGCAAGTGATTTTTATTCTTTGAATTTTTTGGCTAGGGTACTGACGGACAGGATGGCCCACGAATACACAAGCCGAGACAACGACGGCGGCGCAGATGATATTCGCCCGGCATTTCACCTTGGTCAACACGACTCGACGCGGTCAGAAACGCTCACGAATCTACAATATGGGCAGGTCTTGAATGCTGGTGTAAGTGCTGTTCACTTTAAAACATTGTATATATATCAAGAATAGGTATATATGTATATTTGCTGTCTAGACCTGACAAGCCACAGTTCCGCTTTGTCACAACACCTATTACCAACAACCACTTCCATGAGCGTGTAGTGAAGCTTGTCGAAGAGAGCCTGGCCCAAGCCAACAGCCAACAAAAAAATGGGACACGTATAGACCCTATCGTGACTCCCCTGACTCCGGAGGACACCACTCTCTTCCCTGAACTGTACACAAGCGGGTTTGTTGGCTACGCCAGTCCTTGGCTCGATCTATGCTCGCCAAACCACATCATTGCGAGTATTTCAAGACAAGTACTGAACCTCGAGGTGGATTATGCCAATTTCTGCGGTGTGCGCAGCATCATCATCCCTGGCCCCAGACAAGACAGCGTACAGACCGGTAATGGACGAGGGATTACCCAGTATGCTAGGGCTATACACGAGGCTCTCCTGATTGGTAGTCGTGTCAACCTCATCATCCACCTGCCCATGTACCGGGAACCCGGCCTGGAGGAGAAGGTGGCCCAGCTGTCCATTTCTGAAGAAGCCCCTAGAAAAGTGCAGACCGCGGAAGAAATCGATATTTACACTACTTGGGACTCATGGCACTCGATACGCACAGCTTGTAATTACGATGCTAGACTTTTTGTTGGTAAGTTACCCATGGAGAAGTGCGGTTCAGGCTATTACGGCCGTCCTGGGTATATGCCGATGCATCTAGCCCGCTTCATTTCTACTTCATTCTGAATGTAGACTCCGAGACTGACCTCGCTTAGCTGTTAGAGTACCACGCGCACTGCCTTCTAAGGAGCTGCAGATGAGATGGTTCTCTGAACCCATCCAATACCTGACATACGGCCCTTCAACATTCCAGACAAACAAGGCCGGCCACCCCTCCCTCGGTCGGGCCCATCAAGAGCTGATCTACACTTACATGCGCCTAAAGCATGCGCCCTACTTCCTCCTCTGCGACGTGGGCCCAGAGCTCCAAGATGATTCACAGACAATGGACACCTCATCGGCGTCGGAATTTCCATCGCTGACAGAGGCAGCTGCAACGACACAGCCCTCTTCTAACAGCGGTGGCTATAAAATACAGCCCCACAATGCATATCTCGCCTACCTCCGCCATCTGGAGAGACAGCAGGAACCATACACAGAGCTCGAGATGAACACACTGACAAACTTCCAAGACTGGCTGCAATCTCCCCTGCAGCCGCTCTCGGACAACTTGGAAAGCGTCACGTACGAGGTCTTCGAGGGTGATCCTGTCAAGTACAACCAATACGAGCTCGCGATCGAGGAAGCACTGCGCGAGTGGTCGGAGCTCAAGAAGCCCACGTCCTCCCCGGATGGCGAGGTGGTGATCGCGGTAGCAGGTTCAGGTCGTGGGCCGCTCGTGACGCGAGCGTTAAGAGCAAGCGAGACAACAGGTGTGCCGGTCAAGGTATGGGCAGTGGAGAAGAACCCGAACGCATACGTCTACCTGCTCCGGCAGAACCAGACGATATGGGACGGGAAAGTGACGGTAGTGAAGACAGACATGCGAGCCTGGAAAGGGCCTGTACTCTCCACCTCCTCATCTCCCTCCTCCTCGTCTGATACAACCCACGGCAAAGTCGACATCCTAGTCTCGGAACTCCTAGGCTCCTTCGGCGACAACGAGCTCTCGCCCGAATGTCTAGACGGGATCCAGCACGTCCTAGCCCCAGAACACGGGATCTCGATCCCGCACTCCTACACAGCGCACGTCTCCCTCATCTCAACACCACGGTTGTTCGCCGACATAAAGTCCCGCAAAGAACAAGGCGCGGACGCCAACGCCTTCGACACACCGTGGGTAGTTCGCTTGTTCGCCCTCGACTTCGTCGCGGCGTCCCACGTGCCAGACCACGCGCGCTTCCAGCAAGCCTGGGAGTTCGCGCACCCCTTGCCCCCTACGACGATGGAGACTATCGCGGCGAGAAGATCGGGTGGTGTTGTCGGTGGGGGAGGCGGGAGTATGCAAGGAGGTGTAGGCGCTAATGATCATAATGCGCGGGAGTGCCATCTCACTTTCGTGTGCCGGTCGCGGGGTGTGATCCACGGACTGGCTGGGTATTTCGAGGCGGTGCTGTATGCGTCGCAGGTCGAGGAGGCGGGTGATGATGGGGAGAGGCCGATGGTGGAGTTGAGTACGTTGCCTGAAAATATTGATCGAAAGAGCAAGGATATGGTCTCTTGGTTTCCTATCTTTTTCCCTCTTAAGGTGAGTTTTGTAAACCCCTAAACCCAGCATTATTACCCTGCCTTGCTGTTTCTCTCTTCTTCTGGGAATGAACCGATTTATTCTGCCGTGTTATTAATGATTGTGGCAGCAACCCCTGTACTTCCCCTCTGACTCCGAGCTGGAAGTCACCATGTGGCGCCAGACGGACGACGCGAAGGTATGGTACGAGTGGATGGTCGAGGCCTTCCGGTGGGTGTCGGAGACGGAGAGGGTCAAGGTGGGCGGCTCGGAGCTGTGCAGTAGTCGAAACGTGGCGTGCTTGATGTAAACTATCGTTGTCACCCGCGCTGCTGTTCACGCGTAGGAATATGGGCGGGTCAAGATGAGAGTGGTGCAGCATGAGGAGCCTCCATTCAAGCATTGCAACGGGTCCAGGATCACGAAGTCACGAGTTTTGGTCTTTGGCTTTGCTTGGCTGTCTGCCGTTTTTGGGTATTGAATGCGAAATCCTAGATAAGATCGGACTTATGATTCTATGAAGATAGAGTAGTGGGTGGTAGCATAAAGCTTCCATTAACATGGTGTTTTTAGAATAAGTTTCTACCTCCATAGGTTTCCACTGACGCCAATGATGAAGAATCGAGACTTTTTTGTTTCTCGGTACCACACCACGTTCCATGAAGCTTTTCCTCTATTTCCATTGTTGGGCCTCGCTTTTGGGGGGATTAATCTGTAGGTAGTGTCAATGCTTTCTCTCGGATCACCATGTGCTTCGTCGTCAGTCTGCTTTCGACTTTTCCCAATATGATTTGTGATCGAGAAGCCGTCATGCATGCCGCTCTACACTTCTCGTCCATTTCATACCACGTTTCCTCGGGGTATCATCTTTGCCAATGTCATTCTTTCTCGCCTTTCTCCATTTTCAGGCTCCATTTATGATGTCTCCCTACGTTCGTTCATATTCATCTCGATTTTCGTTCGCAACCAAGTCATTCCTTTCTGTTTCTCCACTCAGAATCTTTTCGTCTACCCCTCCATCTGTACATCCCCCTTATCCGCCTCCTTGATCCACAAGACATTATTACATCGGATGAGGATCTGGCCGAGGTCGCTCGTGAACTTCTGCTCGATGTATTCTTGCGCGTTAGTCAACTGGATGTTGAAGTAGCCGTCGATGGACACCAGCCGGCCCTTGTATTCAGTCTCGCCCCACTTGAGCCGCACCACGATGTCCTTGTTGACGCTGCGGAATGGTTTGTTAGTATAGTGTGTTCTGTGGCCGAGTGTTTTCTCTCGAGCTTCGAAGAGGGAAGAGACGAGGATTTGGTTGATAGGGGACGTAGCGTACAGGTCTTGCAGCATCGGCCGCGGGTTTATGGGCATGAACTGGAATGGAAGAATTAGTTTATGGTGTTCGCCGAGAGAGTAGCTTTGAAGGGAAAATTACACTCATTGTGGGCGATCTTGCTGTCTTGTCGCGCTTATTATAGGGGGTTTATGTGCTGCGCGTGGTTCCAGCGCGAGAGGTCGAGGCTGAAGATGGTGTGAATGTGTGGGAGAGAAGGACGGAATTCATCGCCAGCCTCTTGACCGGTAGGTTTAAGTTTAGGCGTCTGATTGGTTAAAGAGCTTATGTGGGTCAGACACCCACTTTTATCTGCTGCCAGCACTCAAGGGCATTTCCTTCAATGATTTAAACTCTTTACTTTACCTAAAGTACAGATAGATCAAAGTAGTGTAAGAAACTTATAGATAAATCAATCTTACTCGGTCGTTTTTATCTGATTTAAGCCATGATTGTTTCGCTATAAATCTGGGCACATGTTTTTGCTTATTCTGAGCACCTACATTCAGTGTATAAATGGGAACACTCTGCGGCTTCGCTGATTCCATTTTCAACAATATATTTATCTCTTCGTTGGAGCGGTCGTCAATTCGTCACCTCTTATACCCTTGTTCAACGATACAGCGCTGGGAGGCGCGGCATTACGCTCTCTTGATTTCCCACTTCAGTTCCTTAATGCTGACCTCATCGTTGGCCTTCTCGTCATAGTCGAACCACTCGCCATCCTGGAGCTCGATGCCTTCAAATCTGGTACCGGAATCGATACCTTCGGCAAGCCACTCACCCTAAGTTTCATATTATTATGACGAGTGCTCATGCATAGGTACACGGCGGGATAAAGGGAAAGCCTTACCTCTGGCGAGAAACTTGTAAACTCCAGCCCCCTGCAGTCAAATTCTATGACTGTCTGCTGTTTAGGGGGTTCAGCTTGTTCGTATGGCCTTGGTGCTATCTTGATTGAACAAGATGATTCCCTCTTGTGTCCGAATCAGATTGCGACAAGAACGACATCTTTGATTTGGTTCCGACCTACCTTGCAGTTCTTGCACTTCCATACAAAGTTTGCTTCCCCCCTGCTACCGCTCAACTCATTCTCTTCCTGCAAGACATGTGTTAGGATACAGGTGCAGACAGACGACAAAAGTAAGTAAAAACGTACAAATCGGCTGACTGAAATCGCATTGGGATGCGTCTCGCGACAGGATGTGCATTGCACTTGGAAGGTATACCAGAACGGACTCTCCTCTGTATCCTTTGGTCGCAAGTTGGTTACTCTGTCATTTGCCAGGGGTTGTTAGCAGCCATTTCGGTGCAGATGCGTTGCAAGAACAACATGAACATACCCATTCAACTCGGCTGCCAAAATAAGCGCATACATTATGACTTTTTAGTAGTGTCCCGTAATCAATGTTGTTGCATGCTATGGAGGCGAAGTAGTGTTTGCGCTGGAGCAGTAGGTAAGTTTGTAACTTTATAAGTGCAATGATACTATCTCAGGCTCTATCTAGCCTGCACATACACCTACACTGAGCGGGCCTGGGGATTACAGGTGGCCAGCCCTGACACCTGTCGATGAGCTGCCATTCACTCGAAAGCCCCCGACAGTATGGGTCGTCAATCGGCTCAATCATCCCCCTCGCTATGACATGCATGCTAGTTATCTAGTTATGGATGTAGCATGCCCTAGTCCAAGTACCTAGCAATGGGCTTTCTCGCGCATGCAACGACGTAACTAGATATTGCGCATCGACGACATTCCACCCTATCACCATGGTCAATTGACCGAGATGCCAGCCAAATCGGTCAATTGGCCTTCCTCATAGTCTCCTCGAAATGCTCGCACTATGCAAGCGCTCTGGTCCCGTGCTGCCCAAGCGCAGGCATCCTGTCACTGTCGAATGTGCCTGCACTCGACCAATGCCTTGACCCGACGTGCGACCACCGCCGCCCCGAGGCGACGAGTTACTGCCGCTGATATATTTACCGCTTGTTACACGACTATTCTGGGTACCGCCGCCCTCATCGATGCTCGCCACAAGAACGAGAGACGGCAAGAGCTGGACGAAAAGCTGGGCCGTGCAAGGGCTGCGCTGAAGCAGCTGGATAATGCCGTAGACGGGAAGAATGGTGCTTCACAGGGGCCTATATCATCTTCTTCTGGGGAGATTCCCGCGTACTTGCAGCCTAAGATAGGCAGCGAGTCGGACCGTCCGCTCCTAGAAGAGCTCAGGTCTATTTGTAACGCTACGTACCGGCCGAAGGTCCGTCAGTCATGGATGCGGGACCAGGTTGAATGGGTGAATATCGAAGCTGCTGTGGCTGCCGAAGAGTTCGATCCAAAGGTTTCGTTCCGAGAGCCTGTGACCCACAAAGATTTGGAACATACAACAACAAGCATTCTGGACCTGGTGGACGAGTTGCTACAACTAACTCGAATATCCTCGAGCCAGCAAGTGAAGGGCGAGGTGCCGACCCCCCACCACGTCGCGGAGGGCATCATAACGGAGCTCGTTCGATTAAGACGTGGGCGTGAGTTCCCTAGCTACCAATTTCCAACGGCCGACGGTAGCTACACCGCATATGTACGAGCTTATTTGAATAGATCGATCCGGCGCATCTTCCACCAGGCCGTTACATCGCGAGAAACCGTAGCGAGGATATGTTACAATTTGATCACCTCTGGCGTGCCGCCGACTGTCCATACCTACAATACCCTTATCGTCGGCTTCAACCGCATGCAACGCCCCGACCTCGCCCAAGCTGTCATCAATTCTTACCTGGACAGTAAAATATGCTCTGCTACACAGCAAACCGCGATCTGTCTACTAAACCACTATCGACGACCTGGCGGTAAGGAAGGAATGCGCGAGGTTGTTCAAAGAATGAGATTAGATTGGGATGATGGTGGTCAGCTTTCCACTTCCCACAATGACCGTGTTCGCCTTGCCCGGGAGCATAAGTGGCCGAAAGCAAAAAGAACCGATCCAATTTTTGACCACCTCATTCGAGGCTGGCTATATCACGAAGAGGTAGGGATTGCTTGTATGACGTTTGTGGCTGGTCTGCGACATAGCGCGTCCATCCCAATTTACACGATACGTGAGCTTTTCCGAAGTTGTCTAGCTACTGCCGACTTTAGCAGCGCGCGGAAATTGCTTGCTGGCATCGCCCAAAATTTCGAACGCTTCAAGGCGTATTTAGCATGGATCATTAAAAACAACACCATAACAGTTCTACGAGAAGTGCTACAGGGTCTACACCAGATCATTACTATTTGCTGGTTGCCTTTTGGCGAAATATGGGGCGAAACTTATCAGACATATGCGACGGCGGCAATATCATTAGAAGCAATAATCAGCCACCTCGACGCACAGCTCGAGATACAGGAGGAGGCACAGCGAGCACCCTCCGAACCTACCGCTCTAGATCCATTCAAGATGGGATTGGCCCATCTTGGTTTGACTCTTTCTAGCCTAGACCGCGCCAGGTTAAGCACGCGAACATTGACGGAGTCCGAGAGAGTATATGCCAGGATAGCAATGCGTCTGTCAATTGAGAAACGACTTAGTGATCTTGAAGAGCAAATGCAGAGCATTTCTGCGGCTTTCAATGCTGCCATTATCGGAATTAAGACTGGGCACGACTTCGATGAGACCTCTGTATTGTTTTGCGATAAAGGTGGCCGTATCTTTGAAAATCAGCGACTTGCTGCGCGACGCGCACTTGGCCAACTTGACGCATCGGATGATTCCTTGACGATAGAGGATATCGCGTCTCGGTTGTTTCGGGAAGCCCCGAATAAGGATCTCACTCGGCCGTTAGAGGAATACGATAACTGGAAACGGCTGAGTATATCAACCCTGATATCCTTCTTTGGTAGCGACCCGGTCTCTTCAACACCTGACCAAGGGGAAGAACTTAGCCAGTCCTACTTGGAAGTGGAAAAGCAATGCCGAGCTGCTACAGAGTCTATCCACGGCCTCATTTTCGCCCATCTCACCACAGAAAGACAACTTAAAATTATGTATCGTGAAAATAGCTATCACGAAGTAAGCACGAAGAAGCTCAGTAGTAGGCTTCATCTGGCCTTGCGGTATAAGTTGCCTGCTATCCTCCAAACGAGCTACGAGTCCCAGTACAACGAGTTTTCCGACACCTATGACACGCCAGCGTCTTTACTGCAATTAGGACGGGAGGAACCGACCCCTATAAAGCAGGCACTACCAGCCAAGGCAGATAACACAGCCCCGGATACGAGATGGATTGAAGACACCTGGGGGGCGCCATATAAACACAAAGAACAAGACCCACTGGATATATTTAGGGAAGAAGGTCTATGCCTTGAAAATACGGCGGTAGGGTAGCGTGTGCATTCTACAATTGTATGCCATCTTCCCATAAGATGCGGATTGTATGAAACAAAAGAGTGTATATAGATTACTGGATTCTAGACATATATGACACAGAGTCAACGTAATTAAATAAACCATCATCTAGGTACTTTGAGCACCCGTGGATATCACATGTCCTGCCAAGAGTGATATAAAGGGATTGTATAAAGATGACATCATCGCAAATAATACTTCTTCAGGCTCTACTGCACTCATACCTTGGGTACTTGGACTAAACCGCCTACCAACATTGATTTCCAAATCAGTATAAAGTTCGAGATGTTAAATCAGTTTTAAGCAAAAGTTGTATATCTCTCAACCTATAAGTACCTACTGACCAGCAAAGCTGAGGAATTCTCCAAGGAGGGGCAATGTCAATATGCAGGGTCCTGCGGCATATTCTCCCGAACCTTTGCTCTAGCTTTACTGGAGAACAGAGAACGTGACCAGCTAGATCTGCACCCAGACTTGGTACGGTATGGCACGTGTTACACTGGGCGGTGAGCGTTTTGTTTGCCTGGTGGTCACTTGAATGGTTTGGTGGCTTTTCCCTCGCTTTCCCTTGTGACACTGCGTCTGTTGGAAATCAGACGGGCTGAAAGCTGTGGTTCCTGAATAAAACCCTTAGGTACTGGCCTACCTATGTAGACACTGCCTGGAGAACCGCCTGTTAGGGCAGATCTGGGTACGCTATAAAGCCCACCTGCCCTGAATGACCTTAATTGGCCAATCAGCGGGGCTAGCTGCATCCACGGTCCGCCACGGCGCAGTTCCGTTGGCCAACACCGTTACAGTGCACGCGGGCGGTTATAGACTGTCTGTCAAACCTTGGACTTGGGTACCAAAGTTTAAATAGGGTCTCCCTCCAGATTGCGTACAGGAAGACAAGACGTACCTTAGGTACTTATAGATAGGTAGGTATGTGTCGAGCTCGGGGTGCATTTCCAGATTGACAACTTCAGCTTGCTTTTATCTGATTTCTTCTGATTTCTTCTGTCCTCTCATAGAGGTGTTCACAGCAGATCAAACAATCTCTTGGCTGGTTGGTGCTTCGTTTCACGTCATCAAACACCGTCGCTCACTTAATTAGATCAATCTCGGCACGCTAAGATACGCTGTAACGAAGAGTCTAGCGCTGCACAACACCTTGTCTTCCTCAACGATTACTTAGATATTAACAGGTACCACGACCTTCACCTGACACACCGGTTTAAATAAACTGTCAGGTATTCATTTTCTGCTCGGTAAGTCGTCAGCAGTTAGTGCTTGGCATTCAAAAGTGAACCCCTAGCTGGCTTCCATACGATCCCTACTGAAGCCCCATCCGTCCCGTGCTCAGCTTGTTTTTCACCCTTTCTCCACACGATCCTTTCGACGCCGCATGATATCAGGGCTTCACAGACCCGAGCTACATTAGAATCCACT
Organism: Xylaria venustula; assembly: GCA_022578775.1. NCBI lineage: Eukaryota > Fungi > Ascomycota > Sordariomycetes > Xylariales > Xylariaceae > Xylaria > Xylaria venustula. Next base: position 353,217 of record MU389356.1, on the reverse strand, counting down.
GCTTAGTCATTTCTAAATTCCAAAACTACCTACTTCACCTCTATACGAGCTAACTTTTATTCAAAGTTTGAACTTCTCCAGAAACCTACAGACTTATATAACGACCCCGAGAGCTACCGTTCACTTGGTAGTGATTTTCAAGCTCTGCATGAAGAGTCCTGGCTTGGAGACCCTCTTCACCGCATAAAGGTGGATACAATTCCTGATACTGACTGGCTACCTATCTTATATTCATCTATTCAGCAGAATAATAAGCCTTGACATCGGATTTTTTGTTTTTTCCTTCGTTGTTATCAACTAGACGATACAGTGATCGCTTGAGACCGACATGAAGTTTGGTAGAAGGTAAGTGCTCCCTTACAACATTAGTCCTTTTGCTCCACGCTCTTGTAGCGCTGATCTAGCAACACAGTCTCCCTCGGAATCAAGTCCCAGAATGGGCATCCGCATATATCAATTACAAAGGCTTGAAGAAATTAATCAAGAGTGTGGGAGGGACGGCTGAGTCTGGGAAGGATGTTGATACAGCAGGTGTGCTACCCCCTTAGTATGAGGGTCTGATAGATCCTGGCGTGTCCCCTGACCACAAACTACAGAGTTCCTTTATGCTCTGGACCGTAATCTGGAAGACGTCGACCTGTTTTATAGGAAGAGATTTGACGAGGCGCATCGCCGCCTCAAGCTTCTGCAGGATCGATATGGCGGGGGTCTAGACGTTGTGGCCGAACTCGACGATCAGGAATCTGAAGAGCTGATGAACACCCTGCTCGAGCTGCGGAATCAGTTCAGAAACCTACAATGGTTTGGGGAGATCAACAGAAGAGGATTTGTCAAGATCACAAAAAAGCTGGACAAGAAGGTACCCCAGGCAACCACCAAGACCCAGCATCAGTACATTACTACCAAGGTTGATCCTAAGCCTTTCGCAAAAGATACTACCGTTGTGCGGCTCATTAATGAGATTAACAAGTGGTTATCTATCATTGCAGACGCTCAGAACTTCGATGATGCTAGGTCTGATCGATCTACAAGATCAGTCCGATCACTAGGGAGAGTGACATCGAAGGTTTTGCCTAGTATTCCACAAGCCGTCCTTGATATCCTTGATACTGCAATCCGGAAAGACGATGTGGAGACTTTGCAGACAAGCTTATCAGAACACAACTTCACAGCGTCCACGGAAGCATCACAGACTATGTTGTTTAACTTGCTCCAACGCTCTATCTCATCTAACTCGAAAGGTTGTATCGCTTACATTCTCCCACACCTCGAATCTCTCAACGAACCGAGCGACTTCAACGAGCGCAACTGTATTCATCGTTTGGTGATCTTTATTGGACGCACTAAGTCTCCCTCCGTGGCCAGCGATTTGGAACCCAATGCCATGGCCTTGCCTGTGCATTCTTCCTATAATAATCATTATGTCACGCCTGCTCAAGCTCCCAATGGAAAACCCAGCTCAACGGACGGTGATCAATCAACCCTGCCTTTACTAAGCAAAGACGACGAGAGTGTCCAGCTTCTTTCCTACATTCTCGACAGTCTTCAGCCGCAACAGCGGTCTGCGTTATCTAGCAGAGATTCACAAGGTCGTATGCCTCTTCACTATGCAGCACAGTACGGATTTGTTGTATTATGCGAGGTTATCATGTACAAGATGCAGGAATGGGGCCAGTTTGATGTCACAAATGGCATAGATGCGCCAGAATGGCACGACAAGGAAGGCAATGCGCCTTTACATCTTGCAGTCATTGGTGGCCACCCTCTTACCACAAAATGTCTTCTGAAGGGAGAAAACTGGCAAGGTGAAGACCACGTTCACAGAAAACCGGTGTGGCAGTCCAGTGCTGTCTTAGCTATGGCGACTCGATCAAACTTCGTTGGTATTGTCAGGATGCTTGTCGAAGCCGGCATAGATATCAATTGGCAGGATGGAACTGGCGAAACAGCACTGCATATTGCTGCTCGCTTTGGCCACACCGAATGCGCTCGGATCCTCATTGAAGGCTCATCAGAACAAAAGGCCGACCTAGAACTGACTGAGAATTCTTTCGCTTGGAATGTTCTTCATATTGCAGCTATCAACGGCCATCTCTCCATGGCTGAACTTCTCATCAGTGCTGGAATCGATGTTTCAAAGCCCGATTTGTTTGGCTGGACTGCAAAAGAGCATGCTGCATTGCGCGGTCATCTGGACGTTGTTGGATTGCTTGCCCCTCTTTCCCCTGTGCCCTCGATCTCTCCAAAAACCGATGCCGTGGGAGACGGTGAGGAGTCGCCTGCTAGTTCCTCGCCTCCACCAGAGATGTCTTCACTCGAAGATAGAAGATCAAACGGGAGTGCTAGACCCGCTGATCCCGTCAAGTCTTTCGGCCATCGGTATCTCAGAGACGAATGTCTAGTTATGGTGAGCTTGGGTTCGATGGATATGCGGAAAGATATCGAGCCCGTTAAGCTCGATCGTGTTCCGTTGGCGGAAGCCCATACAAACCAGTTGGACACGGCTCTTTCTGTAGTCATTTCAGCCCAGGGGGCTCATGGTGAGCCTACTACAATTGATTTGCCGGTGCATGACAACATCTCAACGGAGCCAATCCAGTTTTATACCTCGGACGCGTCCAAGGTCAAGATGCTCTTCGACATCGTTCCAACGTATTCTGGTAACGAAAAGAACAAGATTGGCCGGGCTGTAGCTCTATTGTCATCGGTCCGCCCCAACCTTGGTACGAGTCGAATGAATCTGCAGGGTGATATCTGTGTGCCCATCATGGGCTCCAACCTTGAGGTCATTGGAGCTGTCAATTTCAACTTTCTTGTCATCACCCCCTTTACGCATCCTAATATGGAGATCAACTCACAACAAACGTACTGGAAGAAACTCGCCTCAACCATGTTGATCGGCCACCGAGGGCTCGGCAAAAATTTTTTGGCTAACAAGTCGCTCCAGTTGGGAGAGAACACCGTATCGTCTTTCATCGCTGCTGCAAATTTGGGAGCAAATTATGTGGAGTTCGATGTCCAGTTGACCAAGGACCATGTTCCCGTCATATATCACGATTTCCTAGTAAGCGAGACGGGAATCGATGCACCAGTGCACACGCTCACTCTGGAGCAATTCCTTCATATCAACGACGGAAGAAATGGCAGATCCCGAAGAGACTCGCCGGAGAGACGGCAGCCCGATGCCAACGGAATAAGCAATGGGGATGGTGCACCGAAGCAACGGTCTCTCTCTGTCGATTACACAAACAAGAAGAAAGACACATCGCTCGATGAGCGGATGAAATACACGTTGAATTACAAGCAGTCGGGGTACAAAGCCAACACGCGCGGCAACTTCGTGCAGGCCCCCTTTGCGACGCTCGAGGAGCTCTTCAAGAAGATACCAGAGAACGTTGGATTCAACATCGAGATGAAGTACCCAATGCTGCTCGAGAGCGAGCAGCACTACATGGACACGTACGCGGTCGAGCTCAACAGCTTCTGCGACACGGTTCTTGCAAAGGTGTACGACATGGCGCAGAGCCGGCACATCATCTTCAGCAGCTTCAACCCGGACATCTGCCTCTGCCTCTCCTTCAAGCAGCCGAGCATCCCCATCTTGTTCCTGACGGACGCCGGCGTCGAGCCCGTCAGCGATGTCCGCGCAAGCAGCTTGCAGGAGGCCATCCGGTTCGCGAGCCGGTGGAACTTGCTGGGCATTGTGAGCAATGCGACGCCGTTTGTGAACTGTCCGCGCCTTATTAAGGTTGTTAAGCAGTCGGGGCTTGTGTGTGTTAGTTATGGGGTGCAGAATAATGATCGGGAACAAGTACAGGTAAGTTATTTCATACCGTCAACTACGTACACATAATACTGACAAACCGTTTAGATTCAAGTAAACGAGGGTATCGACGCTGTAATTGTCGATAGCGTTTTAGCAATCCGTCAAGAGTTGACGAAGGAAAGCTAGGCAAGACCTCGAGGAGAGATGTAGTGGGAGATAGAATTACCTAGCCATGGCAGTCTGGGCTTGCTGCTCGGTCCAGCTGGTATGGGATTTGATGCCTCCATGTTGCTATGCATATAGATTCTAGACGTGTAGAGGATTTGTAACGTTGACTTGCGCTTGCCAACGTCAACATGACTACGGTACTCATCTCTTTTACGCTTCTCTAAGAGGCTGGGATGAGGTATGAACGGCAGATAGAATACCATGATATATATTCCATATTAAAAAAAAACATTCTTCATTTAAAAATTGAACAATTCTACTTATGCACCTACTTTCGATGACTTCCACGTGCACTGGACGCGTATCATGAACTCAGCTACGCGAGTTGCCTCTCAGTGAAAATAGCATCATAAAAGAGGACCCTGAGCGATTGGTGAATATTCTTCCTATCGCCGATTGCCGGGCGTGGCTAGGCAATTAAGTAAGAGCGCTAAGAGGGAGGGAAGGCGACACCTGAGGCAGGGCATTACAAGGGCCCGCTCGTACCTGCAACCGTGCTAGCAGCCAATGACATTGCTTGCCTTAGTACACTTAAGTATCACTCTAGGTAAGAAGGTGCTTATCAGTGCAGTGAGGTACTTATCGATACTTGTGTAGCATTGCATATAGTACCTACCTGGTAGTTTCGGTGACCTTCGACAAGCCACGAGAGAACTTCACCTTTCGCATCATCATCTTCTCCCGTCTCAGGCGTGGGAGAACGCGGCTGTCACCTATTTCCTCTCCCAGCGCACTGCCCAATCGGCAGCACTAACCAATCCTTCTCTTCGTCTTCCTTTCCTATTCGACAGTACACATATGGCTGCGGCCCCTAATTCTCCGACATAATACGCCGCACCTGTTTCCAGGTTTCATTTCAATACCGACATCACTGTTGATCGTGATCGCTCGTCGGATCACCGCCTTCATCGGGCACGCCTCAACCACCGCCCACCAGGCCGCCTGGCGAGCCGTGCATGGTTGAATTCATCTAGCAACGACAACAGCGACTGGATCTGCCATGGCTTTCCAAACGCCCGTCTTTGCGGCCACGGCCTCCGAGCTGTGGCCGTCTCTTGCCAATGCCTTGGCCCTTCCCTTTCGTGCATCGGCTTCTAGTCCTTCACGCCGACCGATCTCCCCATCGCAGGCGCCTACTCAACACAGCCAAACAAAGAACGTCCAAGCGGTAGCCACCATACCCGCCCAGTCGTCGACTGCTTCCGGTGCGCCGGCACTAGAACTGCCCGAGTTTCTGCGGAGCCCTCTCCACGACGCGGCTCTCGCTCCCGTACGTCCCTCGCGACAGGTCATCTCAGCTCCCCTCGATATGCGCTCCTCGATATCCACCATGCAGCGTGCTGCCTTGCTGGCGTCGAATCCCGTCGTCCATCGTCTGTATCCCCAACGTCTTCTCTTCCGGTCCATGTCTACCTCGCCCGCTGCCTTCCGTGGAATCCCGAGCCCGCTTGTTGGCCTGCCCCCGTTCCAGCGCCGGTCCTTCCAGTCTGGTGGGCTGTCAAGAAACCAACTCGCCCATCTGGAAGAGTCTGCCAACAGGAATCCCACTAGCGCCACTGCCCAGAATGCTTTCTACCAGGCTCTTTTAAAGGCCAATATGCCTGCCATCATCGTCGAGAGATACCAGACTGGTCGCTTTGCCACCAATGCTGCCGCTACCGGCGCCTATCACAAGGCTCTGAGTATGCTGGCGCCCACCGCTGCCCAGGGAGCTTCCGGCCAGGATATCAGTGAAACTCTTAGGAACCTGCCTGGTAACCTCACACCTACCCAGATCCAAGCTGTCACCCAGGCTCTTGCTGCTCGCTCTCGTGGAGCTACTCTCGCGGTTTCCAGTAACCAGAATGCTCAGGCTCCCGGCACTAAAGATGGACCGCTTCATGTCGTTGTAGATGAGACGGTCGGTAGTAGTGTCTTCCGATGGGTCAAGTTTCTTCTCTGGTTCTGTCTCGTCACCTATCTCTGTCTAGTAATTATTACCATGGTCATCGAGGGACTGAGTGTTTTCAAGCGACCAGGTGGCAAAGTGGACAGCGAAGTCAAGGCTGAGCAGCAAAAAGCCCGATTCTCTGATGTCCATGGCGCCGATGAGGCCAAGGAAGAGCTGCAGGACATGGTCGACTTTTTGCGCAACCCTGAAAGGTTCTCTCAACTTGGCGGCAAGCTACCCAAGGGTATTCTTCTGGTCGGCCCTCCTGGTACAGGTAAAACTCTCCTCGCAAGGGCCGTAGCCGGTGAGGCCGGTGTCCCGTTCTTCTACATGTCTGGTAGTGAGTTTGATGAAGTGTATGTTGGTGTTGGTGCCAAGCGTGTTCGCGAGCTCTTTGCTGCCGCCAAGTCCAAGTCGCCTGCCATTGTTTTTATCGATGAACTCGACGCCATTGGTGGCCGACGTAATGCGCGTGATGCAGCATATGTGAAGCAGACATTGAACCAGTTGCTCACCGAATTGGATGGCTTCGATCAGAGTGCCAATGTGATCATTATCGGCGCGACTAATTTCCCCGAACTCCTGGATAAGGCTCTCACTCGTCCCGGCCGATTTGACCGACACGTTACCGTTGATCTCCCTGATGTCCGAGGTCGTCTGGCTATTCTTCAGCATCACGCCAAAAAGATCAAGGCCGACAAAAATGTTGATCTGAAAGCTATCGCTCAGACCACCTCTGGTCTATCCGGTGCTGAGCTCGAAAACATTGTCAACCAGGCTGCTGTTCACGCTAGCAAAATGAAGGCTAAGTCCGTCAGCAAGTTAGATTTCGACTGGGCAAAAGACAAGGTCATCCTGGGCGCCGAGAGGAAGAGTATGGTTATTAGTGCCAAAGAAAAAGAAATGACAGCTTATCATGAGGCGGGTCACGCTCTCGTCAATCTGTTGACGAAGGGGTCTAGTAACACGCTGTATAAAGTGACCATTCTGGCTCGCGGTCCAACGCTAGGTCACACCGCTTCCCTACCCGAGATGGACAAATATTCGTATACTGTGGATAACTACCTGGCTCTTATCGATGTCGCCTTGGGAGGTAAATTAGCGGAAGAGATTGTGTATGGCCCAAACAAAGTCACAAGTGGTGCCTCAGCAGTAAGTTTTTTACTGTTAACATTGGTTCAAATACAATACTGACTTCCTTGTGTAGGATCTTCAAAACGCTACCAAGGTTGCCTTTAGCATGGTTGCCTCTCTGGGCATGTCTGCAAAACTGGGCAATATGGAATACGGAAGTCGTTACGAGACCCTCAGCAGCGAAACAAAAGCCCTGGTGGAAACTGAGGTCCAGCGAACCGTCAACGAAGCCTATGAGCGCGCTCGGAAGCTGCTGACTGACCACCGTAAAGAGCTCGACCTTCTGGCTAAGGCACTCGTCGATTACGAGACTCTGAACAAGGAAGAAGTGGAAAAGGTCATAAAGGGTCTACCGTTACCGGATCGGATCATCGTTCCCAAGGGACCCATGACCATCCCAGCTTCGGCCAAAGCCCCCCCTCCTGGAGAGACGGCGCCGCCAATTCCCGGTCCCGAATCGGAACCACCTACGACGCCGCCACCGCCTCCGCCCCCGGTGTCGCCTTCTCAGCAATAGACTCCACTCATTGGCAATTGATGATGACGATCTCTTCATGTCTGTATTGTCTAGGAATAAAAAAAAACATCAGCCTTCTAGCTGTGCATAACCTTTTTCAATATTTGATAGGTTCAATAGCGCGAATATCTAGTTTAAAGGCATAGCGATGGGCTGTCTACGAGCATCTCGTCTCGAGTGCTTAGGTGATACAGCCCGTGCGAGATATATACATCTCTGGACAGAAGGGGAGGGGATAGGGATGGTCGGTTGGATTTGGGTAACTCGCTGGAGGTTACCCGCGAAATGTGTGTACTACAAATTTAAATAACGTACCAAACGCCTCCGCCTACGTCGCTGTATAGGTGCTGATGCTTGTGTATGTGTGTATGACTAAATTAGTTGGGCAGTGAGCAGCGTTGAAAGTACTTATTTACTGCTTGCTGTCTGGATTGTATTTTATTATCATGATCTAGGCAAAGGAATAGGAAATGAAACTCATGCTCCGCTACCTAGCTGTCCTTTTTTTGATTGTACACTTTACGTTGGGTGAATGATGGTGGAACTTCAATTAACAAACTACCCTACAGTTTCGGCCCCCGTATATGGTAATTTGTTATGCTTGCTTAGTAAAGTAGATTATCCCTGATACCCCGTGGGGAATCCCGGCACTGTTAATCGCTTACATAGGTAGATACCGGTAGTTTAAAGACCTTCGATATCACTCACCTCATATTCACGTTTACTTAGCGCAACAATCACGGAGTTTTATTCTATTGTATGCCGAGGGAAAGCGGAAAGTGCGGAAGTTTTCCGAGCACATTTTATGATGGTTCATTAATTCCTAAGTCCCGCGCGCCCATTTGTAATCGGTATCCCTTTAACGCCCGAATCGGCACCAACTGACTTCAACCTCCGACTTGACCCCACAATACCCTTGGTAATAGGAATACGACCAGCAATTATGTGTTTTAATACAACGGTTATAAACAGAAATAAAAAAAAAGGATATTAAAAATTAAATATAATCTAGTTGTTTTATATATTTGTTAAAACTTGTTTAGCTTAAAACGGAAAATAATAGATATTAAACATAAAGTTGTATGTAATGTATGTTACAGGTACGTTTAGCATAGGCTAAGTTAGGTGGAAAATGGAAGTTACTCCAGAATATCGTCATGCTATTGGTTTATAATCCCTACAGGTCGGTGCTTGGGTAAATTTGGTGCCGATTCGGGCGTTAAGGGGCAATCATAGTCCAATGCGGAGGAGTTGAGTTGCCGGACCCCGTCTTACTTAAGAGCGCTATAGCCGTCATACATATAGGTATACAGTTATTGAAATGTCACAGAAAGATCCTTACTTAGTATAACTAGTTGATTAGGATAGTATAGCACTTGTTATTACTATGCCTGATTCCGGTCTGCTTCTCCGTGTAGCCGGCGGGTTGGTACTCGGCTACATCCTCCAACGGCTTATCCGCACCATCCTATCCCCGCTGCGCTCTGTCCCGGGACCGTTCCTCGCGCGCTACACGGACGCCTGGTATTTATGGCGAGTGAATAAGGGACATTGGGAGACGGAGAATATAGATCTTCACCATAAACATGGTATGTTTTTTTTTTTTTTTTCCTTCTGCCCCTTTGTCACCAAAAGCTACACCAACCAGACTTATATCAACACACAACAGGTCCAATCATCCGATACGGCCCAAACCGGTACAGCTTCGCGGATCCGGAAGCCCTGAGTGCTATATACGGCCACGGCACGAAGTTCGCCAAGTCGTCCTGGTATGACGCCTGGACACCGCCCGCCGGCTGGAATCTCTTCGCGGACCGCTCCATTCAGCGCCACGCCAACACGCGCAGACAGCTGCAGAGCACGTATTCCATGACATCGCTCGTCTCGTACGAACCATACGTAGACCAATGCGCCGAGATCTTCGCGCAGCGCCTATCAGAAATGAGCGAGAGCGAATCTAACTCCAACTCAACTGTTGTCGACATGGGCCACTGGCTACAATGCTACGCCTTCGACGTGATCGGACAGATCACATACGGGGCGCGCGTAGGCTTTCTCGACGCAGGCGTGGATGTGCAGGGCATCATGCACGCGATCGAGAACGGGCTGGCGTACGGGACGTTCGTGGGGATCTACTCGCGGTTCCACTCCCTCGCGTTCGCGGCGGTGAATTTCCTCGCGGGGAAAAAGGGGGCTGGGAGGGAATATGTGGTCACGCTTACGAAGACGCGGGTCGCGGAGGTGCAGGAGAAACGCACAAACGTACAAGAACGAGGGGAGGGAGAGGGGGGAAGTGGTGGTGCGGAGCCCTTCGTGTCTAAGTTCCTGGCGAAATACGAGCGCGATCCGGAGACGTTTTCTATGCAACATGTCATGACGGGTCTCACGGCGAATATGGCTGCTGGCTCGGATACCACTGGCGCTACGCTCTCGGCTATTGTGTATTATCTGATCAAGAACCCGGAGTCGCTGCGGAAACTGCGCGAGGAGATTGTGGAGTTTCGGGGGAGGGGGTTGTTGTCTGGCTCGTATGCTTTCAAGGAGACGCAGTCGATGCCGTATCTGCAGGCTGTTATTAAGGAGGCTTTACGGATGCATCCTGCTACGGGACTCCCGCTGGAACGCGTGGTGCCGGAGGGGGGAGCGACGATTTGTGAACGGTTTTTTCCCGGGGGTGTGAGTGCCGTCATCTCTTAAGCTCCTTTCTTTTGTTTCTTGACGTGACAGCAGTGACAGAAGTAACAATAACTTATACCGCTGCCTACAGACAATCGTCGGCATCAACTCCTGGGTCGCGCACAGGAATACCCAAGCCTTTGGTTATGATGCCGATGAGTTCCGCCCGGAGAGGTGGTTGGTGAAGGACGAGGACAAACTCGCGGCTATGAATCGTCAATGGATACCAGTTAGTCCCCCTGTTCCTGTTTATAAGTGCTTATGCGGCTAACATATTCATCTTCGTTCAGTTCGGTGTGGGATCTAGGACTTGCATCGGGCGCCATATCTCGACGCTTGAGATAAGCAAGTTGATCCCGCGGATTGTGCACGATTTCGACTTTGAGCTGTCGACTGGGGGGAACAACCCCGGAGATTCGTGGTCTACGCGGAACTACTGGTTCGTGAAGCCGAGGGGTTTCGAGGTTAAGGTTAAAGTTAAAGCGCCGCAGTGATCTTATGAGAAACAGAAGGTGTCTGGTCAGTAGAGAGTGACAGCACGGCATGCGATTCATATGTGTTATGTGTCAAGAGCCCAAGCACATAATTATCTCATATGATGTTCTTCCTAGGCGAACAAGAGGCTGTGTATTTCAGAGCTCTGAGGCTATCCAGCGTAATCGGATATGATGCTTGTCGTCGCTCCCACGAACGGCTCGGGTTCCGTGAAAGCCCAGCCCTGTTCCTCTTCTAAAGCTTCTTGATGATGTGATGTTCAAAGAGCCTGCATATGTACCTCGTCCCTGGCTTCTTCCTCCTCGTCAACCTTTTTGCAACGAGCCTGGTCGAACCGCCACTCAACTCCCACGAAGAATATTGTCAAAGGAACTGTGAGCACGAAACAAAGCCATAGGCTACTGGATACCGATTTTTGGAGATCTATACATATATAAGTTCGCGTTCGAAAACATGGGGGCGGGTAGGGATCATAGTGTTTTGATGTTCCACTTACCGTTTCTGAAGTCAAAGAAGGACATGCTGAATATTGATGAGATAAACGTTCCGGGTAGGAAAAGAGAACCGAGGATGGTTAGAGTTTCCATAGATTTGCTATCTCGCTAGCTGGCATCAGCTAGGCGATGCTGTTGGGCCGCTATCTTGAGGCTGAGTCGCGATTCTCTTTGATTGAGAATACTAATCATTTACCTAGAGTCAGAATCTATAACATCTTTTCTCCGAGAGACTATCCTTCTTCATTTGAGATAAGAAACTTACTAGCGCTCGCTCGGTCTTCAATCTTTCCAAGGATTCATGGGCCTAGCTCTGCCGGCCGTCAAGCTTACCAGCCAAGATAAGTCACCGGCTCAGGAAGAGCCCTCAACCTAGCTAGATGCTCTAGGAACAAGTAGTCGTCCATTTTTGAAGTGCCACCTAAGATAGACAATGACAAGTCGTGAGAACTGTAGAGTATGAGCCATCACGAGTTTAGATATAGCTTCCAAAGATTCCGTCCTGTGAGGGGATTTCACCCTGCGCTACCTACACCTCCTCTCTCATCGAAATGTCAATGCCTGAAGTAAGTTATCATGGCACTTGACTTTGTGCATGGTTTTTTGCGCAACGGTTGGAACTGGCTGCTGGACAGGTATGCTAGTGAGACCAGTCTACCAAATAGGCGCAGTGCAGCGGAGTGATGGCCCCATTCGAACTTGAGCTTGCAAGGTAGACAAGGGAATACCGATTTCGTCTTGCTTGAAGTGCATACCGTTAAAGTACATATGAGACGTTCGGTGATCTCCCATGTGAGTCTTTATTGTGATTGCGGCTACTTAGTATCTGAAGGACGTGACTGAGTTATTATCTAACTTGGACGACATCATAATAATAGCGAGGGAGATATCAATTATGCTGATGTTTCAGACTGTCATGGATCGGCACACCACTTAGTGTACTCCTATGGATTACTCCAGTCCCAAAACCTTTTTCAAGTTTGCATGTATTTTGCTAATTTTGAAGTCATTGACAAACTTATGATATCCTCTTGTGAACACAGCCACATTCATCCATGCTCAATAGTATAGGACATAGTGATTCGCAGAGAGCGTTTTGAAATTCGCGTCCTTTCTGCAGACAAGGAACTTGAGCTCATGTCAGTTTATCTTGATCTTCACGGTTCGAATCCGTAAGATACGAATGTAACATATTGGTTTTTGTGATTGTAGAGCTTGGCTGTGCGAATCCGTAGCGCGGCTGTAAGCAGAGAATAGGAGGGGGTTAGTAAAGATAGACTAGATTGCCATATACTATTACATATCACATATTGGGTTTCTATCCAGACCGCGTTTTCCGACCCGCTGTGCTTAAAGCTTACATCCGTATGTCCCAAGCCGATATGTTCCCATGCCATTGCCATTCCCAATTCTAAATATGCCTTCAATGGATATCCCAGCACGATGAGAAAGCCTCCGGTATACCACGTAATGAATGCAGCCACCCTGACTCCAAATTGCGCACAAAATACATGCAGGGTGATGATAGATGGTCCAAGAGACTTAAGCCAATGCTCGTTGAAAATATAGACAAGAAAATCTCATAACGTCGTGATCGAACAAACCGTTTCACGTGTGCTGACGACTAGGCGCCGAACTGACGGATGAGGAACCACGGTTCAAATTCGCAGCAGTCTCCCCAGCTGCCGCATGTACAGGTCCGTAAAATCCGTGCAACTCGGTGAACTCGGCCACGGTTCCTAGCGCCCCGGCGTTGCTATCTCCACGGGCACGGTTCTGGACGGACAGGTCGCTGTTTCTCCTTACATGAGTCTTCGTAGACTGTGTGGCGCTATTTGATCGTCGTCTCGTCTCGAGCGCATCAAGTTCCGATTCACCGTGGCGGCTTTCCAGCTCGCTTAATTCGCTCCCCTGGCGGACATGTCTGTATGTTCCTTGGGAGTCTTCGCTTACTCTTTGCGACATACGTACAGCTTTGTTGTCCTCCGAACTTTCCAATGGGGGAGAGGGAAATGGAGTGTTCCATAAAAGAGGCGACGAGGTATCGGACTGCGTGAATTTGGGTGTTGGAGATGGCGAACCGTCAGCAGTACCAGTTGTGGCCGACCTAGACCGCATCGACGGAAACGGGATCGGAAACCGACGCGCGGGGCCGGTGTCTGCGGTAGAGTCGATCTCAGAGATCGCTGGTTCTCCGAAGCCAGACTTGTGAGAGTGAGACTGGCTATTTGACGAGCCATGTTTGGAATCTGCGGCCTTCTCGGCATCTCTGGCTGCCTGCTCCGTCCTCTTGAGTCGTAGTACTATAAACGTAGCCGCAACAACAATAGCAATTAAGAGCACGACGACGCCGGTGACGATGCCACCAAGTGCCCCAGACGAGAGCCCTCCGTGTCCGCCCCCTTGACTATCGTTGGTTTGAACAGCGCCCATCTTTGCAACCGTGCTCGGCACAAGCTGCGGAACTCCGACAACCCTTGCAGAGCCGGAGGAGGTATTCGGTCCATCTGTGATGACCGTTGTGCTTGTAACTATCGTGATTGTTGTATGGCCTTTAGAATCCGTTGTCGTCTTGGTTTCCGAAACTGGCAAAGTCATTGGAGTACCATCATAGCATACACCATCACCGCATGCCTGACCACTGCGACAACAGCCACCCCCCAACGAGACGGGGCAGCCGATCCAGCTTGCTGGGCACGAACGGGTGACAGAGACGCCAGGAGGGGGGTCGCAACCCCCAAACCTGTTGCAAATTAAGCCAACCTCGCAACACGAACCTATGAGATGTATTAGTTGTATTGGCTCATTCTGTCCCCTGCAAGAACGGCTTAGGCACACTAGACAGCGTGATCAAAGCCCCTATCTTACACGGGATCCAAGAATCGCCTGGAGATTTCCGCTGCATTAACTTACCCGGACCAAGAGTCAACGGACAGTTGTACCATCCAGTTTTCCCATCACATGAAGCAGTACCAGCCGTCGTAGCATAACAGGATGCCGTACCACACTCGAAATTAGGCGGGCAGCACTATTATATCCAGAATCAGCTATTATCCATTTCATGAATTCTCAACAAGTGTTATAGCACATTTGTAGCCAAAACATGCACCTCTTTGCCCTGAAGGGTGACTTACTCCACCGCCGACCGAAGCAGCACATAATTGCCAGCCATCTACTTGGCAGACATCCTTCCTCTTCACATGCTGGAAAATGTTGAGACTCTTGTCGACCCAATGAAGTTCATATTGACTTATGTCCTCCTGGCTTGCTAAGGCCGCTTGTATGAGCATTGTCGAAATCAGCAACTCCATGCTGCCTGAGCAGCGCCAAAGACCCCGCGTTCTGTGATCGTGATACTGCGACCAGGCGTCGCGCGAAACATGAAGTTGGATTATGCGGTTGCCGTCGAATGTCGCAGACTAAAACAAGCGGTTCCAAGATTGATGCTAAGTTCGTGTCTTCGAAGATCGCGATTTCGAGTCGATTTAAAGCGCAGTGATGTGGTATTTGGGTATGATTATCAAGCTAGACCCTGATATCGCGGGGCAAATGTCACCATGTCGAGAACTACCACGTCAAGTCTACTGGATCGCTGTCGCGTTTGGTATACCTTGTGAAGATACGAAATGCGACAGAGAATAACCCATAGCTAGGTGTTCACGATATGACAGAACAGAACCCTCTCTGCTTCTGATGAGAATGACCGAGGCGGATCATTCTCTACCTATCTATTAGGCTGGGAGCTTATGGGACCGAGAGAACGGATCTTTAGTTATCTCCAACATGGGGCCTCCACGCCGCACGAGCAAGGATGCGAAGAGGTGGGATGGGGGTCTTACGATGGCACTTGCTAGTCTAGAGGGGGAATCTGAAAATAGTGTTCCTGGCCTATGGGAAAGCGAAGAGGACGGTCACGGGCGTCAATGGTGGACGACCACAGCAGTCTAATGGGCCAGTAGCATGAGCGCCCTGCCCATCGTCCTCATCGATATTTATTTCGAGCTGAGAATATATGCAAGTGGACGGCGTTGTCTCCGACCCCAAGTGTGTCCAGCCCCCGCCGTCAGCATTCGCTCACTCATGATTGGGCGGCCGGGCGATCTGCCAGCCAACAACGGCTGCAGTATATCGGCGGCTAGAGCGAGTTGGGCGTGGTCATGTCGTATTCAGACCCGTCGTCGCCCATGCATCGGCGGCTTGTTGGCTGCGCTGACTGGCGCGATGGCTTGGTGTTTTCCACACCCCATTTCGAAGTACAGTAGCAAGAGTAGCACACTATGCTGTAGCCTGCTTCTGATGTCGGCTTCTAGTGCGACACCGTGCATGCTGCAAGACATCATGTATGGAAGAGTGAGTGAGAGGGAAGAAAACCCCAGGTTTTGGGGACTTCTGTGTGACATTTCGAGAAGCATACTTGAGCGTCTATTTCCGGGCTGGCGCTGGAGTGTGGGTATTCCTGTAGATGCTCAAATCGAGTCATCGTGATAACTAACATTTTGTCCAGGGTGTCGGGCAAGAGTTCCGGGCACAGGATGCATATCTGGGATGCGAGATACCTATTGAAATTCGAATCGCCAATCGTCAGAATGGATCTTTCACCGCATGATATAACCTACTTGCATGTATTATAGCCCGCCGCCAAGATTTTGGTCGTGAAGGGTAGTGGCTACTGACTGGGTATATCAACAGGCACCTATAAGAATTCAGACGTCCCAAGGATGATGTTCCATCGGAGCTCGTATTGCGATTGTACTGGTTAAGTAAGGTCCCCGAAAGAGAATAGAATCCTGCTGGTTTCGCAGCAAAACAATGTATTTATCTAGACTACTTATCTAAGTAGTGGATTATTTCATCTGGGCTATTGGTCTTGGCCCCTAAGCATGTCGCAATGAGCTGTAGAGATTCGATATGAGATCTTTTTTAAAACTCGCAGCTCCGAAGACCTGCCCGAATCGTTGAACAAAGCCGGCTTATTGTATCGTCACGCCCACCCGAATAGCCGAGTGCCTAGCTCACCCATTACACCTATCTCGGAAGCAAAAGAGCCTTGATCCTAAATCTGACACAGCATCACATCGCCGAAAGTGATACAGACCTCCGAATGAGTATTCACGAAAGACCTTCAGGGGCTGCGTGTGTCGCGCAGAGCCTTTCCGATGCGCAGGTGAGGTCGGCGAATGTGAGGCTCCTCTGGTCTATAATACCGCGCTTGTATTAGTAGCATCAGCAAGCATCTTCACTTGTCTATCTTGGATGCTGTATACGTAATGCCCGCCTGACGGAGCCTTCGGACTGGAATCGTTGCTCAACTGGGTTGGCTTCGCCGCAGGTGAAGAGTTACTTACTAATTACTAAAAGGGCTAAGTACGGATTTCCCCTCAGTGGGCAGCTTTTTAAAACGTATTGAGAGGGTATTGAAGATACTATCGGGCCTTCGCATACTATTTGCATAGTATTTGCATGCTACCGGCCGTGTGCCATAATTCAGCCTCTGTTCAAATGGCATGCTAAGGTTTCCACTGTCCTTGAGGTAATATATACCGTTTCCGCAAGCGCACCGAAGAATGTTTTCATTTCGTAAGACCCTTTGTCTTGAACCAGTTTATTCATCTGCCAAGACATCTAATGATGGTTCAGCAAGCAAGCAGGTCAGGCCCTGAAGCAAAAATCCAACCCCGCAAGTTGATCCCCTCACGACTTAAAAATACCTAAACCCCTGACTTTTCTCCACCTCAGGAGATCGGCTGGGCAGTAGTCACCACTAGCCCAGAGCCCGGCTCCGGCTTGGATGTTAGTGAATACCTCCGACACGTGCAGTAAATGTGCCTTATTCCCCATTCCCCCGTATCGGAAGAGGGCCCAAAACGGAATAATGGCCACTAGGATGCCAAACTTGGTTACGGTAAACGTTGTGCTCATCCACTTGGTACGATCGTGATATAGTCTGTTCGCCACTACCTACCTAACTCAACAGCCCACTCTGTCTTTTCTTTTCGCTTTTTCACTCACCGAGGATGTAATGGAATTGCGGCCATGATACCGTCCTAATTCGTCATCCACACATCCCCGCCATCCCGCACCTGTACTCACACTCGGATTCGGAATTGGCTGAGGTAGCACTTGCTAGTATTTCAAGGCCGGGTCCTTGAAATGCTGGTGGAACTGCGTCGCGACTGTAGCGGGCAAAATGCTATTGTACACAAAACTTGCGCAACCCAAAGCTCCGAAGAGGCGATCGAGAGCAGGTCAGTCTGACCCGCAATACAACAGCATTGACTATACTTCTTGCTCGAACGGTGTTACCCTGACATCGTGTCGACCACTCATCCGTTCACCCCTTTTTCTTCAAATTAAGGGCTGACCAATAGTCGTGGTTATATAGGTTGCGTTTATTGGTATGTCTACCTAACTACGGAGAGCTGATGGAGCTGCTGATCATATACATGGACATCGACTGACTGGCTATTGTAGTAAAGAAAAAGTACGAGTGTCTTCAAAATTGGTTCTCCAATTCCACGTAAAGGGGGTTCAGATGCTAACATGACATGCGGCTTTAAAGAAGAAAAAATGTGACGAGAAACGGCCTCATTGTTCAAGATGTGATGAGCGTGGTGTGGACTGCGTTTACGAAACAGTAAAACCTCGCCAACGGAGGAAGAGAGATTCACAATCCAGCTTCAAGATAGATGGATCTTTAGAATGCATCTCCTACGAACATATTTACGACTGGGAGGGGCAGGCGATGACACCCTGTGAATCTGAACCCTTCAGCCCTCTTGAGTCCAAGATGGCTATGTCGCCTATATCACATATACTAACCGACACGAACGACTATCTACACTCGCCTTCGTACGACACTGAGATCGACGACAGCCAGTGTCAGAACCAACAACTTGTTCAGAGAAAATCTTATGATTCGAGAGCATTGTCTTCAACACGGTCGTCCTTGCAGCCGGAGCTGGCTATGATCGCACCGTGTCCAGTGGCATCGCCTACACTAGAGTTCTGCATACCAGCATTCTCAGAATTTTCAAGCCGTCCTAATCGACGCGCTTTAGTCGACCACTTCTGCAATGTGTTGTCACATCTCATTGTCTTTCGGGAAGAATCAGGCAATCCGTTCCAGCAGTTGGTTCTCCCGCTCTCTCACACTAGCTCGCCTGTCATGAATGCCATCTATGCTCTGGCAGGTGCTCATCTAGAGTATCGTGGTGTTCAGAATCCCGAACAGTCTTTATATTTTCACAATGAAGCTATTCAGGGGCTCTCTAGAATTATTGAAAGCCGGCAAAAAGTTGACAAGAACGAGTTGCTGGCTGCTATCATGCTTCTCGTCTACTATGAAGTCGTAAGTCTACCAACGCATCCAAAAGCTGGAGGAGGAGGCTTGGAACTAACATTTGCTTAGCTTGTCCAACGGAGGAGAACAAATATTATCAATGGACACCTCAAAGGGGCCTTCGCTATCATGTGTTTAAATCAGGAGTTATTAACGCCTGTTGGCCTCTTCTTGGAACGCGTGCGTAGCTCCGAACGATAGTTGTATAGTCGCTCATATATAGTATTAACGCGCTCCTAGGCATTCGGATTCTACGATGTGATCACAGCATTATCGCTAGGAACACCTCCACTATCAACAGCTCCAAGCGCAGGCGGCCTATTACCAGTGCCGCCCCTCGACGCACCAGCAGCGTCTCCTCTAACAAACGTCGACACATTACTAGGGATGGCCACGACGCTATGGCCAATCATGCACCGCCTCTCCAACCTCCAATTCACCAAAAAGGAGCTAGAAGAGGCCCAGCGATTGAACCAGATGTCCAAAGTCGCCGTCCTCCGGACCGAGTTCGAGGCAACGTCTCACGCCATCGAAGCCGCGCTGATACAGTGGAAACCCTGTCTACCGCCGAGCGTGGCGATTCGGGACGACGTCCTCGTTCTCAACGGCGCGGGAGGCGAGGAGATACCCTCCGAGACGGCGCGTCTCCAGTCCATCCTGCACAATGCCCTGGCGTACCGCCACAGTGCCCTCGTGTACCTCTACCGCACGATCTACGGGTACTCACCCCAGCACAAGCTGGTGCAGCAGCACTCACACACGGCGCTCCACCACTGCGTGCAGACGACAGCGGCCAGGGGTCCGATGAGCGCGTTGCTTTGGCCGCTCTTCGCGGCGGCATGTGAGGCCATCAGTGCCGAAGACAGGGAGCTTGCGAAGAAGGCGTTCTGCGAGATCGAGCAGCGGCAGGGTATGACTAACATCGAGGAGGCCTGGGGGATTATCCAGGAGGTGTGGAAACGGCTTGATTCCCTCGACGATGATGATGCTGCGATGGGCACTAGTACTGACCTTTGGCGGAAAGTCACCGCTGAGATGGGGGTGACTATCGTTTTTGGATAGGTAGTCTTGTATTAATCAAAACAATAAAACATGATATTCAAGTGTCTGCTCTTGGAAATGTGCCGCATTCTATATATTCCGAGTGAGTTGTTATTGCGTTGGCATATGTTCTCATGAGTCGTTTAATACTAATACTTCAATCGGTCATCAAAGAAGTGCAGTGCCCCTTCTAAGTACTTCGCAAGGGCTTTAACGTAGCTCGCGTGAGACTTGGGGGAACATAGAAGAAGCTGAATATCTGGTTGAGATCAATTCTCTGGTAAGGTTGGAGAGACAGGCGCGACAGGTACATTACCATCACTAACGGTGCGGACAGTGTGAATGGACCAAGGGTACCCCGAGAAGTACCTATACTTACCCCAGTATTATTAGTAGGCGCAGTTCGCGACCGATGGCTCCGGGGCACTCTTGTCGATCTTGGTCCCTTCTTGGCCTCTTTTTCATCCTGATTGTTACGAGACATTGTCTCTTCTCTTATCTATGTAACCTATAAAGACTATTTAAGAATTGCTAGAATATTTTTTATGAGTATGCCCATTCAGTCCTGTCTTTCTCGTTTGCTTCCGAGATTTACTTTACGGTTTCAGGTGGCGACTCAATGCTAGGTAATCGCTATTCTAATGCCTGTCAGGGAAGAAGCAGCAGGTACCTACTTGCTGCATACGGGCAGGTACATATATGTACTAGCAGAGGTACCAATAGAATGGTACACTAGGTACTCTTCGACATGTACCTTTTACATACAGTACTAGTAGTGGCAACTTTAGTGTACATCTTTATCGAGTTACCTGTAGCTTCCATGTTAAGTTCAAAGCTGCTGTGTCCCCGCACTCTTCTAGAACCCGGGGAAGAACCTTGGAAGCATCAAAGCTCACAAGCTTCTAGTGAACCACTTGATTGATCTAACCATCGTTGTATTTAGTATCTGCCTACCTGTCGGTTCCTCCGGTTAGTACACTCACTCGACACAAGAACACACCCCACAACAGTGCGACATGGCGAAGCTTGTCTTCCCTCGATATACGGTCAGAACGGCGCCTCCAGCTTACCGCCATTTATGCCACTATACCGCGGTGCGCAGCAAATGACACAGCTACCTATCTTGGCAATGTACAGTAAGTACCGCAGCTCTGTCTGGGCTGGTATGCCCGCCGTGATCAACAAACATTGTTGCAACGGCCGACCGAGACGAGCCGGTTGTGTACGTAATCTATTTAGTGTATAATAAGCATATCCTGCACCTTTAGATTGCCGTGGTGGCCGGGAAAAAGCTGCAGTCCCCTCCCCCCACATCTCTCATGCTTGAGCTCTACTGAGGTACATTCCAGCGAGCTGTCTTACCTTGAGGAAACCTCATAGGGCGGTGATACAGCAACGGTAGCAGCGACGAAACCTCCCACAGAACACCGATAGGTCGAACGTTGGTAAGTTAAGCACAGTATGAACTTGTCAAAGAGGCACACTGTACCATAGCCCTACCTGCCTTAGGATGTATGTACATATATGAAGGTACTGCAGTGTACCCTGACCTAGCTGCTTACTTCCTTCCCTTATTCAGTGCCTGCTCAGTGTCTGTCAGACACAGTATCAGGCCATATCAGAGGCCTGTGCCCCTGTTGTCGTGCCGTAGCAAGTACCTACTACATGTACCTATCTGCCCGTGCGACCCCAGGGCCACGACATCCTGCAGAGTCCACAAAACCCCCCGCCGCCCACACATCGTCCCAGGCTGACGGAGGTCCAGGTCCATCACGACAATTGCTCCCCGTACCATTCCCAGGATGGTGCTTAGCTTGATGCGACCGACCGCCGCGCCCTCACAGGTCATGTAGGTAGTGCAGACATCGCCTATACACTCACCAACGACGACGGCGACCAAACAGCCAGAGAGGGACAGAAAGGGACGAAAAGCATCACGACCAGTGGCGTCGACGCGGGCGCCGAGGACCCGACGCCCACAGTGACGATGGCCGCCCTGGCCAATGTTAAACCCAATGCCCATGCCAACGCCAATGCCAACGCCAACCAGGACGATGACACCCTGCCGACGCCCAAGCAGATCCGTTTCATCAACAACCAGGGCCAGCCGCCTACCAAACGCAGGAGAATCAACGCCGCGTGCCTGACCTGCCGCAAGCGCAAGACCCGGTGCGCCGGCGAGCATCCCACCTGCTCGACCTGCGACAAGCACGGCCACCTCTGTTTGGGCTACTCGGACACCGTCGTCGACAAGAGGAAGGACGGCGCGGACAGGGGCTCCGGTCTCGACGGTGGCCCGGCCGACCAAGGTGGCGAGGCGGACGACTACTTCGACACAGATGCCGACGTTGACCCCGAGCTCAAGACATATAAGGACGGCCGCAATGGCGCCGCCAGACAGACCGAGAATGTCGATGGGGTGTCAGTTGTCTCGAGTCGCACGTCGGACACGCCGCAGGACTACGCTACCCCGGCTCTGCCGATGAAGTCCGAGTCCATCGACTGGGAAGACGTCCATTCCCAGAAGTCGCAGGCCACGCCGCGCCACGAGCCCATAGCAGTGCGCACCCCTAACCCGCGTCAGTCGTCTTTCTCTACCGACGATGGCCGCAGCCCCAACAGCCGCTCCCCGGTTCTACACCACAACGAAGCCGGCCACCGAGTCCCCTATTTTCGCTACTTCGGCCCCACTGCCATCCTCCCCGGCTTCAAGCAGATGGTCGTCAAGGTGCGTGGCCGACGCCGCAGCTCCATGTCTGGCACATCGCCCAGCGCCGGCTCGGTCCAGGCCGGCCTGCTGTCCACCACGCTGCCGGATCTCGATCTTGGTAACATTGAAGATATCCCCTTTTACGACGTCAACGACCCAAACCCTGTACACCCGCTGATCCTCAATC
Source organism: Xylaria venustula (assembly GCA_022578775.1). NCBI lineage: Eukaryota > Fungi > Ascomycota > Sordariomycetes > Xylariales > Xylariaceae > Xylaria > Xylaria venustula. Next base: position 330,700 of record MU389356.1, on the reverse strand, counting down.
TTGTCGATACTTTCTTCCTCCGTCTAGGGAGCAATTATCCTTTCCTTCCTCGCCACAAATTCGCTCTTCTTGTAAAAGAAAAGCGAGTTGAGCCTATTCTCGTAGACGCTGTCTGTGCTTTGGCGGCGCGGTTTTCCGATGTCAGTCTTTTTAAAAGATGGAATGACGGAAAGCTGGCTAAGTCTGAGTATGGTCAGGCGTATGCTCAGCGCGCCAAGGCTGCCACTGTCGAATCATTTGCCTGCCCATCAGTTGCTGCCGTCCAAGCGTGTTTGTTAATGGCGTATGATGGATTCGGTGCCGATCAAGATAGTGCACTCTGGATGTATCTCGGCATTGCCATCCGTATGGCTGTCGATTTAGGTCTTCCTAGGGAAGATGGCGTTAAATACCAAGGTGCTGACGATCCATGGTATGCACGGTGGCGCGAGAGACAGAATGAGAACCTTCCTGATGGAGCTCGTCAGGAAGTTGATGAGCCCGCCTTAACCCCGATGGAGCAGAAGGAGATCGAGCAGGAGCGTATCGACACTTTCTGGGCCGTCTTCTTCCTCGACCGAGCCATCTCGTCTGGGACTGGGCGACCCGTCACTCTGAGAGATGACGACTTCGACCTGAGCCTCCCAAAAGCATCCCCGAGTCCGGCATCTGGGTGGCCTAATCCATATGCGGCACTTCTCCATATCATACATTTATACGGCAGGGTATCAGACGTTCTCAACAATATCAAACAGCCAAAAGACCTAACTAAGGACAAGCTTCACAGGCTTGCAGTGATGGAAAATGAACTGACAAAACTGCACCAGAGAATGGATCCCCGTCTTCGATTTGATGCAAACAATTTTCAGGCGCATGTGAAGAATGGAAATGGCACGACTTTTATACTGCTCCATTTTTGGTTTCACGCGCTTATTATCGTACTTCATCAGCCAACGTTGCTCACATCACAAGGAACAATCGATCGCAAGCACCAGTTGAAGGCTCATAGTCGAGAACTCTCGATGTCAAGTGCCAAGACCATCGCTGATATTCTTGCCTTCGCTGAATTGCTGGACCCCAGATGCTTTATCGGCAACCCGTTTACATCTCAACCGATCTATATTGCAGCTTGCGCTTTTCTTCTCGAGTCTAAAGCCAACACTTCCCAGCCAGACTCAAGGTCCTCGTCACCGCAGCCGGCACAGAAGAGCCAAGCACCTAAACCAGTAGACCAGACTAATGGACCGTCGAAGCATTTGCTCCTCGCATCGGCAGCTCTTCAGAATTATCAATTATGCTATAAAGCTCTCAAGCAGATGCATGCTTATTGGGGTGGTGTTCGTTACATTCTCAACGTCCTTGACCATAAATCTCAGGGTGAATGGGACTGTGAAACATTTACAACCGAAGAGTATGAGAGCACTAAGCGAATTAGAAGGGACAATTTCAATCAAAACTTTGCCAAAAATTTCGACTTTCCAAGTTCTCCTCTGCCTGAAAACGGCCCGCCTCTCGCATGGTCTCTTACTGGTACCACCAATTCGCCCAACTCGAGTCTTACTCTCTTGTTTCAGAACCCGATCAACCCGGGAATGGTAGCGAATCAACAGGCACAGCAGCAACAAATTGTACAATCACAGCAGCAAAACTCGGGCCCCGCGACAGCTCCCACACCACCTGGAAATATGATTTATGATCCTATCCGCCAAAGCCTTCCGGAAACCTCGATGTACCCACCTGCCTATCCACAACCGAACACGTCAGCCTTACGAGACTCAGTGCGAGTTGCGCCTTCAACGTCACGGAACCATTCGCAATTACGGTACGAAACTCTTAATCAGGATGATACGACTAAGGTTCCTCAGGTACAGGACGGCAAGCTGGGAATCACTCCGGTGGGCTCACAAGGACCTACTAATCCTTCGACTGTACCATACACGTCGAATGCGCAGTCATCCGGCTATGATCAACCAAGTTACCTTTCAGGAACGTCACCTGCAAATTCGCAAAATCACACTTTTGGTAATAACAACCAACCAATCATGGTAAATTCCGCCTTCACTGCAGATGGCGGGCCATCGACTTTCGCCTCAAGCGGGAGCGGGCTTGCTGCCAGCGGTTATTGGGGTGCACCCGGGTCAGACTTACATCTCCTCACGTACGACAACGAAACAGATATTGGGCAGCACCTTACCAGCTTCGAGCATACTGAGATGATGAGCTGGTTCGGAGATTACTTCCCCAACGATGTTTTCGGATTGTACCCTGGAGATTCGAATATGTGATGAACGGCATGTTTCGTCATTCGCATTTCATTCACATTTATCATGCAAGCGATATTTCTCATTTTCTGGGCGTCGGGCGAATTTTTTCAACATCTTGTAAGCTTGGTTTGGTCTCGGGACAGAACTATGATGACGAACAAGGCGTCATTATGTCCAATTCACAGATTGGAGGCTTCGGAGACATACTTTTCTGTCTCCGGCTGATTTTGAAATGATACCCCCCCCCCCCCCCCCCATGTAAACATCAGCACTTTTTTTTTTCTTCTGTTGGCGCAAAGAGGCAGGGCCAGCCGGTAACAGCACCGCATCTTGTCTACTATTCGACGCTTTATATAAGCCGGTATGCTTCCTTCAAAAATCACGTAACGGGGTAGGCACTTGGCCCCGAAAGAACGAAATGAAATGACGAAAAGGAAAGAGAGCTGGCGAGGCAGATTTGATTCTCTTGTTGACTTTTCTCTGATTTGGGCTGGGGAGCCTTATCATATCACTTGTGTCTGTGTCACCTTTATTGCACACTCGTTTCTGCGGCCGATATCTGGCACCTGGCTAGACAGCCTGCCAGCCAGTTCCGGGCTCTTTTCCGATCCTTTCTTCTATCTACCTATTCACTTATCTCACATTATTCTTACTCACCTTTTCCAAACTTTGATTGTAAATATTTTTGCGCCATTCATATCAGCAACTACATACCACAACATCTCTGTAACCGATTCCGTTCTAATCAACGGCGTCAGGGAGAGAGGCGTCTTAGTTAGGGCGTCTGGGCGTCTGGGAAAGGAGTATGGGAGTACTGGATCTCTTCTCGCGGCAACTTACGCCATGGTGCTGGGCTATAGTTATCGGAGAAGAGATGAAGAACGGGAGCATCTATGTTATGAGAGAGCATTTACGTTAGGAAAAAGAGGGATGTGGGCAGACGGATGGGCGGGCGGCGGCATTATCAGTCTGTTTTTTCAGCTACTACAAAAGTAAAAGCACACTACCTACCTAAAGTATACTGAAGCAAACTTATTGGAGCAAAAGCATGCTTAGGTCGTCATGATGAAGACGAGATGAGATGAATATATATTACTATATATTTATTGATATACATTATTTCTGTGTGTTGAATGGAATGTGCGGATGAAATGCTGGGACGCTCAGATGCTGAAATGCGTGGTAACTTGGCTGACTTGCTGCGATCGGTTTCAGGGGTAATGATTTGCTGAACATGTCCATCTTCGGAGCGTGAATTCCTCAGATATCACCTAGTTGGCCCCAGTATATACATGTACGTTATGTAGGCTATCCGAGGTTTTGTTTAATTGTTTTTTTCTTTGGGGTTAAACTGCTGGTAAGAGCAGTTGTGTCTATTTCCAGTACATTTAGAAATGATTAAAGTTAACGTTACATGACATATACCTTTGTTACAACCCATCGGGGTACCTCAATATAAAAATGGCAAAATTTAGGCCTGCATGCATTGGTTCTGGCTGCAGGAATATATTAGTAATCAGTGAGTAGGTAAGTAACCAACCGAGCTTGTTAGAAAACCCCTTTGTGCAGAGGTGCCGGAGCGCAGCACCTGATTATCTATGCAGACTAGACATTGTAGGTAGCTTGTGCTTTATTTACTCTTTAGGTGTATTATTTTCAAAATTAATATACTTTGCTTCTTGTGCTACAACTCATTCCTTCATGTTGAAGAGAGGTTACTGAGAGAACTTGTTTGGCTAAAGAATGCAGCGAATAAGATCATGTGGGGGTTGGAAAGAGATCTGGACCTGTCTGTTTCTTGGCGATTTGATCTTCACAGACTGGGTGGTTTGCAGCCAATAACCATAACTTTAAGCAATGTTATTGTTGTATGCTGTATGCTGTATGATGATAATGCGGTACTACTACCCAACCTATCTCAGGCTTCCCTGTGAATTCGAGGCAAAATTTTACAGCCGAAGGGAAATCTAAGGTGAAGAGGAGATACATGGACCCAATGAGTGTGCGGTTCTGTTACCTAATGTTATGTAGTGTGTAGCAGTTGATAGCGATTACAGTAACGAGTCCACCCTAGCTCGCCTAGGTACTGTAGATAGGTTGACACGTATCGCCTCTTCTGTTCTCTGAGACTTAGAATACAGTGAAATGAGATCATGCACCCACCTTCAATTGATGCTTAGATACTACATACGGTGGGAATTGAATTGTAGATGTATGTAGCCACCTAGATTGGAGTAGAATGCCTGTCTATCCACTCCCAAAGTTACCTACTGCTGCTGACTTAGTATGACATCAACGAACCTCATTGACGTAATTCTCGAACTATTCTGATACCGGTATATATTCACTTTCGGGGCCCCTATATAAACGGATGGTGATATGTAAAAATCGCTGTTTTTATTTTTGCTATAACATATTAATTAATCAATCAAGCAACAACAAGAAGTATAGTAAAAGAAGCATTGGCGAAATAATAACATACCTATCTGTCTTCAAAATCCGACACATGCTCGTCAATTCGGTGTATATAACACACACATACACATACAAAATGACCGGCTCCAAGACCCCTGGGCAGAATAACGCTGCGAGCGACAAGTTTCTGAAGAAGCAAGCGCAAGGTATTCATCCCTCCCCCTTTTCCAATTCTCCTTTCCGCTTTTCCTTTCCACCCCCTATCACCCCCTATTCATACACCTTATCACGCGTACATACATACATAACTTACCTCAAACTGCCACCTACCTACCCTCAGTAACTACACTTACCACTCATCACAAATCAAAACTAACGTCGATCTGAAATGGAAAAGCCCAAGGCCTAGGAGCCCCCAACGCACCCGCGCACAAAGAAGGGCATCGTCCGGGCGAAGCGCCCGTAGCGTCCGACTCGGGGCTCACAACTGTCGGTATCGAAGGCGGCAGCACGAATGTACCCGGCGAGAAGGGTATCGGCGGGGTTCCTGTGCGCGAGGAGTTGGACGGGGGTGGGAACCAGAGGGTCTGATTTATCTCATCTCTTACCCGTCATTCGTCTCCGTTAAGATCATGAAGAAATAGAAGAATAAATGAGAAGAGAAGAACAGAGGAAATTTGGCGGTTGCCGAGCGTGATTTTCGACTGCGTGCTGCTCTACTTTCCGAGGGCCTCGAATTCTCTCGGCTCTCTGCTCTCTCTAGCGGTTCCTAGGCGGTCAACATGTCTTGTCGATGGTTGGAGTTAGTGATGATGAGTTGATTTCCCGCGCATAGGCTTAGTCCGCTATGAGCCCATTGGGTTTCCCAGAGGATGCACTCGGCATTCATCGTGACATACCTATGGCAGATTCTTCCATTGAAGCGACATCTTGTTCGCAAACCAAGTGCTGTCTGATTTAGTAGCAGCTCACATTTGGACACCTCCCATTTTCGGAGGTAGCTACGATGCCCAGTAGCCAGCTTTTCCGATTGAATTCAAAGCATTGATGGTTGTTGAAACAGGTAGCAACAACTCCTGAGATGTGCTCCCGGAAAAGAAGCTAAGCGACAGCCAAGCGCTTGGTACGTGCCGTTCATTTGCAATGCCTTTTCCATATAGTGTGATTTGTTTTATCCGACGCCGACCTAGGGACAGGACCACTGTAATCTGGCCAAGCCAGTGTCGATCTCTAGGAGCCAAGAGCTTTGGCAGAAACGCCTTTCAAACGGTCATGGCGAGCATGGAAACTGATAAAAGACGTTTGCCGGAGTAGGTAGCACAAATGCGATACCGATAATGGCTAGGCTAGAGGCCGAATGAAGCAGTTGGACATTATGAAGGCAGAGGTCGGGTGGCATCGCCAAGCCTCTTATAGTGGTGCCTGCCGTGTCGCGATGATGCGTTGGAGAGAAACACTTTCCACTCGTTTCTCCTTCGCAAGTCTAAACAATATTTCTATACTCTCAATCGAACCAGCGTCCCCATAATCAAGGCTTCTGCTTTGAAGATCGAGACACCCGCTTCCCTGATACCAACTGCACTAGACCGTGTAAATCGAGAATCAGGCTCCCCGCATCGATCACCCCGCGCTCAACGAGACCTGGCAGTGTTCATGGTTCCTCAGCAGACTTCATATTTGCGCGGTCGGATCCTCGCTATTCTCGGCATCGTCATCGTTCTCGTCGTTCTGTGGAACACCTTCTCACCGTCCATCGATTTCGCCGAGTCGCAGCAAGCAGGTGTCGTCATGTCGGACCAGGTCCTCTCAGCGCTCAAAGTGTCGGTTCGACAGGCAGACTCATCACCTCCCAAACTGACCATTGGCGTCACCAACACGCATTCGAGCCCGGTGACTGTGTTTACGTGGAACTCGCCGCTCGATCCCCTAGCTGTGCAGCTTGGTCTTTTGTCGTTTACGCCAGAGGGCAAGGATGCACCCGTCGACATCCCGACGATCCAGGTGCGACGAATCATGCCACCAAAGGACGACGCCTATGTCACCATCGAGCCAGGCCAGACGGAAGAGCGCGAAGTGTTACTCAAACGGCCCATTGTGCCTCTGGATCAACTTCAAGGAAAAGTGAAGGTGACCTGCAAGGGAGAATGGAAGGGCGTGTGGGCGTTGAAGAAGGAGGACATCTCGGCTGAGGCGTTGAAGAGCGGAGGGGCTGATGACGCTGCGTTGAAGGGGAGCTTTGAGAGCGAACCCGCAGATATTGAACTTTGAAACGTGATGTTGCGTATAGGTGCTTTAAGATCGAAGAGCGAGTGAATCTTGAAGATTGCTTTTCTGGCAACCCAACCAGGAGAGGGGAGGTACTGTAAACAGGCAAGACCAGTCAGCCAGTCAGGTTGAAAAAAAATAGGCTTTCAGAAAATCGATCCCGTCATATGCTCCCGAAAGTGGTCTTCACTCGCGTTGTCGAGTCACATCGGATGATAATATACTTTTTATTCGATGTTGCATGTTGTCGTAAGCCGCCTTATCTATTCAGATGAATCTGCTCGTTTTCTAGCAATATTCTGGTATTTCTGTAGCCTATATCTAGGTCTACCTGGCCTATAACACTGTCCATTTAAACTTACAGTGCCCTCTCGTCCCAGGTAGCCAGTTCCAGGTAGCCGGTTCCAGGTTAGCAGGGTGCACGACTTGTCTACTGTACCTCCTGAGATGGAAAGTTCTTTGCTGGATGGGTTGATGTGAAAGTTTACCTGTAAACAGCTGCAAGGTACAATGCTGTTCGACAAATCTTCCGCGACCCCATTTTTAGTACAAACGGCAGGGCATTTTTCATCTTCACCCTTTTCCGCTTCTACCTCTCGTAAAATCCATCCCAAGGAGATTTCTTGGACGAAGTAGTCAGTGGGTGTAGGTAATCCATAACTCATTGGGCATCCAGGGCAGTAACAGCCCGATGAAAAAGTCAGGGGAATAAAGGGTCTCATAGGGGAATACGGGTACAAGGAATAACCCCTCCATTATCGCGTTCATCCGCTCTCGCGCTGCCAACTTGAAGTATCATCTGGACCCTCACTGCTGCATAAAGGTGAGTAGATACCTAGTAGATTGAGTGTACTTATGTAGACATCGTGGACATCATCTATCTCCAACCTCTTGGCACGCGCTATGCAGTGCACCTATACCTGCCTACAAGGTTTTGTAGGTATCACTTATAAGTCAGTGGCTGCCTCCGGGTACTTGGTCTCAACACCTGGGCGGGTATACGTGCACAGAAACACGTTCCCACGGACACAAACAAGCCACCACGTTGGGCAGTACCTTTCTTCGCGCTTAATCTGCTTACATCATTGTAGGTACATTAGGTGCCTTAGGTACCTATCTGCATTTTTAGTCATTCTTCATGCTTAAAACGCAGCTCAAACAAAACAGCGCAAATAGAACGTGTAGTTCCATGATACATACCTACTTATCCGTTCGTCCATGATGTACGTAACCTCAGGCAACCTACATATCTACATGGGCAGGTAGGTAGGAATTTGGCCTTCTACCTACAGTCTATTCCAAGTCCCTCCCCAGCATTGCTATGACACCGAGGCCGTTTTCTTGGTCTTCTACTGTGTCTTGCCTCATGACTCCGTCGGTCACTCTTGATACTAATGGAATCTCTGAAGGTCTACCGTGCCGCTGTCTCTCCCTTCACCTCATATCTGTAATTTCGGGTCAGACAATCCGGCTTGGCGGAGCCCGGTAGTCGCAGTGCTGTGTCACGGCCCATGGCATGGTAGGTTTAACGGCACATGGAAATATCGTTCCAGTTGCCGAGCCGTGCTCACACATCTAGGCTCCCCAACTCTATCGATCATTCACCTTTCGCACGAATAAATATCTAGACGCGGCGCCGTACTATCTCACCCTCTTTAACGGCATAAGGGACTTGTCGACACCACCAGGCCTATCCTCCCAGCTCTCTTCATTGATTCGCTAGGAAACTGGTTCTACCTAAGCGTTCAACATCCGTCCCTCGAGACGAATATAGCCTTTTCTTTTTTTTGGCAGCATTACCCCTAACTCTCTTTATTTCTCTTACCGGCACAGAGCACGTACGCTCGCACCAACTCCACGCACTCTCTCATTCGCTCGCCGAGATAGGGAGACTGTCTGTGTGAAACAATCCGGCCGTCCATCTTGGTTTGCCGTCGACTTAATCGCTCTCTTGAATGCAGTCAACCTGTCATTGGCGCTCCTTTCTGCTACCAACACCACAAATCCAACTCTCGCCATCACAATAGTCCATTGCCGGCTACGATAGCTCTGGCCTTGTCATGATGGCAAATCCATCTAAGTTGCAGCAGAAACCCCTCCGTTTCACTATTCCCCATGAACTTCAGCAATTCGATTGCTTCTCAAAGTTCCCATACGATATACGATACATGGTCTGGAGAGAGATCATATACGATCCTGGGATTCATTTTGTCAAACTCGAGGAGACCCTAAACGCACCAACTATAGACGAACACGCATCCATGGGAGTCAATAGTAGTGGATCTCTTGTGACGTCGCCCGACGAGGAGCGTACTGAAGTTATGGGGAATTTCGGTACTTGCGTCTACTCTGCCACTTTGAAACCAATATCTCCTTATACGTGTGCCGATAACTCACATTACATCACTAAAAGTAAAACACTTGCCCTCCTTCGCGACTTGTGTGACGAGGCGAAGACGTTAGTTGAGAAAGCACTTGCGCAGCCAGAAAACTTGAGCCTAGATAATGGACAGCTGGTTTTACTTCAAGGGTCGTCCGACATTCTTTGCATCGAATACCCTAATATGATTTATGGCCGGTGCCTAGAGCGATGGTCAGAAAATCTAAACCTAGACCAGCTAGCCAAGGTTCACCAACTGGCCGTTCGTTACCATCATGAGTGGGACAACCACGACCCAGTCTGTAGCCTCTGTGGGCAAGTGCATCTGCCCAATAAAAAGCACGCGCAGCCCCGACACGTGTATGAGTTTGCTGCGCTTTTCAAGAACTTGGAAGATTTCCACTTCATCGACTACTTGACTATACGCAAATCACCCGGCTCTCGTTCCCCTTCTCGTTCCCCTTCTCGTTCCCCTTCTCGTTCCCCTTCTCGTTCCCCACGTCAAGAACGAGGTGAGTATCAAACCCTTTTAGATTATGCATCATTCACTAAGCATACTACTAGATCTTGGTACGACCGAGAAACGGCTTGCAACTGGCATTGGCGGCCGAACTTATTTTGTGGTCGACTTAGAGTCATGCAAGACACACACGTACGTACGTGAAATGTTGTCATGGATTCGTGACAACTATATAGCGCATTGTACGAGAAAGTCTCGGGGGCCTCCGCTGCCAGAGAACGTACTCTTCAAGGTTCTAGGGTGCGAGTGGGAGTCGGATCAGAAACTATCATCCCCGAAACGCTTGGCGAGACAGACGACTCCAGCTCCAAAGAAACGACCAAAAATTCACACTTCAAATCCTGCGACCTCTTCGCGGGACCGTTACGGCTTCCTTCGTGATAACCCCCTAGGCGTTGCCTCCCCGCAGCGCGATTACCAGGAGTGGCTTCCTGAGCATACAAAGGCCAGTACCCTCCCTATTGTTTTTGATGATGCCGGAAAATCGAAATTTGATTTCAACCTAGAACACGACTCTTAGTTTAACGCCCTTTACGACTTGTATGCTTGACGACTTCTACGAGTTCCGACTCATGGTTGCACTGTTTACACTTACACTTTAGAAGGGTTGGCGAGGCGATCCGATCCGGGTGAAATTGTTTTAGGACTTTATAGAACCTACAACCCAGTGTGAGTGATAAGAGGCTCGGTCCCCGTCACTGCGGCTACGGACCTATTGTGTCCCACGACAGAATAGTCGCTTAGCTCGATTTCCTCCCCGAGGTCTCTGACCTCTACCTCTGTAGTTCTGACGACCTCGAAACTGCTGACGTTAGGGTTCTGCTGAGAACTGACTCGCTGCACATCGTTACACCATGGCTGTCCGTTGCCTCGGTTTGGGTAGTTTCCTCCGCCTCTGTAGTTTCTTCGGCCGGCTAGTACTCCTTGATTTTCGCTAAAGTAGGAATTCGCGGTGGATTAATCGGTTGCGTCGACTGAGTGGTCCGCGTAGTACTGCTGAATAACCACTGTCCGAAGTTCCCAAAGTTTGGAAACAGTAAGTGGCGGGGACTGGTAACGGGGACTGGTAACGTGGGCAATAGAATGAGAGCAAATACCGTACATCCAATTGTTCTTCCAACCAGCAGTACGTAGAGACTTGGTCGCGGAAGTGATTGATGCACGCTACCCTTGACTATGCTTTATACTATATGCATCGGCCCAGGTACCATCCCATTAATACCTTCCCAAACCCTCCATGATGCAACGAGGTTCGCTGACACTCACTGTCAAGGGCCAATTCCAGCTACAGTGCTTATCGCAGAGCAAGCTCGCTTACTGGTTATTTTTCATATGCTTCTCAATCAGAGCAAGGCTCTCTATTATAATAATACCGTTAGAATAGCAAATTTAGTAGCTCGTATTCATCCTCGTAGATTATTTTATTTTCCTCCTGTTTCATTCCTTAGGTACATAAATATATGAGATGGAGTCTACACTAGATGAGAATTTATGAGTGCCATGTATCATGTATCACTCTGGAAGGTATATTATCCGTACATGATGTATGTAAGTAACTGATTGTGTGCACTTCGTCAATCATGGATGTCTTCATATTTTCTAGGTGTTTTAAATGCGCTTGCTATCGTAGCCACATAGCCGGAGTGCGACACCTGTCAATTTGCGATAATACGTGTAGCTCATTCGGCTCGTCTGGTTTGCAGAGCAGTCAGTACTTTAGCGACCAGTGCACACCTCACCCAATGCATTTTGTATTATACCTACCTAGGTAACCAAAAGATAGCTGCTTTTAGGTAGAGAGCGCAGCCTGCCTAGATCCGAGGCAGGCACTACTTGAGCCCATACACCTACAGGAAGGAGGTCGGGTATGTTCAACGCAGCCAATTGATTTATTGACCACCATTGGAACCAATAACCAGGTACCTTAGTACCGAATCTGACTTACACCACATCCGACATGTAGGTCTTTCTCTCCCCTCTCCTCATCCCCTCTCTCTGCTCACAATATCTGTGCGACCTCGCACAAATAACGGATGCCGGGCTGTCTTACATCTTTACGACCCCATATCTGTGTGTATCTATCTACTTTTCTGTTCCTCCTCTGTCTCCCATCCCGCCGTCTAATCTGCTTCGCTTTCTCTATCCTGCAGACTTGCATCACAACACCTGAAATTCATTCGCCAACTCCCACCAAACACCTCAGCCCTTCGTTCTCTTCGTGCGACCATATGACGCATGCACATGTTCGGGGGTCAACCTTGCGAACAAGGGATCTGCTATCTCCGCGGTCCAACTGAGCAGTGTCCCGTTGCAACTACCTGCGCATCCAAGAGACGTGGAGTGGAAGGATTCCTCTGACTACCCTGTGCTCTTCTTGCACATATTCATTTCGAACTGTATTTGAGACTGAGGCTACTACCTCTCATCCATCACCGAATTTCACTTTCTTCCTCTCTGTTTGTTCTTCACTTTCTCATCGATGCTTCTTTTGCGCAGATCTAGAGGGCACACTATTGACCTTCTGTCTCTGCATCGTGTTCCTTGCTAAACGCCATCAGTCTAGAAAAGGGAAACGACAGAGAAAGTACAGAGCACTGAAGCAACACAGCAGTCAGGCAGATCAGATCACTTGCCCACAATGTCGCAGCATCCCCAAGGATTTGCCATCTTCATGGGCAATGTGCCGGCCGCCATGACAGAGAGAAGCCTCCAAAAGGAATTGTCTCCTTTTATGTACCGGCTGAATATTAAGGACTGGAATTGTAGTAAACCTCGGGACAGGCCTTTTGGTATCCTCACCTTTCTCCATCGGAGGGACGGCCAGGGTTTCCTTGATCAGCATGGTCAGCAACCTCTTCCTGGCGCTATTCTCCGTGGACAGCGACCGAGGGCTCGCCTCACCCTACTAGGCACCCAAGTCTTCTGCAAGGAGAGTGACAAGGAGCCCGACTTTATGTTGTTACGGGTACTAGAGAATGCTGCAGAGGAGAGAATGCGCCCTCCAGAAAATGACGAGAAATATCGATCACCTAAGAACACCGTCTTTGAAATCACCGGGCTTTCATGCGGCCATTATGACTACCAGAAGGAGACATTGGCCTATACGCCCGACATCCAGTGGCGTATTCCACGCGGTATCGCAAAGTTCGCTAAAGATACCTTGATTGTCTCTTTTCCCCATAATCTCGATCAAATACGTCGTGAGTATTGCTTCGCTATCCCCCCTTTCCCCCACTTCTCGTTTCTAGCTCGCTTATACCAAACCCGACACTTGAAGAGTAGCTACTAACAGTCCACTCCAGTTGAGATTCCATATAGAATGACCCACGAGGTTGTCATCTCAAGTCGACCGCCATCCTTATTCCTAACGCTTTGGGAACCACCCAGAATCTTTCTTGAAACTCTTGAAAATGAAGATACGACGTTACTTCTGCCCTTGAGAAATTTGAGCATAAACCCTCCCTCTAGACTCTCTCGTCATGGGGTGAGAGAGCGCTTGAGCAAGATACCTCATAACTATGCGGATCATGGGGCTATTGTCGGCCAGTCGCTCATCTACTCCATAGTGCTCTCTGGAGAGGGATTCGCAGCGAAGATTGATCAAATGAAAAAAAATGAGTACTTGAATATCACCTCTCATAACGTCTCTATTACCTCGTTTGACTTCAGGTACATGGCTGAGGAATTGGTCGATTTCAAGTCCGTCGTGGAAGAGTACTCAACTAAACTCCCATTTGATATTCTATATCAGTTTCAGGCATTGGTTCAAAATGGGTATCTTCTACCTTACACTGCTAAAAAATTGCTTCGTCGTCTGTGGGCGAGCAAGTCTAACGACGCTCATACAAAAGGTGAAGCTGTTGGAAAGATCCAGTCTGAGCCGGCTGCTTTTCCTTTCTCATCTCGCGCCGTGAAAAGTAAGATTCTCAGTTTGCATAATAAATGGATTGACGAGTTCATCTTCACAAATGTCCTGCGATCGCCTCCCCTACACTGGAGTTTGCCGCTATCACCATCCCCTATAAGATTCAATCGCTGATTTTCGATATTGATATTCATAGAACTATTTTCCCAGATTCCGTTCCCTGGCCCTTACACGGAAGCTAATATGCTCAGTGAGGATGGAATATGGTCGCTACTTGAAACCAACGAAAAGGAGATACGGCAAGGTCTGACCAAAGAATTATTTTCAGAGCGAGCTCGCCAAAACCTGACCATGGTCTACAAGATACAAGTAACACCAACTAGAATCATGTTCATAGGCCCTGAGCCTGAGGCTAAAAATCGTGTTCTTCGGAAATTCCCACGCCACATAGGGTACTTTGCTCGCGTCCAGTTTTGTGACGAGGACGGCCAGGATCTCCACTACAGTCCCAAAGGTAAGTTTAACTCTCGCTATTCTCTCTCATGTCGCTTTTTGCTTTTTGAGGTCTATCTATCTTTGATTCTTCTTTTGCAGTGTGAATTAGCACTGGGCCACAGAAGGAATTATTCAACTTGTCGTTGACCTAGCGATATCCTGTTAATGTTACGAAAAGATTCCTCTCTACACCCATGTTTACATAATCACTTACCTGAGAATTACATACTAATCGCTGAATTTTAGTCTCTCTCGACAAGATATACTTAAGATTCAAGACAATTCTTGATGGCGGTTCCCTAATCGCAGGGAGGCTGTATAAATTTCTAGGATTTTCACATTCGTCTCTTCGGTACGTCAGACGCCGATTAGTCATTCTTGAAAGATTTTGGTTGGTGATTGACAAATGAAATATTTCAGGTCGCATGCTGTTTGGTTCATGGCAACTTTCGTCGACGACAATCAACAACTTCAGACCTATGTCACTGTGATACTCAAACTCGGTGACTTCCTGGGCATTCGCTCTCCTGCTCGTTGGTATGTGATATTAATCCAAACTATTCCTCATTATTGGCCTGTATATATCTATTAGAACGGTACTAACTGCATTGAAGTAAGTAATTTATTATCAGCCTAAGCAAATGGGGCCGCCACCACCCAGATCTTCCTTGGAAGAGCCGAATCTTGTGGACCTGTATATTAACACGTTGCAGGTGCGGCACGGATTGGCCAAACTTTCTCCGAAACGCCAATAGCAATCGATCTTCAGCAATCGAATCCCCGTATTTTGAAAATACCAGATGTCAAATCTAAAGATGGCAGTCGTGTCTTTAGCGATGGAGTCGGAACTATTTCTCGGGAACTATGGGAGGAAATCATCGATACATTGCCGCAGAAATCGAGAAACGCCACTTGTTTCCAAATTAGATGGGCTGGCGCCAAGGGGATGCTAAGCCTAGATGATACGCTTCAAGGCAACATCAGTGAGGAATACCCGAATTGACTCTTCTGTTAAGTTCCAGACTTGAAATCTCAGGCTAACTTGGAGTCTCTGAAGTGTGCATACGCGAAAGTATGCTCAAATTCGAAAGCCCAGACAAGCAGAACCTCGAAATATGTGACGTTGCGAACAAGCCTATTCCCCTAGTCCTCAATCGCCAAATGATAAAAATCCTTGAGGATATGAAAGTCCCCGAGTCATGGTTTTTCAAGGCTCAAAATCAAGAACTTGATCGCCTGCGTAAGATTACTGCTATTACTAACAATACAGTAACATTTCTCAAACGCCAGAAAACTGCCGAACAGATGGGCTTCTCCAGATTCATTCGCCGCCTCCAGAAACTGGGATTCGATTATAAAAAAGATGTCTTTCTCTGCTCTGTCGTGGAAGCAGTTGTATTACGCGAAGTCCGCCTTCTCAAACACAAGTCTCGAATACCCATTGAGCAAGGAGTTACATTATTTGGAATTATGGATGAGTTCGGATTCTTGGGCGACGAAGAAGTGTTTATAACATTTGACACAATCAATAGGCGCTCATGTCCTGACCTTCACAATCGCCTTGTAATTGTCACACGATCACCAGCATTGCATCCTGGAGACATACAAGTTCGCAGAGCGGTTGTACCACCACGTGGACATCCTCTTTGCAGCCTGTCTAATTGTATTGTCTTCAGTCAAAAGGGAACTCGAGACCTGCCGAGCCAACTGAGCGGGGGTGATCTTGAGTGAGTCCCCCTAAATTTGTTTCCCCATTTGTTTTCTTAAATTCGCCCATGTCCAACAGCCGGGAACAACGTCTAGTATCGCAAACTGTCTTAGATACAGAACAAATAGTACCTGTATCTGACTGACGACATTTTTATACAGTGGAGACATTTATAACGTGATATGGGATCCTGTTGCTGTTGACGGATGCAAGCGCGAATTTGAACCAGCCGACTATCCTCGAGTGGCACCTCTAGATATTGGCCGAAGCGTGCGCGCTGAAGATATGACAGAGTTTTTCGTCAAATTCATGGCTACCGATCAGTGAGTTCCTTACCTTACAACCAAGATAGATTCTCTTGACTCTCGCGTTTTACGTTATGAACGGAACTTTTCAAGTGCCCAAACATTAGCTAGGGTCACGGCTGTGACGATACATTTTATCATTCGATAAATATGTCTGTTGGATAACTTCTTACACAGTTCTTACAGATTAGGAGTTATTGCAGTTAAGCACATTATTCTCGCCGACATGCACGATGCCGGCACAGTCCACGACGACTGCAAGGTACTTGCGGAGATGCATTCGACGGCAGTCGATTATTCCAAAACCGGCATACCGGTCAATATGGAGAGAATGACATCACTAAAAAGGAGCATGTACCGTCCAGATTTGTAAGTTTTTGTTCTTGCAAAGCGTTTTGTTTGATATCTAACACTGCAGTAGTTTGGCCCCTGCTCCTCCTACCAATATCGTAGACAAATCTGAGATTCAATTTGAGCTACCGATCCTGCCATCAACCGACGTGGACGAAGACGACGACACTGGACCTAAGCACAAGTTTTATAAATCTGAAAAGATATTAGGGAAGCTATACCGTGCTATTGACGAAAAGAAGATTTGGAAAAACGACATCCACTTGGAGGTCAACCGTTTCGGCAATACACTTTGGGACGATATTCTCATCTACATATATAGCCAATGTAATGCGAAAGTTGGACGTGTCAATTGGGAGGGCGCTATTAATGATGCGCGGAGCATTCGTCAGGCGTAAGCATTCTCATATCCATGTACGAATCAATTGCTGACGTTTGTTGAGATACGACGATATGATGTGGACAGCCACAATCGATTACTCAGACCATTCTTCCAAGGCAATCACTGAACTAGAAGTCTTCACCGGCACGATATTCAACAAGTCTGGTATCCAAACGCGCCGACAAAGGGACACATCTACACGTCTCAAGGATGAATTTGACCGCATCGTGAAGTGGGTTGAAAGTCTCATCAGAAAGCAAGATATGGAGTCTTCAAGAGACTCACCGGACGACGACGAGGATGGCTCACTCTATGGCTTTGATGAGAAAAGCAATATACCAAAGATGGGACACACGGCCTTAGAATTGAGTATTGCGTGTTTGCACGTAGGAGTAATCGGACTAAACCGCCACCGTGCGCGGAACGCCGGTGATAATTTTGAGAGCTTTAAGGTCATTGCGGCTCACTGCGCTTTGCGAGAGCTTGACATCGCCATATACGAGAGGGATGTATCCGACGGGGCTGCTTTTGTAAGCGGCGGCTTCCCTGGCGTTCGGAGTGGAAGGCACGTCTGATCGGGAGACTGGTATTAGGAAGTCTGGGTTGAAGGATTTTCGGTGAACTGATAACCTCTGATGAGTCTAACTGGACCATGGACTGATTGCCCCCAGGAATTGTGTGTCGAGGGCACAGTAGGTCAAGTGATTATGGTATGAGATGATGTGCGTCTCAGGCGCTGAACAGGGTGGCAGCCGGAGCACTACGGTATCGATGAGAGGTAATTGAGTGTGCATATGGCTGACTAATTGAGTTCTGAGTTTCCATCGGACCGTATTACGTACGTCTCACATATCTACCCGGAGCAGAAGTTTCTGGTTCTATTACTTGCATCAGATAACAGAGCGGCGGGATGATGAGGAGGGGTAAGCCGTCCGTCATGTTGAATCCCACTCGCCGGGATAAATACCGCGCAGGTAGATAGATGAATGAGATAGATGTCCCACTCAGACTGTGACACGGAACGGGAAGAGAAGACCAATCATTTCGTGAATGTGTTTGTTTGGTGTTTGGGAAGTGTGAGTGATCTGCAGACTAGGTGACTTCTATCTGGTCTTACTGCCTATCAACTTACAAAGGTATCTACGTATCTACCTCTGTTCCCTAGAGAATGAGGGTAACCTGAGGTAATGGTGCTATATGAAGAACTCAAGACGTGCCGCTGATCTGCCGTCTGATTCCTCGGTGATATACACGGGCGTAGTGTAGTGCGGCGATTCATCATCCCAAGAAAGAGTATACGTGCATGCATGCAGGCAGGCAGGCAGGTAGATGCGTGGGTGGGTGGTTACAGTAGAGGTAGGCAGGCAGACAGGCAGGTAGGTTGGTACGTAAGTAGGTACCTAGATCTGACTACCCGTTGCTACACCTGATTCTTGAAGCTTTACTGTGGGATATGTAGGGTGGGATGGGAGAGTGTGATGTGATGGGACGAACTATGAGGAGGACACACACGTTGGAGGGTGAGAGGATGTATCGTGATGTTTGGCTTGTGACGCGGGGTGTGCGTGGCCTTGGGTACTACATCTACCTATATATCCATCTGCCTGTCTTGTCTGTTCGCAGATCTTGCCGTGTAGGACCGGGCTGTGATATGGTTGAGTTAACGAGGCGTTGACTAACTGACTATTCGTTAATAGCGGATTATATACGGAAGTGAGGAGAGCGTAGCCGGAAAGTGAAAGCCTTGGGGGGGTTTTTTCTGAGGATCCTGGGTTGACAGGTAAGAGGATGATGAATTGGGAATAGACGTTGACAATGGAATACATACTTGGCCTTGAAGATAAGTCAAGTCGAGGGCATCCGGCTGGGCACGCAGCAGAAGCAGCAGCAACGAAGCAGGTAGTACAGTAGCTCTGGAGTTCTATGTATGTAGACGTCGACGTCGACCTCGAAGTATCTTGGTGACATGTCCCGTATTCGGCCTCTAATGTCCCGAGATGTGTGATACCTATGTTCTGATCTAGTCTATTATCAATAGGTAATATGCACACTGTGATATGCTGTCTGGGTGTCAGCTGTGATGCAGCTTTGTGGTTGGTGTCTAGGCAGACTGGGCAGTATGGGTAAGCAGCATACTGTATATCGAAGTTTACGACTAGTGTATTTCCAATGTACGTCTACATAGCCTGACTCGGAAGATTTCGAGCCATTGGGATTATAATCAAGGAATAAGTGAGGATATCCCACCTTCATGGGGAAACAGCTGTTGAAGACAACATGGATAATACCAGACTTTGGTATCTTGGCATGACTTATACGCAGCTGCCAGTACCTAAGCTGAGTGTCAACAGCTGGAACCAGCATACTACTGTAAGTACGCTATGTACGCTATGCACAGTAGGTCACCTCCCTGTAACTTGGCGCACAGTAGGTACTTTATCTTGGTCGCAGAGGATAAATGGAAGATTGTAACCATCTCCAACCTTCTCTGCATGCCGGTTGCATGATGAATGTGCATGCGCAGATTGGAATGATTTCCCTAAACCCGTAGCAAATCTCAACTAAGGATAACGAAATCCCCACTGCACTTACCTACAAAAATAGCAGCGGGAAAATCTCTGTTTGTCATCGATCGATTTGTCCTCCTCAGTATGTAAGTAATCATGACAAAAGCTGGGGTACGTGGCTTTTTCGATGAAGTAGATACCGGATCTGGCATCATATTATCTAGGTATGCTAGCTAAATATTCGCAAGACGTTGAAGTACGTGTACAGTATATATGGATAGATTGTGTTAGGGCTAGTATGTATCAGCTTACCGTAACGTTACTCACTCTATTCTACTCTACTCTACTCACATAGTACACTATTTTCCCGCGGCGCCCTCGATATTACCGGAATTGGGTGGATTGGATGCCGCAGCGTGGGGTTTGGGGACTGCCCATCTCATATTAATTACTCCTTGGCGACTCTAAGGACCACCACGATGATTGAATATTGCGTTTGGGCCGAGAAAGCAGGGACTAGGTTGGGAAGGTTTTGAAACATACCCACTTACTGCCCACTCTCTCTATACAAGATGTTTCTATTATGATGGAAAAAAGGTGAAAAATAGAGGATTCTTTGATGTGTCAATGATGGGCAGCTGTTATTTCGGCATTACTCTCTTTTTCCTATCTTACACTACTTGTCCACTTATGTTAGCGGCAGGATAGGTACTGTATGTCAGGTAGGAATAAATAGTACAGATCCGGTCAAGCTAGATAGGCTAGCTAGGCGTTCTGTTCCGACAATCCCATATGGTCGGCGAACAGGGACGACTGACGGACGAGTGTCTGTCATATCTCACCTTTTTCATCATGGCACGTTTACAGCAATGTCATATGCGGACACACAATAGAGTAATTGCATATCAAACCCAGGACTACACCATAAAGACGTGAGATGACAAACCCAAAACAACAGGAAAAGGCGAATGCAGCTGAGTATCCGTCCGTCCTTGGCAACTCTTTGGACGCCGTCCTAATTCGCAAGTTCCGTTCGACGATATCAGCAGGGGCCATCCCTAAGTAGAGACCGGGCTGCGCAACTTTGACGGAGAATTACTGGTAAAAAAATATCCCGACCAATGGAAGGGGATAGACCACATGCCGGCTGCTGTCGACGGGGAGGGAGGGACCCAACAGTTGGTCGTCGATGGTCGTCGATGGTCTTCGGATGCTAGCTGGGCAGAGCAACAAAGGGCAATCTATTCGCCTTGATGGACATGAATGAGAGAATGAGAGAGAGAATGACAGTCCGGGGTGACGCCGGGTGTCAGAAGTCTGTCTCAGTGCTTTCTTTGTGATGCTGTCGCGAGCGAGACGGACCGGCAAGGACGCCCTCATTGCCTCGTCTAGGCCTGGACCAACAACGCCCACGGAGCTGCGAGCCGGCAGGTCAATCAAAGAATGCACAGCCAGCAAGCCTCGTCGGGCCGGGGTACCGCAACAGGTGGGTCAGGTCTGATGCGCCGGGGGGGTTCTGGGGGGCTCCCATAACCCCTGTCGCTGCTGTCCCCTGTCGCCCCTGCTCCCACGACGCCCACTTGCTCCTTCCAGGGTTCTGTCCAGGGTAGCAGGGGGGTGCCTCTCCAAGTATGGGCGGTATTTATTAGTGCTTGCAACCCCGCGCCCGCCCCAGCGCACGAAGTGCTGGGGAACGGCATCTGAATGGCCCGGGCAGTAACGCTGTAGTAATAAAAAAGGTCAGAAGACACAGGGACACAGGGACACAGGGAGTCGCAGTACTACTGTTACGGCTTGGTTTGGACATGTCCAAGGTAGATGTGGTGCAGCAGCACCCAGCAGGCACCGCAGCGCCGCCGCCGGTCCCCTCGTCTCTGGAGAGCGCCATGGCTGCTGCGGCCGCCGTCGCCACTGTAGCGACAACAGCTGCTGCATCGACAGCATCGACGACGACGACGACGACGACAACGACGACGAATTCGGGATTGACGGGGAATTCTGCGATTTCTGGGTTATTGTCAGCAACGATAGGATTAGGATCAGGATTATCAGCAGCAACATCAACATCAACAACACCGACGACAACAACAGCAGCAACAGCGATAACGACAGGGGTTTTGCACCAACCACTGCTCTCATCACATTCACATTCACATTCTCACTCTCACTCTCACACAAAAACCACAATAGCGTCACATTCGGAAGCCAGGACAAATGGTACAAAACGCCCGCGACCGGGCGATCACAAAGACGGCAGACTCGCAAAAAGCAGGCAGCGGCCGGTATCCGCGAAAAACAACAGCATGGAGCCCCCAGTTTTGTCCTTTTACGGCACGCAGCCCGTGCCTTTACCCTCGCGGTTCGCCAGTCTGAAGAAGCGGCTGGTGGATGGCCACGAGTCGGCGCTCGAGGCGTCATGGGGTCGCTTGATCGCAGCGCTGCGCGACGAGATCAGACACATCGACGAGCACCGCGCGGAGCTGATCCCCTCGATCGACTTCACCGATATCAGCGACGCGCGCAAGGTGGCGCCGTTCGAGACGAGCCTGAAGCGTCACGGCATCGGTGTGATCCGCGGCGTTGTGCCACCGGCGGACGCGCACGGCTGGGTCGAGGAGACCAAGAAGTACCTCGAGACTAAACACGACTTCAAGCCGCCGCCCGCCCAGGACCCGACGTGCTTCGACTTCTTCTGGACACCGGCGCAGGTACGCTCGCGCGCCCACCCCAATATGCTGCGGGCGCAGCGTTTCGCCATGTCGCTGTGGAATAGCAACGACGACGATCGCCTCGCCACGCGCTTCCCCATCACCTACGCGGACCGCATCCGCATCGAGTCCACGACCAATGGTGTCCTGACGGTGAACGGTGTGGCGGTTGCGCCGGCCGCAGCGCCAGTATCGCCCGAGGACAACCTTATTGCAGCTGCGGCTGCCGCGGCGTCGTCAAACGCGTCTATCGCGCAGATCGACAACGGCAGCCTCGAGCGCTGGGAGCTGGACGGTTATGGGCGGTGCGGGCTGTACGACGAGATCTTCCGGGGCAACTGGGAGGCGTATGACGCATGGGACCCGGCAGGCCGCGTTAACGCCACGTCGGACCTGTACAACGGCGCCGGTGCGTGCTCCATGATGCGCATGTTCCAGGGCATCCTGGCGCTGACAGTAGTCGAACCGGGGATGATCCGTCTGCTGCCGTCTCCCAAGCTGTCGACCGTGTACTTCCTGCTGCGGCCGTTTTTCTCGCCTAAGGAACCGGCGCCCGAAGACGGCGCGGATAGAGAGAAATGGGAGCGGTATCTCGACCCGTCTAATTGGACGCTGGATCGCGAGCAGACGACGATTATACACGGTGCCGTGCCGGGGCATGCGCAGCGCGTGACGGCTGCATGGCATCCGCATCTACAGCTCGATAAGAGCCTTGTCACGCCGCCAACGCTGCAGGCTGGAGACTACATTATCTGGCATCCAGACCAAGCATATCAGTTCTCCAATACGCACTACCGTGCTACCAACAGCTCCTCCTCTGAAGAACAACAGCAGCAATCTGACAAAAAAGAAGACACGACTACGTCAATGCTGGTGTACTCGCCCGCGGCACCGCTAACGCAGACAAATGCGCTGTTCCTGGCGCGCCAGCGCAAGGCCTTCCTGCGGGGTCATCCGGGGCCGGACTTCGACTCGACGGGCACGGGACTCGGCAGCGAGGCGCCGCATACGGGACGGCTGGGCGAGCGGGACATCCGCGAGGTTGGAGGTGAAGAGGGGTTGAGGGCTATGGGACTTGCGCCGTGGACGCTGCGGGGACATGGGCATGCTCATACTGCTAGCAATACGAGCAATCCCAATAATAACACCAACAATGTCAACAGAAGTAGCCATAGCAACAAAGGACCGACAACAGAGGAGAAAATAAGTAGCAGCAGCGTCAGCACCCCGCGAACAACAGAAGACAAAGAAGGCGTGGTGGAGGACATGATGATGCTCGACGACGGGACGACGGAGTCTCCGGCATCAGCCGCTTCTACTTCCACTCCTATATCTACATCTGCCTCGGCCTCGTCAGCAGTAGCAGGGATATCGCGCGCCGAATCAGAAGTCGTACGGCTTGCTAATATCATACTGTTTCCGGACCGGTATGATTTCTACATGCCTACGCGCGCCAGCAGTCCTGTGCCTACGTCGCGGGAGAGGGAAAGGGACAACCACAAGGAGAGAGATAAAGACAAGGAAAATCACAAGGATAAGGAAAAGGAGGAAAAGGGGAAGGAGAAGGATGGCGGGGTTGAGGAGAATAGGAACGGGGTTGGAGATGGGAAGAGGAAGAGGAAGGAGTTGGGATCGGGGAGTTCTGAGGGTTCGTCCTCGTCTGTGTCTACGGCGCGAGAGAAGGGAAAGGAGAAAGAAAAGGGGAAAGAAAAGGAGAGGGAGAGGTGAAGGAGAAGTGAAGGGTTAAATGGATTCCGGATAAGCAAGCAGGCGAAACAACCCGTGGAAAGAAAGGGATCTACCACTTACTCACTCTGCGATTGTCCGGCATGAAAATCGGGATGAGATGGGATGGGATGGGATTGGATGTAAAAGACCGATATTGGAAAGGGAAAGAGAAAGAGAAAGGGGGTGTATCTACATTGCATATACATACGATAAGAAGGGAACATCACGAGCTGGACCTTGGCTGGGCTGGGGTTGGGTTGGATTAGGTTTTTGGCCGGGATACATACAATGTTCACAGCAACCGGCTCGAAGCCGAGTTCGCGCGACTCATATCACTATCTACATATACACATAAACGGGTGATGGAAGATTTGAGAGAAAGAAGAGTAAATGAGTGAAGGAGGAGGGGAAGGTTTTGTATATAGTAGCTCGCTTTCGTTGGCTTTCTTACGGCGTTGAGAAGGCTGGATGAGGGAGGGATTTACAGATATTGGTCAATTGAGATATATATTAAGGAGTCAATGAAGTAATCGGACTATTGATAGTCTTTAACTATTTAGTGAATTTCTCTGTGGTACCTATTGTGTTTGGTATGGTTTCGTTGTCTCGGTATGATGTGTGGCGCGTATGGCTCAGCTTGGTTCTGTATACACGATGATAGAAATGAATGCCAAAATTATACTCGCAATTAAGTGATTGATTCAACAGTGGCTGCTGGTATTAATTCTTTCTTTTCCTTTCCTTTTCTTTTCTCTGCTCTCTTCAACTGTCTTCGTAGGATGCTTCGAAGTCAATTGCCCATATGCATGGAAATTAATCTTTGGGTTACTGTATTACATGAAGAGCTATCGTGCTAGCCGCAGCGGAAATAAAGATGAAGATTTAGGATCAGTCAGTTTTTCTCTTGTCATGTCTTATAGCTACAAGTATAGAAGTAGATATAGATTCGAAGTACTCTATCGAGCGAACATCATCCGTCCTAGTCGGCACAAGATGTGAAGTCTTCACGCCGTATACTTAAACTTGTATTACACAACAGTAGGCCATCCATGAGACCTTTCGTTCCCCTTATTACGTCTTCACTCCGTTACGACATCAGGCAGCAACAGACAAGTCAAAACCACAACCCGTATACGATCAATATTTCCAAAAGAAGCAGACGGTGGAAGAATCCTAGCATATCACCTAGGCAGGTAGGAGATAGGCAGCTCGGCAGGTAAGCGACTAAAGCCATAAAGTCGTCACGAGATACCTGTTAGTACCAAACCTACTACTCCTTAACCGACATCAACAGAAAATCTCAAATGAAACCTTTCCCTCAAAAATAGCTTCAATGGCCAGCAATTGGACAACCACGTCGTACCCATCAACCCAGGAAAGAGATCGTCCAAGTCTAGACCAAAGGTCCATGGCAGGCCAGGGCGAGTTACTGGCCGGATAGGTATGTAGTATCTCAAAACTGCAAGCGAACGGATGCGACGCATGCAGCCATCGCCACTCAGCAATCTGGGGGCAGGAAACGGCAGGTAGTACTGAAGCTGTCAGATACATAGAAGCTGGAGAAGAAGATCACCCACCGTACAGGGGGTTGGCTGTGGCTCGATGAAGGCATGGTATGGTCCACACTACGCGAAAAGAGACGGACGGTGCTGTGAACTCCGCTACGCTAGACATGGAGAGCACCTCGAGCACTTCGCCAACCACGTGTCGCAGGCATCTTATCGGGGGTGGTGTGGTGACTACAGTACCGAGTACATACCGTATGTGCTGGTATTCTCGTAGCGGAGATTGAACCCGGATGCACCGTAGATAAACCCCCATCTGTCTTGCGTTGACGACACGTGCTTCCGGCCGATCCAGTCCGTTGGGCCATGCCGAGGCGATTCGTCATTCTGGTATAATTATACGACAACTTACATGTACCGGTATGTATAAGCGAGCGGGAGGCTTGGTGTGCTTACAGTACAGGATGGCGTTCGTTAAGCGGGAGGATTTCAGCGGATGCAGATAAGTAGGAAGATTGCCTCATTATGTATCTACTTTACGTATTTACCTAGAACTAATAGGCATATAACGCCTCTACTACATTCCGAGAAGTAACTACTCGAATAGGTAATTTGAATTTCTACTCCTGAGTAAATTTCTATACGGCATTGATCTGAGACTTGAAGCTGAAAAGCTCCCAGCTGTGTTGGTTGCGTCGGGAGAGTCGACCGCCCAGCCGCTAGACTTATGCATAACACGGCTAGGCCATTCCAGCGCTGTGTAAGCGCCCTAGAGTGCCATGTACGGGCCAGTTTGGGCTGGAGAGTCGGGAATCGAGCCGCTAGCACGCTGTAATATTGGGGCTCTGATTCCAGGTACCAGGTAGGCGATGCGGTACCGTCATGCTTTGTTGCCGTACTATTATCCTGAGTCAATATATTAATATATATCAAAGACATACATGTAAGCGAAAGATAAGACATGTTTCGTCTTCAAAAGTTTCGAGATCTATCTCAAAACTTTAGAGGTATCCGGTGTCAACGGAACCTCGTGCCATTTTGCTGTGAATAACCCCCTACGAGGAGTTATAAATAGAGAGGCATGACCCAGGTCACAGCCCAGTCTCCCAGTCTATCGACGATTGCAACTATTCACGTACTTACCTAAGTTATATTCTACGCCAGAGCATCATTTCCGCGTCATGAACGAGGTATGGACGAGGCTTGTTTCCAGGTCTGTCCCATTTGATGGTCGAGTAGTTCCATAGTCGCTGGCCGACTCCGCGTTCCATGACCGTCATCCTCATGTTGTCGATACTTATTTACTTAGTAAATGTGATTGGGGAGCGTTCACTGCGGAGAAAGCGTTCGGGTAAATGCTTTCCCTATCCCATTCCCTTCAGATCAAGCAACGCTCAACTTGACAGAAACTCTATAAACTCAAGCTTGTATGCATTGTGTTTAGTCCATCCTTTTGCAATTCACGGTTGAAGACAGCACTGTACACATAAGGGGGTAAACCATAGCAAAAGCACCGCTGCAGATGATGCGCTGCCGACATCATTGCCCGGCCGGTTTGACTTTGAGGACCCGAAAATCGGCTTTATGTTCGGCAATTGCCGGCGCGAATTATAACCCACTTGGGTAAATGATTGTAGATGCAACGGAGAACTTACTATGTATGTAGAATAGCCTGCTGTATGGCTGTATGGCTGCTATGTGGGTTAGCTCATGCCTTAGCTGTGCCGAGCAATATTCTGTTCTACGGATAAGTCCAGGCACGGATGGCGTATCGACAATACCCCGCTGCTATTGTACGCTGTAATTATGATTGATCGTTGATCGTGTATCGGCCTGTCTTACTTAGGTCTTGTCCAACCTACGAGAACATAAGTAGAACTGCTTGATCCGAAAGCGGACCTATAGTGTCTATAAAAGCAATCTAGCTTTGACCAAACAACACGCCCGAGGAAATCTAATCATCTCAGGGGATATAACGTAAACCAACTAGAACATCATGGCGACTCCGGGAAACCTCTATGTGACTATGCAGCTCCCGCCGGGGCTACCGGTCGAGCAGTTCCACGAGTGGTATAACAACGAGCACGGCCCGACCCGGCTGAAATTGCCGCACATCTTCATCAACGGCCTCCGATACCAGGCCATAGACGGCCAAGAGCCGACCTTCCTGGCGACGTACGACGTCACGGACATGCCCCACCTGGATACTGAGACGTATACTAGTCTACGAGCGAACAGATCTCCACGAGAGGGAGAAGTCATCGACCAGATCGACGTGACGCGGTACTTCTGGGATCTGGTGCTAACCAGGAAATCGTCCTCATTCGTTCCCTTCGAACAACTGACCGACGAAGAGGCCGAGGGCACCGTTCTGATAGCCGTGCAATTAGCACCCAAGGAGCCCGAGAACTCGGCAGACGCGATCCTGAGCTGGTACAGCGAGGAGCACATCGACATGCTAGCCAAAGTGCCGGGCTGGCTGCGATCGCGCGTCTTCAAGATCTCGAGTCTGGAGAAGGACGCTCCGCCTAGGTTCCTCGGCCTGCATGAGTTTTCCAAAGACAACGGGCTTCCGGGCCCCGAGTCGAAAGCGGTGAACGAGACGCCGCGGTCTAAGGAGATCTATGAGAAGTACGCCGACACAGTTTCTAGGAGGGTGTACTCTCTGTTCTACGTGTTCGGGGCCGGCTCGCGCGATCTGCTGAATCTATCCAAGCTACCGCCAGCTATAGCTGAATTCACATCGCCGGACAAGAGGACCTTCACGACAAATAGCCCTTCGCCTGTCATCGGGTCCTTCTTCACGACTCCGGATGGCCTCACCATTCCCTACAGGTTAGAAGGCAACCCGGACCCGAAGGCGCCGACGGTAGCATTCGTCAATTCTCTGCTTACGTCGTTGCACATGTGGGACCGGTTCATCGATATATTCAAGGCCAAGCGTCCG
The DNA here is from genome assembly GCA_022578775.1 of Xylaria venustula. Classification (NCBI taxonomy): domain Eukaryota; kingdom Fungi; phylum Ascomycota; class Sordariomycetes; order Xylariales; family Xylariaceae; genus Xylaria; species Xylaria venustula. Next base: position 302,376 of record MU389356.1, on the reverse strand, counting down.
CAATACCGGATTCTGCGGTACGACTTCCGCGGAAGACACGCGATACCCTCTCCCCCGCAGCCGTCTACACTAGACGTCTTAGCGGACGACATCAGCAACCTGCTAGCCGCTCTGCGCATCCGGAAACTGGACACTCTCATCGGTGTATCAATGGGCGGCGCCACCACGCTCAAATTCGCCCTCAAATATCCCGAAAAGGTAGGGAAGTTCATCGCCTGCGACTTCAACGCTTCCTCATCTCCCGCAAACACGACCGCGTGGAAAGAGCGCATCGCCGTCGCCGAGACGCCCCTCGAGGATGGCTCTGCGGGTATCGGGAAGCTCGCGGGCCAAACGGTGGAGAGGTGGTTCCATCCAGCGACACTGCAGAAGCAGGACACGGTGGCGTGGATCCGGGACCAGGTTGCTGCGAACGATATCGAGGGGTTCCGGTACGGATGCCAGGCGCTCTGGGACTACGATATGAAACCGCAGCTGGGTGAGTGTAAGGTACCTGGCTTGTTCGTCGTCGGCGAGGGAGATGGCAAGGGGGCTTTGGTTAAGGCCATGGATGGGTTCAAGGGACAGGTGGGAACACAGGGCGTGCGGTTGGCTATTGTGCCTGAAGCTGGCCATCTGCCTATGTGTGAAAATCCCGAGGGATTCTGGACTGCCGTTGAGGGTTCGTTGTAAGATGATCTCTCCCCCGTGTTGTTGGACACTACTTTGTACATAGAATTTTACTTTGCCTCTGCCTCTTTCCAATTTTGCGGTTATACTATTAGTATCCCCATAGAGTCTTTCTGGAGTCCTCGATGTATCTTGCCGTGCTGCTAGCTTCTTTGACTCATTGAAAAAAAAAAAAAAATTGTATCTTTAGTTACATTTTGTCACTGGCAGTCTTTATACTTTCCTTTTGACCTCGTAGCAGGTGAGTTCAAGCTTTTCGCCGCACAAACGATTTTATCAATAAACAGGATATCGATATAGAAACAGCCTTCGCAGTGAAAGATAGGGGCTAGCTGCGGCAGGTGCCTATAGCCTCTTATATTGTTTAGATGATTACCAAAGAGTCGCTAGCGGTCCGAAATGATATACCAAGACATCTCGTATTTGTACATGCCTATTAGTCCCCTATGTTACGAGTGGATGATTGAACCTCAGGCAATCGAGTCACATCAAGGGCCACGTCCGGCCATAACCTACATCCTTGGCATATACCGCAGCACCGACATAGTGAGTAGCCGAACTATATTTATAAACACTGTTAAGACAATTATACTGTTGCTTCGACTACCTGTCTTCTGGGTATAATGGCCTATAGTCGTATTCGTTTTCTGAAAACCGCGTACATTAGCGGGGTCGGGATGGTGTGCTCGAGAAGTTCGGCCGATGTCAGACGGCATAGAAGTCATTCGTACGTTCATTCCCGAAACAGCCCTGTTATACCGACTCTCAGAGAAGCGAATACCCGTCTGCGATCAAGACCGGCATCGTTTGCATCTATGCTGATATTCCGAAGCAGGCCGGAGTATGATCTTCTGAACGTGGCACAAGCTCTTGGCGTCTAGCGTAGTTAAGAGGACAGGCTCAAGAGATATCACCCAAGATAGACGCCAGAGCAACTGATACCTGATCGATACAGGCTGTCGAGCCGTATGGTAGGTGCGAACCATATAGAGCTCGCCTATATACGAACCCCCCGAGACTGTAGACGCTGCGTTATTGTTGAGGAATATTCACATGAAGCCTCATTTTATCACTTCTAAGGCCTCTATTATAATAGATATACTTCGCTAGCTCGTCATCCGACTCGACTTCCCGCATCAATCCGCTGAAGGCACACCAAATTCTTATATCCGAAAATTGAATCGTGTATTAAATCACATACCTCTTTCGTAGATCTCGGTTTCATCTATAGTCATTGTTCACACGGAGGCTGAAATCCATTTTGTTGGAGTCCCCAAAGCCGGAACGCTGCATTTGGTCTGACTTCTCACTTTTCGCAACAGCAACGAAAGTGAGTTGATCCGACTTCATTCCGAAGAAATGGCGCTAGACCAAGGCGCTCAGGATTTACTGTTATCTACATCTGTATTCCGCGGATGCTTCTCCTCGCATAAAAAGGTATAGATTGGCGTGCGTCTTAGTTAATGATGCCTCTCCGTCATCCAACCTCCGTGGAGCCTCCACGGAGAAATAAGTGAGAATATAGCTGAGCATCCCTTTAACGCTCCCAAGGGAGCAATACTTCGCACTAACAAACCCGAGCCCTAAACCAACAGTACGGAGACGGACCGGACCCCGGTCCGCGGATTCGTTCTAATACAGAGCGCGTGCTGTGTCTGCGCTATGTCGGTACAGGAGTCGGTCTAATTATCTGTCCGGATGTAGGTTGTTGGTCCCGTTGTTCCGAAAGCGGATTTCGTGTGAAACAAACTCAGGTGCGACAGCTGTGCACGTGTAAACGAGACAGGAAGCAACAGTGTAGCTGATGTGTCGGCTGATGATACTTAATTCAAAAGATATTCCGTCTAAAGCCTTGATGCTCAGATGCGCTAGCTTTTCGCTGCGGCAGTACATTGGTGCGAGTAGCTCGGAATATTGTCCTGATTGGCTGGTGTTAGTGAAGTCTTAGCCTCAGACTAGATCGCAGTGAATGTCTCATTCGAGGGGGAGAGATTCAAACATTGGCCTTTAAGCTTTGGTAGTTGAGACATTGAAGTAGGCGTCGGCGACTATAATGCTAGAGCCCGTGCTTTAAGAAATATATGATTCTCAGAAAGGCGACAATTATTCATCCAGAATAGAAAGTAGTGTCACCGCACTGCGAGTAACGCGACTAAACTCAATCTCATCTACGCAAAGCCGTGACTTTTAAGCAAATATCAACTGCTGATTGTTCTCAGAAACACCATCGGGGTTAACAAGCGAATCAGATAGGGCACCCACAGCATTCTCACCGACTGATTGCAGGAAGTAAGGAAATACTCAGCTAGAAATAGAACCAAATTTCAATGCGTGCGATATACGAAAGTATATGCTTCATTGTCCATGGGTAAGTAGCTATATGTCTGTACGCAAAGTATAAGCGTCAGCAAGCGAAAGCGATTCCGATGTATGTGGCCGTTTGAATGGTTGGTGTGCAACGTTTGTACGCTGCTCAGGGGTAAATAACTTATTTAAGAGCGTTTTACCTTGTCGCCAATACTAAGATCATGCTACAAGTTCTCATTCAACTTGACAACCGCCACCTACGTGCTTCTGCGTGTGTAGTGTAGTGTACATGTAGTGTAAGTTGGTTCCTGAACCTGAACCAATTCGGAACTAGAATCCGTCTTCATGACTAACTGCTATAGTACATAAATGTCCGCTGCACCACGGATGCTAACAGTAGCGCCATTGGTTAGCCCACTAAGTAAGTATGTGGCAGTTAATACTGAGTACTACGTAAGTACGGTAGCAGATAGCCAATGCCGCCTAGACCACGTAATGGTCTCCCTTGCAGAACGGTCAATCAATTAGACCGACGGAAACAATTCCTATATGTCCGCTTGAGTGGACACTAGAAGTTCCGCGGAGAGCGTTGCGCGACAAGTGTCAAACATACGATAGATATGTTATCTTAGTTAGATATTCCTATTGCCAGGCGGAATTTAGATTTGGGACGGCCACTTGGGCCAGTCACATCGGGTCGGCAAAAAAAAAAAAAGCCACCGCCCTTTGTACAATGCGAATGAAAACAGAGTATGAAGAAGTTTATAATAGGGAAAGGCGAGTTACCGACCCGCCGGCTGCTCCGAGTGGGCCGTTCCTCGGCTGTGTCTCTTTTTGACGATTTTTATCTTTTATCTAGGGGATCGTTTATTCCTATTTTCGTAAGTGCGTCACCACATCGTAAACTAGACTAGATAGCTTTCTCAAGTGGAACGAGGACTACCTCGGCTTATCAGCCTTACAAGCAAGGCGGGCGGCGGGTTTAAAATAGGGATGCCTGAGTAGATACGCATATGCTCAGGCCATACCATGTAGGGTGGATTCGTCCTCGGCTCATCAGAAACGTCTCCAGTATTTGTGTCATTATACGTCTGCCTGCCCAGCCAGTGCCAGCTTTAACTCATTACTAATTGGCTAATTAGTTCCTTACGCATAACTGAAACTAGCTCCCGGACGCTGAGTAACGCGCGAATCCCGAACGCTACCAACAACCGGTGCCATCAGCGGGGTCGACTGTTGCTCCGAACGATGGCCAGTAGCAGAATGTATGGCGATCCATGACCCATATGGTAGTGCGACCCGAAAGCGATCGGTAGCGAGACGGCCGGTCGCATGGCTAGGACAGGTCTGGTCAGGCCAGCACGGTGGTTTATGCGCCAAGCATGTCATCAACACCGCCTCGGAAAATCGTATATATCATTCCATAGCTCTCGTCGTCAATATCACTCGAGTCGTACAGTTCATTTCCCTTCGCATCTACATTAGACGTGAAGAAAATGTCGGAGATAACCCCCATACCCTCACCTCCAACTTTACCCCTCGTGGGGAATGTTGCGCAGATCGACCCGGTGCAGTCCCGGCGCTCGTTTTCTGATTTTGCCGACAAGTATGGTACGTGCAGAGATGGCAGCGAACAAAGGAAGATGATGGAATCGAGTTATTGGGAAAAAATTGGCTCATACATATACAGGCGAGATCTTTCGTTTATATTTCCCTGGCGGGCGGAGTATAGTCTTTGTCAACAGCCACCGACTGGTCGATGAGGTGTGCAACGAGAAGCGCTTTGCTAAGAAACCTAACGGAGTTCTCGCGGTTCGTGGTCATCGCTTCATCGTATATTATTGCTCGATGCTCATGTGGACGATAGGAAATCCGAAATGGAGTCCATGATGGGCTTTTCACTGTGAGTTTCTTCAGTCGTACTCACAATTTCCTTCAATCGAAGCTAAAGGTCACACCAAGGCACAACCGGGCGAGGAGGCTTGGGGTATTGCTCACCGTGTGTTGATGCCAGCGGTAAGTCATTACAGGGCGCCATGATGGTTTTGTTCATATGGATACTAATAAGAGCTTTAGTACGTCTCTTCATGTCGTCGCATTATGCCAACAGTCCGCTTCGATATTTTCAGCGACCTGCGTGGTACAACCTCAAAGATGGACATCGTCATAACTGACACTTGACAGGTTCGGACCGTTGTCTATCCGTGGAATGTTCGAAGAAATGCATGATGTTGCAACCCAGATGGCACTGAAGTTTGCTCGATATGGACCTACCACACCAATTCCTGCGTCAGACGACTTCACTCGGTTAGCTCTTGATACGCTTGCTCTATGCTCCATGGGGTTCCGCTTCAACAGCTTTTACAGTAAAGAGCTGCATCCCATGATTGAGGCAATGGGCGGTTTTTTGGTCGAGTCTGGGAAACGACCCAGCAGAGTATTACCCTCTTTCTTTTACCGAGCTGATGACGCCAAGTACTGGGAAGACATTGGCGTCCTGAGAGATACGGCCGAGGAAGTTCTCCAAGCAAGAAAAAAGACTCCAGATAACCGCAAGGATCTTTTGAATGCCATGCTCAACGGCGTGGACCCGAAGACTGGAAAGCACATGAGCGATTCGAGCATTATCGACAACCTCATCACATTTTTGATCGCTGGCCACGAAACCACATCAGGAACTTTATCTTTTGCTTTCTACCGCCTATTGAAGAACCCGGAAGCGTATAACAAAGTTCAGCAGGAGGTTGACGAAGTCATTGGGAAAGGACCTATCACCGTTGAGCATATGTCTAAGCTGCCTTACATAACGGCTGTATGTGTCTTTATGTCTGACACTAAGAATCTTGGCTAACCCAGGTTTAGGTGTTACGTGAAGCACTAAGACTTGATTCGCCTATCCCCCTATTCGGAGTCAGTTCCCTCGAGGACCAGCTTTTGGCCGGAAAGTATCCCGTATCCAAAGAGGAGCCGGTTACGCTATTCCTCTCGCACGCCCATGTTGACCCAGCTGTCTGGGGCGATGATGCCCACGACTTCAAACCAGAGCGAATGCTAGACGAACCATTCAGCAAACTGCCCAAGAATGCTTGGAAGCCATTCGGCAATGGAGCTCGAGCTTGCATCGGTCGACCATTTGCTATGCAGGAAGCCATTCTGGCTATGGCCATGCTATTCCAAAGCTTCAACTTCGTCTTGCACGATCCTACTTACAACTTGGCCATCAAGCAAACCTTGACCATTAAACCCGACAACTTCCTGATGCGCGCCATCATTCGCGATGGCCTATCGCCAACCCAGCTAGAACACCGTCTAGCTGGCAGAGGCTTCTCACCAGAAACTTCGAAGTTGCAGTCCGAAGGATCATCAGCCTCAACGAAACAGGGGCAACGAATTACTGTCTTGTACGGTAGCAACAGTGGTACTTGCGAATCGCTGGCACAACGGTTAGCCAGTGATGCTTCTCGCCACGGCTTTACTGTCGACAAAGTTGACTGCCTGGACTCAGCCAACGGCGCAATCCCCAAAAACCAGCCAGTGATTATCATCACAGCATCGTACGAAGGAGAGCCTCCGGACAACGCCGCTCTATTCTGCACCTGGCTAGCTGGTTCTAAGGATAAGGACTTGCTTAAAGGGGTGGATTACGCTGTTTTCGGTGTCGGCCATCATGACTGGGTTCAGACATTCCACCGTATCCCCAAACTCGTCGACGCCAAGCTCGAGGAGAACGGCGCTACCCGTATTGCGGAAATAGGACTTTCGGATACCGGGTCAACCGACACATTCACAGATTTCGAGACATGGGAAGACAATGTCCTCTGGCCGGCTCTTCATCAGAAATACGGCACTGACGATGCTAAAGGAGACGCCCTGCAGTCCGCTGGCCTAAGCGTGGAAATTACAAGCCCGCGAACATCCACTCTTCGCCAGGATGTCATGGAAGCACTTGTGGTTGAAACTAAGAAGCTGACAGCAGATGGCGAGCCCGTCAAGAAACACATCGAGATTGCACTGCCCAGCGAACAGACATATCGGTCGGGCGACTATCTTGCAGTTCTGCCTATTAATCCCAAGGGCGTAGTTCAACGTGTTATGCGTCGATTCCAATTACCATGGGATTCACACATCACGATCCAAGGCTCCGCAAATACGGCACTGCCCACATCCACATCAATGCCGGCGCAGAGTGTCTTCAGTGCATACGTTGAGTTGGCCCAGCCGGCCACAAAGAGGGTAGGTAGCATAATATCTCAAGAAGACGCAATGACTGACAATAAGAACAGAACATTCTCGCCATAGCAGAAGCCGCAAAAGAAGACACGATCAAAGACGCACTGAAGAAATACGCAAACGAGGGCTACGCAGATGTCCTAGACAAGCGCATCTCAGTTCTCGATCTCTTGGAAGAATTCCCTACCGTAGAGCTCCCGCTCGGATTATTCCTCGCCATGCTCCCTCCCATGCGCGTGCGACAATAGTACGTGAAATCAATTACCCAAGCTCAATCATCTCACTGACACTTCACAGCTCTATATCCTCCTCTCCGCTATGGAACCCAGCCCACGTGACGCTGACATTCGCCGTCCTCGAAGCGCCCTCGAAGTCCGGCCACGGCACGCACGTAGGCGTCGCCTCGTCGTACCTAGACTCGCTGGAGACAGGCGACAAGCTACACGTGGCGGTTCGCAAGTCGCACGCGGCCTTCCACCTGCCGCAGAGCCCCGAGACCACCCCCGTGATCTGCATCTGTGCTGGTAGTGGTATCAGCCCCTTCCGAGGCTTCATGCAGGAGCGCGCCGAGATGATCGGAGCCGGCCGCAAACTAGCGCCCGCAGTCCTCCTGATCGGGTGCCGCGCACCCGGGAAGGATGATCTATACGCCGAGGAGCTGGAGGCGTGGGAGAGCGCTGGTGTCGTGACAGTTTGGAGGGCCTTCAGCAGGGCCACGGACAAATCCGACGGGGCGAAGTACGTGCAGGATCTGATCTCGAAGCACGAGGACGAGATCGTACCGCTGTGGGATCAGAATGCTAAGCTGTACATCTGCGGCTCGCGCGCCATTAGCGAGGGCATCAAGAACGAGGTTGTCAAGATGGTGCTTAGGAGGGAGAAGACCCGCGGGAACGAGGATGCCACTGAGGAGAGCGTGACGGAGTGGTGGGAGGGATTGAGGAATGTGAGATATGCTACCGATGTGTTTGATTGAGGTGGTGGTGGCACTTTACCTACCTGTTTACGGGGATAATGAACTACTTACTAGCTAGATATGGGATATTGTAATGAAGGGCCGATGCGGCTGGATAGATTGATGGGTTATGAACTGTATATTATGTCGATGCATACATCTCAGACTATTGCCTTTTCAAGCAGCTTTCATGATCACATGTCACTCAACGTACCAGTTGTTACACCTGATGCTCAGGGAAATCTTAGCGTGTAACTGATGAAAGAGGCTTTATTTCATTTCTGGATTAGTCATGCCTAGGAAGCGTAATAAGAGCTCCTACCAGCCGAGAACAATATGATATTTTCACCCTATGGCAACAAAGAGCCAATCCGAAACAGGAGCTAACAGATTCCTAACTATTCAGTTGCCGATTTGTACTTTATTCATTGTCCCTCGTCAGCAGTATCGGAGTTCATTGAACTCAGCCCAAACCAGGCAGGATTGATTGGGTTGAACCCAGCTATCTCTTCCAGCAAAACCCTAGTTGTGGCACGGGGAACTTTGGAAAGGTACTTAGTAGAAATCGCAATAGCTCGAAGTTTACATCCGGCCCGAATAAACTTGAATCTAGTTGTTGAACATGCCCCGAGTATTCTGCTCCATTTAATCCTAGGACAACGAAGTAGACTGCTTTGCAGAGTTTGCCTGAGGCGAACTAGCTCTGGGTGTTGGCTGATGCCGGTGCGGGCGGATCCTGCATCGGGACGTACATCTCCCAGGCCCTTCAGGAGCCGTCGACAGCCGATCAACCTATCACGTACGAAGAGAGTGTATCGGGTGTAAACAGACCATCGCAGTCTGGTTCAGTGCAGACATGCCCAGACGGGTAGCAGCTGACTGAAAAGTCTGTCCTGAACTGACACCTTTGGAAGTTGTTGAAGTCTCAGATCCAAGATATAACTTGGCCTTATAGCTGGGTTCGTGTAGAAGAACGGAATAGATTTAGAGCTGGAGCATTCCATTCAAAGAAGGCCGCAAACCGGAAATCTGTGACAACATCGAGTTGACGTGTGAAGCGATAGTGACGACTAACAGATATAGAGGGGTTAAAGACGCAAGATAGTACCCATGCAGACCTCTTCAATCTCTTAGAGCCTGGATAAACAGCTTTTGAGGTTAGCTAAGAATGACTGTGTTTATTTAATGGTTATGAGTTTGAAAATACCTGCATAGTTGTATCAGTGGCTTATTCAGAGATTTAGTAAAGTTAGGGTTAAATATAATTTAGAGGACACACGAAGCCTTTGGTTTTCCGATCCCGTGATGCTTAGTGAGAATTATATCTGAGTCAACATTATAACGAATAATACCTTTGGCTTGATAGCTCATTCTGCTCAATAAGGTAGCTACTATTTCTATCAATTACGACTCGTCTGGGCCCTCACTATGACGAATTCGAACCGCCGGACTCAGCCTGGACGTCACTATCATCTGCGGTTTCACGAGTCGGTTTCGCACCGCTAGACTCAGCTTGGCGAGAGCAGGCAATTCAAACTTGTCCTGGCCGGTTTCGTGAGGCGGTGCGAGAGCGTCAAAACAGCGGCTCTGTTCGTGGCACGCTGTGCATTCTTTGACTCTTCACTATCAATCACTTCCACCAGCGCTCAAGACTTCTCAACTGCCAACAATCGCCACGACCTCTCATGAATTTGCACACCTTGCGTCGAACCTTATCTTCACTTTTCAGATTTCTCCACTGCCAACTCCCCCCGACAATCACCATCTCCGCCTGTTACTCGCCTCCTATCCCAACGATATCCGGTTACCGACTATCCCTTGCCCCTTGAGCTCATCGAGATACCTAATGAGGTAACTTGTACAAGATTCAAGATCTAGAAGCTCAAAGTGTCACGATCATTAGGGATGACCCTTGAAGACAAAGGACCTGGAATGCATAGAGTTGCAGCCTAGATTACGAAGAAGTTTAGCCTTTTTTGTGCAACACCAAGGACTCATATAACCTTTACATTGAGACTTTTAACAAAAGTAAACCACATTTCTTTTGTAACCTTATAACCAAAGTCGGATAATTTAAGGGATGCTAAACATAACTCACTACTTTTGCATTCACCCCTAACTTATTCCTATTCAATAAAAAACCTTACAAAGACTGGGTGTAAAAGTTACGCGTGATTTTAAATATAGCCTCGGTATACGATGTATGTAAACGATAATAGTTCCCTTTTTTTTTTCTCATAGTGTGCCTAGAACAGAAGGCTTAAAAATACATACAAAAGGGATTTAAAGTGAATATGGTTTATACAAACACTCTATGAATGGACAAAAGCAAGACACCAATATAGAAAATCAATTGCTGCGTGAAGCTAAGTATAAATCATGACAGCATCACCAGTTCACTACATATAATACCTCTACTAATAAAGTGTTTAAGTAAGGCTTTGGTCAGAAAAGTCTACTAAATCGGCTCTAACGCCCCTGGCCTTGCCGACTCGGGGAGATATGAGCTATGTAGGCCTCTAGGTGTATGGACTTATCATAGTATCACTTCGGTTAATTTTATTGGTAATATGCCACATTCTAGTTGTCGGGCTCTTACGACTAAGTATGCAGAGACTAGCTCTGAGACATTCCTGAACTTCTGGCATTTTTTTCTCGTTCTTTTCCTAAAGTAAATAGATTTATAAAGACAAAACTCGTACAATCATTTCGTTCTCTTATTCATACTCCACGTGATCACTAGCTCTGCCCAAATGCCCAGATTTAATCCTTTCTGAGAGGGCAGGCCTGTCATTCTTCACAAAGAGGGCAAAACAGAGAACGAGCCGCCCATCGCCGCAAACAAACAACAACGATGAAAGAAGCAGCGCTCGGCAGCCGGGAGCAAGACATTGTCTTTCCCAGTCCGATGGCCAAGAAAGAAATATCTCACCCCTATTCACAATCAGCCCATGATTTTTCACAGGCTACCGAAATCTTCTCTCACGGCTCTGAAGAGCGCGGCAAAACTAGTAAACGACGAGATTCTCCATTGAACGGCAAGACAGCGTGCACGAAAATGGGGAACTACGACAAAGAATACTTCTCGCCGTCGCCGAGGGGTCGGGGTCGGAGAGCGCGCCATCCAGAGGCCACCTCGAGTATTAGGGCGACTCTACAAGTAGTGGCTTCCATAATAGGGCTGATAGCGATAACGGTTGCGTACAAAAGCGTTCTAGAGTCGTCCAAGTTTAAGAGGGCGACGAAGAATTACCAATGGCCACGATCGACGGACGAGACAATAATGGCGTCCTTCTTGGACGACTATAAACGCATCATGACAGGATATGATCGGGACGATGAGTATTTCGCTTCGGTGAACGTCGCCACGGAGCAGATTCAGAAAATGTTTGCGGCCATCCCATCACCACCATCAGCACAGGAAGTAAGGGCATTTAGTGATATGCAGAGATCCATCGAGCGGCGAGCCCAACAGATAAAATTCGCCTATGACGGATGGGAGAAGGTTGTTAAAGCCCGTGAGAGTGTGATGTACGAGATATTGAATCCCGAGGAGGAATGGCGCGTATACCTCGACGAACAGCCAATAGATGAAGCTAAAGCAGCGGAGGTGAGTGGTAGTTGGGTGGCCATGACGAGAAAGTTCGGAGTTCCCGAGCCGACTGCGTGTGTAGGCGGCCTCGGAAATTTGACCAAACCGAGCGTAAATATAAATGTCGACGATAATGGGAAAGCGGAATGGGAGGACCGTGAGGAATTCTACGAACAAAACATGGCGTTGGTGGCGGAGGCGGGGAGCCAGATCACAAATGAACTCGACCGCCTGTACACCAAGCTCTTCGAAGATTGGAATTGGGACTCTGCATTGTCACATCTGAGAGAGGCGTGGAGGACCGAAGAAGGGTTCATAAAAAATTTGAGGTCCAAGTCGCCAAAGGGATATATGTGGTCGAACTGTCATCCCATCTCTCTCCGAACCCTAGTCGAACGGATGGAGGGAATACACCGAGGACACGTGAACATATATAGGACGCTGCAGTGGCTAAAGGCACATTTCCCACACAAAGAGCCCAAGATAATACAAGATCCGGCCGAGTGGCTAGGAAGCGCTAAGGAGCTGTTTCGACAATGGTATGTGCTGGGAAATGCCACGGAAGAAGGCATACTTATGATGCTTAGACGAAGGGATGTGCGGTTGCAGTGGAGAAGAACGTACGCCGAGGCCTCATGGGCGGATTGGAAGAGTCGAAACTGCGGTGGCACATCGTGCTACGAGGTGGATGCGAACGATGGGAAACTGTTCCTTCATGGTAAACCAGTAGCTGCGGTAGCGGCGGATGAGGCCGAGTGGGTCAAGACAATTGAGGGTAATGGAACTCGAATATCAAGAGAGAAATACGAGGAGGCTTGTTGTGCGAAGCGTCAACTTGGCCACCGGCTCAAACATAATTCTAACTCCCCAAAGGAAATGAACCTCAACATTTAGACTTTTTCAAATAAACATTCCCTGCATTTTTGTTTAGCAGTCGTGTCTGGATGTGTGTGTCCTTCCTCAATACAAAGTAGGCTGGGTCTCAGCGGTTGTTGAGCTGTCGAAATCTTCATCAAAAGCATTGACAGGAAGTGGATGAGCACCTCGAGTGACAGTTAAGAATCTTCACACATCCGCCCTTGTTCCCTTCATGTTTTCTGCGGTCAATTGTTGGTCACGTCAGTGCTATCCCAAATTTCCAGCTGTATTGAAGCGTCGTATAGAGCCTGGATGCAATGGGATAGAAATGTGTCGATGCGGACCAACTCCTCGGTTGCCTCCAATCTAACCATACCTACCAAGCCTGGGCGGTTAATGAGCGTGATCACAATATCTCGCACGGCTGCAGCCTCGGGCACGACAGCCGTGTAGCAGACTGGATAAGGTGTTGTGTTACGGCTGTGATCAACTACAGGGAAACGGTAGTGATAAGTGGAAGAGGGGAACACATAGATTTGAGAAATTGGCGATGATTGAGGTAGGCTTCCGTCAGCTGGACCTTGTCGGCTATGCTGGTTGACATTGGGTTCATGATAACCATGAGAGGTGTGTGCTACTTGGCGGGAAAGCTTCGAGCGACAGGAGACGCAGGGACAGAGCTGCTCTCTACCGGCTGCTAAATCGGGACCAGTATGCAGATGGGTCATTGTACCAGGTTTTCGAAGTAACTTCTTCCTGAGTTTCTTCCCCTCCACAGAGCCGGTTCGCGGCCGACCTTGAATGCTTATGGACGGTTTCTCGCCGTGCTCCTTGTTTTCCTTGGTGCTGTGATTCTCTCTGGAGTAGCGGCGAGGTTTGGTGCGCACCCAGAAAAAGTCATAGCGAGGCGACATCAGGTCATATACCTACCGAACATCGAGAAGTATCGTATCAACGACTGCATCGTTGCCATCAGCCGGGGGAAAAAAAGCCGGTCTTCAGGCTTTTAAGAGGTATGAAAGACATGTATGTCTTGCTGCTTGCCTCACTCGCTTTTCAAGTGGAAGCAAGCATTCGTGAGGCTCAGCGTAAAACACATCAAACATAGCTAAGTGCTTGGGAGAGAAAGTAAGACACAAAGAGAAAGGGAAAGCACTTGCTTTTCTTTTCGCTTTGATTCATGGAGCATCTCGTATCTCATGTCTTCTACCTATTTGCTGCTCATTATCGACAACATTAGAGAGGAAGCAAGCATAAAGATAAGAACAACGCCATACGAATAAATCTAGTTGCCTAGAACGAACGGTGGGAAGAAGACTAACGCGGCATGCCCGACAAGCGCAAGAATAGAAAGGCATGCATGTGTAAGTAGTGGATGTAGTGTGGATGGCGACGAGAGAGAGAGAAGAGAGACGTGGAGCAGAAAGCTGGATGCATCGAACACGTCTGGAACAAGTGTCCTTTTTGCCATTTACAGGGGAGGTCGACTTCTAGCGCGAGTCGAGCCCGGCTAGACGTCTGCTAGAATCTCCCGCTACAGGGGCTCTCACTGGGGCTTCAGGGGTTGATAGCAGGGTATAGGGCGACCCAAGAGATTGGTTATCACCTAACGGGCTGTCGGGCTGTCGCAAATTGGGGGCATACAACGAGAACAATGAATTTAGTTTGTACCTACTGATAGTGCTAATTGAAAAGTTTCCGATCTTTTTCCATCATCCTCCATCTACTTCCCTCCATCCCACAGCGGAGAGACATAATTGGCATAATTGCGCCTCATTTCTCTAGTTGGCTCTGACACTTTTGCTTCTTCCCTTTTCTCTTCACCTAGTCGCAAGTTCTTCGTCGTCGTCGTCGTCGTCGTCGTCCCTTATCACAGTCGCAAAAATGGCTGGCCTCAGTCCCCAAATGTGAGTCGCGTGGCCCTCCCCGGCCTTACCGTCCATCTCTGTATCTGCCCAGCATGCTAACGACTTTGTTGCGCCCGACAGAATCAACCTGGTCATCATCTTCGGGATGATGCAGGTGTCGAAGAAGATCCCCTTCGACGACCCCACCGTTCTGAACGGCGTCCGCGCCCTATACATCGGCAGCAACCTCATCATCGCCGCCATCTACGGCTACGTCCTGTTACAGATCAACAAGAAGAAGGGTACGATACATATGCATGCCTCGAACCACGACAGAACAAGCTCGCTAACCGCTCGTTTGTGCAGATCTGACAACGCTCAAGTATGTTGAGCCAGCGCCCATAGGATCCTCCGAGGAGGGCAAGCTCGTGACGACGACGGTCCAAGCCTACGACTCGCAGCAGATCAAGGCCAACTTCCGATCGCAACTCATGGGTCTCGCCATGATGGGCTTCATGCACATCTACATGAAATACACGAACCCCCTCCTGATCCAGTCCATCATCCCCCTCAAGAGCGCCTTCGAGGCCAACCTGGTCCAGATCCACCTTTTCGGCAAGCCCGCAAGCGGCGACCTCAAGCGCCCCTTCAAGCAGCCTGCTGGATTGATGAGTGGTCTGCAGAGCGGTGCTGCCCAGAGCGACAAGAAGGCCGTAGAGGCTGCCGAGCGTGCCGGTCGTGGTGGTGCTAAGGAAGAGTAGATAGACAGAGAGATTTTGTATTATCAACTGTGTGGGTGGCGTCCTTTTGCACTAAAGACTGTCTGTCCACTTAGAATGGAATTGCCCGGTCTACGTATTGCATCATTATCGCTATTACAGATCGTGAGCTAAGGTAATCAGATAATAATCTATTTTGGCATATTGAAACTTGAAGCTTTATTTTCATACAATGATATGATTTAGGAAGTAATGGGTTCCCCGATAAATCCACGAGTACCCAAGTATGAATCCTATTTTAGACATGCAGCGCTGTAACGGCGCAAAAACTCACTCACTACTACTAAAACTTCCCGACGTCACCGGTCCTTTTTCTGGCTAATCTTTATCATCACTTCTACACTTTACTTCTTGTAACACCGCTGTACATTCACCAACCACCAAACAACCTTTTCCACCTTGTAAAACCTTGTAACAACTGTTTTAATCTCGCCATCAAGAGCAACGAACTTCAAGACACCACAGGAACATGGAGCGTCCCTCAACGCCTCCCCGCGCCGCAACCGGCACAGGAGCTGTCCGCTCCCCACTAACGCCAGAAGTCACCCGTCGCATCGTAAGTTTTCCATACAGTCCTAAGGCCTGCCGTCGCATATCAAGACTCCGTGCTCACGCATACACTCTCGCAGGAAGAGAACAGGTTAAAAGCCAAAGCGATACGAGACCAGAAAGAAGCCGAGAGACGCGCCGCCGGCGTCGACCCGGGCCAATCCCGCGGCTTCATCGCCACCGACCAAGTCCACATCACCCGTAAACGGCCCTACGACGCCATAGCGAGCGCGACGGTGACAGCCCGCGAAGTACCCTCGACGAGCCGCGATGGCCGCGTGAACGGCGCTGCCTCGCCCGCGAAAGACGGTAGCACACAACAACAGAAGGACGGAGGCACAGAGAAGAAAGATGGCGAGAAAGACGGCGCGATACGGCCCGCGCGCAAGTTCACCAAGTTCGTGGATTACGACTTCGGCAAGATGACGGATACGAAGGGTGGTTTCCTAAGCGCTGAGGACGACCCTTGGAATAAAGCCATGTCTGGCCCGCCGGGGAGTGGTAATGCGGACGGGAAAAGGGGGCAAGGACCTGAAGATGCTGAGGAGAGGCCCAAGGGCATGACGATGCAGGAATGGGAGCGGCTCCAACTCCTCAAGAAACTGCGGCGGCAAAAAGCCGGGCCGTTCGAGCCGGGACTCAGTGCATTGACGGAGGAAACGGCGCGTAAGAAGTGTCGTGAGTGCGGGACGCTTGAGATCGATTTTATGTGGGACGAGGTGTTCGGGTGTGCGGTTTGCAATGCATGCAAGGAGAAGGTCCCGGAGAAATATAGTCTTTTGACTAAGACGGAGTGTAGGGAGGATTATCTCTTGACTGATCGTACGTGTTTATCCATCCATATTCTCCCCTCATACTCTTCTTTATCACCTACTTACCCCATCCCAATCCTTACACAAACCAGTCTACCACCCAAATAGTCGGAAAGTCAACTAACTAACAACAAACACAGCCGAACTCCGAGACCCGGACCTCCTCCCCCACCTCTCCCGTCCAAACCCGCACAAATCCCACTGGCACGACATGATGCTCTTCCTACGGTACCAAGTAGAAGCCTACGCCTTCGGGGAAACGAAATGGGGATCAGCAGAGGCGCTAGACGCCGAGTTCGAGCGCCGCGAGACCGAGAAGAAGAAAAGGAAGGAGGCCAAATTTAAGGAGAAACTGCTGGATCTTAAGAAGCGGACGCGTACCGATGCGTATTTGCGTGGGAGGGGGAGGTTTGATAATAATGGTGGTAGTAGTGGAGGAGGAGGAGGAGGGAGTGGAGGAGGTGGTAAAGGAAAGAAGGCTAAGTTTGGGGATACTGTCCTCGATGGCGGAAAACATGTCCATGAGTGGGGGCGCGTCATTGAGAATGAGGATGGCGCTACTGTCAAGACTTGTACGACTTGTGGGATGGAGGTTGAGGAGATGGAGTTTTGAGATGCTGTACTTGTACTCTGATATACCCTCATATACCCTTTCTTAGAGAGAGCATGAGCATGAGCATGAATATTTCAGCAGGGGAGAAACCGTCCTAAATCTCTAAATTTCGATTCTTCGGTTTTGTTTCTATCCTTTCGGATAGCGTGTTTAGTATTCACGACTGCTCGGCCCCAGAAGTGTTGATGATCTATATCCCGGGTCTACGGCAGATATGTCTATTGCTCAGAGGATCCTTACTCATCGCAGCTAGTTTAAGCCTCTACTCGAACACCATGACATCCATAGAACCGCCCAGTATTCAGAGCCAAAGACGAAGCAACGTAACAGTGTAATCGGCAATAACCCCCTCGCAAGCAAAGACAAGAATAAATCTAGGGGGGTATCTCAAATTCTCATATCTCCGCGTGACTACAAGGAAACTAAGTTTCGTCTTCCCATCAACTCCAATACTGACCCCATATGTCATACTGCTCCTTGGTCCCACGGAACTTGAACTCAATGGGCAAGACGTGCTGAAAGCCTTCCTTGGCAGTCGGTTCGCGCAGACGGGAGAAATACCCGTTAAATGCGAGAGATGGTAAGGCGGACCGTGCTTCGGGGTTCAACTGCAATGGAACTTGTGTTAGTTCAGGGATCACTTACGCAATTGCACACATAGAGAATGTAGGAAGCATATATTGCAGTAAGTTGTCCTGTGTCAAAAAGGCAGATGATAGTAAAAAGAGAAAAGGATGGGTTGTTGCCGGCGGAGAAACAGGGAGTAACAAATAAAACCGATAGGAACAAACCCGGAAGAGAGAACGTACAGATTGATTCATCGCTCGCACAGCATCATTATGTTCACAAAGCGCTTTGGGAATCCTGAACCAGACGCAGCGAATAGGCACGTTGTGTTTCCGCGCGAGCTCTATCCATTCTTTTCGCCCATCTGGATCTGGATTCGTGTTATCTATCCATAACCATGATGACGTTAGCTGCGCCCGCTCATTACTCGTATATATCGATATCTTGAAGCACCAGACGAGTGAAACGAGCTTATGAAGTGGGTATGAGATAGATGTATAAATAGGTAGAGAGGGGAAGGTGGAAAGGGGGAAAGGGGCAAAAGGGAAGAGACGAAAGGGGAGGAAGAACGCACCTATAACAATCGAGCATCCATCCTCGAGAAACTCCCCCGCAGCCTTGAAGCACTTAGCCCGAGTCTTCAGTGTATCCTGATTCACGCGCTCGTAACCAAGGGGCTTGAGATATTTCCAGTAGAAAGTACTCTTGCCAGCGCCAGGTGGGCCACAGAAGAGCACAATATCCCTCTCATTCGTCTTCTCGAACAATACTTCTCCTCCCGCCTCTCCCTTTTCCTTCTCTTTTCCGGTTGCCTTTGCTGCATACGGATATAGAGCCAAATCAAATTCCCGCAAGAATTCCCTCGGCGGCTCGTCCAAGAAGAATTCCTCAGGCGTCTTATACTGCACACCAACATTATGCGCAAAATTGCGATCCGAACAGCTGAAATCCTTAGCCGTCGCTCCACCTTTGCTTCCGCCTGCAGTTACCACGCGTGCCGTGCGTCCGCCCGCATCACCCACGAAGACACTGTTTTCTAGATCAATCTCGTCTGTGGGGATGTCATAATCAGCGCAGAGCTCCCTCCACATGCCCGTGCGAGGCTTGCGGTACCCGTCGCGCGCGGTAGCGGCGTAGATGGTAGTGGGGATGTTGAGCTGTGACAGCACGGCGGCGCATTTCTGCTTGAAGTTGGACACTTTGGCTTTGCCTGCGTTCTTGGGGGCTTTGGAGTTCGGGTCTGGGTGAAGCGTTAGACCGGCTTGGTTGCTGAGTATGACGACGCGGTAGCTGGTCTCTTGTCAGCTTTTCGGTTCGCATCCGCTCTCTTCACGACGGAATTCCTCGTTCCCCATTCTATACACCCATGGGCCGAATACGAGAAAGTAGAAGGAGAGAAGAGGAAAGGGTAAAGACGCCTCACCCTTCCTCCGAATACATCCTCCTCAACCGCGCCGGGACAACAGGATCCCACCACTTCCAATCCGCAGGATCATTCCCGAATTTCTTCCCCGAGGCCGTGACGATAAGCGTAGAATCCAGATCGAAAGCCGCGATCTTCCTCCTTTTTATCCTCTCCTGCTCCTCCTTCTTTCCCTGCTCCTGTTCGTCTTCCGCTGCGGCGGCTTCAGGCTCGAAACGGCCCACGAGCAACGTAGCAGGAGATGCGCCCTCTCCGCGCTCCGCCCACACGGTGCGGTTCCGGTCTTTCGGCTTCTGCGACGTCGGCGTGAAGAAGCTGGCCACAGCTCCCTTCGATATCGCACTTTGTACCTTGCGCTTTACCGGGGGTGGGGAGATAGGTTTGTCGGTTGCTTTGCGCTTACTGCCGTCTCCCGGCGACGGTGGGTTGTTCGTCATATTGTCGGGGGTCGGATAGGAATGCCAGGTCCGCCGAACAAGAGGAAAACTAGGTAACGTTCTATGTTTCGAGAATATCCAGTTTCTCGAAGAAAAGAATTGGTAGGAAGAGGAAGAGGGGTGGTGAAGACGACGGTACATTTGCATGTGAAAAGGGATGGAACGCGCTGCTGAATTGACCTTATGACGCGGGGCGGGTTTAATTGAATTGAATTGGGGAGAAAAGTCCCCGAGCCTGTCGCGAGATCACGGGACTTGGGGCTTCTGCAAGCCTCTTCGCCTACACCGGCATATAGATACATTTGTTGATATTGACTTTAAACAGTTGGTATACTTTAAAATGTCATGAGCTTTTTTAAAGTATCTTTATGTTCAGGTTTACAACAGGTTGGAGATAATAGACATATGTCCCTTTCAAGAAATTCAATGCATGATACTTTAAGAACAACTTTGTGGTGACTAATAGCTGAGAATAGAACAATTGAACAAAGTCGACAAAAATTGACAAGTTGAATCTGAATTTTATCTATTTATCCCCATTGGCAGCAACAGCGCACGCAGTATCTGATTCCGCGTCGCCTAATCGTCAGTGCCAAAGACCGAAGATTTTTGTCTTCACCTATACACAATCTAGGCCCTTCTCCGTACCATACATATGCATATGCTCATGCTCATGCTCCTGCTCTTGTTGAGAGGGGTCAGGTATCATTAGAGGGTGTTACCTCAAATCATCGCATCAATTCACTCCCGCCAAATCCGCTTGTGCGAAAGCCAGCGCTCGCTAGCCTCTAAAGTCCGTTGTTCCAAACTTCATCTCGGCGATCCCAACCGTCTAATGGCCGTTCGTTCAATTTCACTTAGGGTTGAAGTGTGTGATATCCTTTTCACTCGTTCAAGTCAAACTGCCTCCCAGGCCATGGTAATACAACGCCATTCATCGTACACCGTCATCCTCTCGCGCGCTCTCCGCGACGCCTCTGGTCTTCAAATTCAACCGTGGAGACTAGCGCCACCGCTTGAGATGGCTTCAATCTCGGCAAGGCTCAGGGCTGACCTTCGGAAGCGCTCGGGAAGCTCGTTGCGGTCAAAGTACTGACCCTTGGGCGCCTCGATAGGACCCAATCTGGAGGCTGCCGTTGCACCGATTGATTTGCGCAGGGGCCCGTGTTGCTGAGCCGAGTCGCGGTAAGAAGAAAAGGTTGCGTGGGAGTGAGAAGTGTTGCCCTGGCCGAAGTTGGTCGGCAGGGAGCCAGTCGGGGAAGCAGGGTGTGGTTGAGGGGTGTGGTCGACGTTGGCTGTCGAGGCATGTCAGTCAAAAGAAATGGTGAGGAAATACAGGATTGAGGGGGGAATGGATAAAAGCGACCTGTCGCAAGACTAGACAACAGGGATGCGGTGATTGTAGGCACTTACATGGAATTTCTCGCTTGCCAATGAAGCGAATCAAAGGCGTACGCTCAGCAGCGTGGGCCGTAGCCTGACGAAGAGCCCGAGTCGCGAACATGGTCGTGAATTAATGTGTAAGATGTGGAGGAAAAGGGTATCGCAAAAAAGAGTTGTTGTGGCCGCGGTTCTTCTTAGGTAAGATTAACTCTACCTAGGAACAAGTCTTGAGCTTGCGGAAGGGCGGAAGAACAGGAGGAGTGAAGGTAAGGTAAGAAGGTATTGAGAGTCGACTGAGAGAATTGAATAGTTAAGTCGTTTTGGAAGTTTGACAATGCAAAAGGTGCTTGGGCAAGGTGCGGTGATTTATAACAAGTGGGTGAGAGTTGAATGTCAATAATGATCGCAAGTGAAGTAGGTTCGATTGTGTTTGTCTTTCTCGTGAAGTGCGGGTCCAATGCGAAATCAGCGGTAAATTGACAATGTTTATACACCCTTCGACACTTTCTAAGTAGGATATTATCCAAACGAAGACTGTCGCGACGCAATTCTGGTTCTATTCCTGCTAAACAATGATGGCGTGCGCACGGGAGGCGGAGATATCCAGATGGAAAGCAATAACCACTAGAGGAAGAAAACGGGCGCGCAGGCTGCCTAGGTATAAGTACTATTCGCTAAAAATCGGCCGTTATCGCCGAGTCGCACCAGTGAGTTGGAGCAACGCTGGAGTCCCCGCCAACGTCGAGCGACCGGGCAGCCGGGGTATTCCTTGGTGTGGTCCTTGGTCTGATGTTGGGTGCAGCTCTGGTGCCGCCAGATGTGCGGCTTCGGACTAAGGGCCCTGTACCCAAGCGGGGCTGCAGCACGCCTGGACAGGGGCAGAACAGGGTTACTGAACAGGTGGTGTGCTGCGACACGGTGCACAGAACACAGTCCACAGAGGCTGGCCTGCTTGTACCAGGTACCACCATACCGTACTTCAATCAGCTCATGTCATACCATCATCACTAGGTTGCAAGCTGTATACCTACTAAGTATCTTATTGGGCTGCCGAGGTAGTCTGGTAATTCGAGGGGACGATCAAAGTCCCAAGCATTCAGAAATCGGTCAGGCCATCATACCAGAATTGTCACAGCGTACAAAACACCGGTGACCACCGAGTGTTTTGATCCAGCGAATAATACTACCTATACCCTGTCGTGGGAGAGATAGCAAATCGATCGATGTTTGCAGGATGGCAGTAAAGTGATCAGATGAGAATATGCATACGCGCACAAGCCCCCACCGAATAATGATAGCTCAAAAAGGAGTTTATCAATACCTACCTACTTCTGTCATAAGATTAAGGAGTGACTGCATAATTCAACAAAAAATTCAAAGTCGTATCTCTGCTCAAATTTAAACCTCGGAGACACTACTTGTAAGCAAGGTTGAGCGTACCTATCTACTGTTACAATTAAGCATGAGGAGCCAAATAAATTGAATATGCGAACATAAATCTCAATCAGGGCAGCCTTGTGAGGTTATGATGTGTACCTACTGATATAGGAGTTGAGGTGGTGGTTTTCTATCGAGTGGTTGAATGATATATCAGATGAAGGCAAAGGTTGATTGAGTGCAGGTACCTAATTGATCGCAAGTTAGCCACGAATGCATATCAGCCACACATATCAAGCCACAGAGCACTGAAGGCGGGGTCACTTGAAGGTAGAGGGGCTCCACTAGGGCAGTCCCACGCTGGTTCAAAACGAACCAATCAAATCCCACACACATACAATCGGATTCGGAAAAGCTTTGACGCCCGTGGACCACACGCACACACAGAAACCACGTCCTCTACCAAAAACTCTTTGAAAAGTTATAGCTCGGACTGTTCCGCTTCCTTTCCATCGACAGTCCACCACACCACACGCCGCCATCATGGTGAGTTAAACCACAGATGCACGCTTGTCCAAAGTTCTTCGCTATTTCCTCGAACAAATGCTCGCGATCCTTGCGCTACCTTCCTGACGCCCGCTGTGTCGCGCCGACCCGATGACGCTTCCTCGACGAATGCTGTACCGAACCGATGACAGTCGAAAAATTATCGACTCTTAATTCGGACCAGGCGATTATTAAATTGTCTCTCTCGGTATAGATACACTGTTGAGAAACCAAAGACGATGTGCAAACTACGAAATACACCAATTTCACGGACGATATGGAACAGCGACCAGCACGCGAGCATTTTGCGACAGGAATTAGGAAGCCTTGGACAGCGCAGCACCTTCGATTATCGGGACAGGCAGTGCTGATACTTTATTTAGTCGCTCGTCTCGGGGGAGAAATCGAACTTTCAGGTCAGTCTTGTATTTTTCTCTGGACACACCACGGTACCTGGAGACGTATCTACGTTTTCAGGGATTGAGGTCATGGTCTATGATGTACATGGAATCGGTCGCTGACTTTATATCAACAGTTCATTATCCGTCTACTGTATGAATTCCCTACATATATTCCGTTCGACGCTACCGCGAAAAGCTGTTGTGATGATTCGCGTCGTCTTGAGATCTGCAGCTCGCCACATGTCTAATATCTGAATCTATTGACTAATCATTTTACAGCAACACCAATGTCGACGGAAAGCAGAAGGCCCTGTGTGAGTAATACCTAATACCTACATATTCACTACCGAGAATATCGCACTAGAACTCGAGCCTACAATATTTGTTACATCACATTCGTGCACAGCTACTGACTTTTCTTACAGACTCCCTGACTTCGATCAAGGGGTAAGAAAACTCCTACGACCATGGTTATACGAGGTGAACTAAAACAAAGTGCAGTATTGGTCCTCGTTTCGCCGACTTGATCCTCAAGAAGGCCGATATTGACAAGAACAAGCGGTAAGTTCTGGACGAACTAAAATCTTGCTCTCGACAAATATCTAATTTGAATGCTTTTAGCGCCGGTGAGCTTACCGCTGAAGAGCTTGAGCGTGTCGTCCAGATCGTCAAGGACCCCTCTGCTTACAAGATCCCCGCCTGGTGTAAGTTATATAATAAGTTACTTGCTATACAGGCAGGAGAGCTGACAGTAAAATAGTCCTTAACCGACAAAGGGACATCGTTACCGGTACCAACTCCCACGCCATCTCATCCGCTGTTGACAGCAAGCTCCGTGAGGATCTTGAGCGTCTGAAGAAGATCCGCGCCCACCGTGGTCTCCGACACTACTGGGGTCTCCGTGTCCGTGGCCAGCACACCAAGACAACGGGCCGCCGCGGTCGTACCGTCGGTGTGTCCAAGAAGAAGGGATAGAGAATTACAGTGGCGGTGGCGTGAGACGGTTGGCCTCAGGGATGGCGTTAAGAGCATGTACCCAATTGCGAACCACATTACATTGGGTTTCGGCGTATTTGTCGTAGGTGACATGGGCATGCTGGACGAGTCCAGAGGTTTCAGGGTTTTAAAATGGTTCTTCTGCACACCCATGAATAAAATAAACATGAATTGACGTTTCTGCCTCTTTTACCATGGTAAACATTCCGTGATGATATTATTGTTAGTAACAGGCCAATGATATTGAAGGGTTGGCTCCTCGGGAGTATTCGGAACGTTGGTTATGGCGTCGGAACGTATCTCTTACCGTTTTACATGTGATTGCATTGACGTCTTCAAATCCAGCCGACGGACAGTAGGATATTTAGCAGACTCAAATGCAAGTCATGATTTCATTGATACCATTGATTGTTTCCGTTCTATTGCATCAGGGGAATAAGCAGTTTCTTCTCTTATAACTTTTATCAGATCTCTTACACCAGTGTAGAAAGATGAGAATAAGAGAAGAGAACCAGAAATAGAGATACCTATGATTTTAGTAGTTGGTAAGCTGTCATGAGAAAAAAAGAACGAGAACTGAAAACATATAACCAGCCAAGATATCATATGCCAATCACAAGTGATACCACTACCGACCAACACTGAATTTATACCATTGACGGAAGCTTGTGACGCTAAGGTAAGCAAGTTATGCCTGTGCCTATCACAAGCGTCTCAAAGTCTCCAAGATCTTAGCAGCTAGATAGCCTTCAGCTAGAATTGAAGTCCCAGGAACTCCCGGAGACAACTTCCGCACAGTATCACGTACTGTACCATCCCAGAGCTGCATCTGCATGCAGTCCCCTGCCAACGTCTCAGGGCTTGCCTTAAGCCCGCGACGATACCGGTGGGAACGCCCTTTGTCCAGATTACCACTCTACCTACTTCTACAGGACTTACATTAGTGCTAAGGTAAGGCATGAATGGGTACGGACATGGCGGAGTTCTTCGGATTCGTGCATTGGGCTGCTTTATAAGACAGATTGATGAGATTGACGAACTGCGGAATACTATCGACAGGGCGTCACAGGGCTTGGCTTGGATAAGTCGGGTCTCGGAGTACGACGCGGAGAATGTAAGTTACTTACCTTTTGACTTCTTTACCTACACCAGTCTATCTACCAACATGATTATATTATAAGAGGTCTGTGGCAGTTGCCTACTATCTGCCCTATAGTAGGTTTGGTGGGTGAATTATCCACGCGACCCCCCAACTTGCAGTCAACACATAGTAGTAGGTAGGTAGGTATGTTGTTGTGGTGGATTTTCGGACTTTATTCTCCATGATCATGCATCGCCGACCATACTTACAGTAGTACAGTAACAATATCTACTATCCAAGTAGAGTAGGTACAAAAGTATAACTTCCACAGCAAACACGACATCGCAGTCGGCCGTGTCGGGCATCGGGCATCGAGTTCTGTTGTCCTACGCCATGTTATCTATTAATATGAAAGAATGCTCGCGTACACGTAGTAAGCAAGTCAGACAATAAGTCTCCTTATATGTACCTACATAACAAAAAGACGGAACTCGCGCATAGGAATCTTACGATGGGAAGACCCAGCGGTGAATCAATCCATCTACATACAGTAGTCAGACCATCTCAATCACGCAAAACGAGCGGCGTAGGAGGGAAGAATGGAGGAACAGGCATCACGTCCCACGGAAACGCGGAGAACCCCGCTTGACTAATTAATGCCTGGTCTACATATTACATTACACTACTGTAGGTAGCAACCTCCCTATCGCCTACATACATTCTAAACTCCATGCACTGCGCACTCGTTTGAACTGCTCTATCGCCCAGTTCAGTGCCAGTTGATAGGACGTGGCACCATTGATCAGCAACGTTGAGAGTGCAGATCCGGAGATAAATAGAGGAGAGACCTGGTCGGGCTTACATAGGTATACGTATACGAATACCTATTTCTGGCCCCTTTCCCATCGCCCACTATCACCCCACACACCACTAGGAAGCACATGGAATTACTTATCTTTCTCCCGTCGGCAGCACCCCACAATGTACTCCCATGTGCGTGTGTGGACATATGTCAAACTGGACTGACCTGACTAACTTGTGATTCCGGGAGTGGTTCCCCTTCCGCGGAAAGCAGGCAGAACGCGGGTAGGTAGGAACACAGTAGGTACCCTACTCCGGTTGCTTTATGCTTTGTGGACGGGCGGGCAGCTTACCTGAGCGGGAGACTCCGCTCCGATCTTTGATACCTAATGTCATGACGTCTCACACCTCCGTAGGTAAGCTATGGCAAGATAATCTTGAGTAACCCCATAAGCATTTCAACGTCGGGTTGTACTATGTTGATAGGAAAGACATGGAGTTTTTATCTGTTGTTTCATTATCGTATTTTTTTCAATAAAGAATGACAGTCAATCAAATGAAATGAAACAAAAGGAATCGATCAATGTCGTGTTAGGAATAGCTGGTGTCGAGCAGAGCTTCTGGCTGTGACCTGTAGGCACTCAGCTTCGGTAACAAAAGTATGTTATATATAATGTTAGATAGCCTAATCGCCTACTGATTTATTTTTGCTTTTAGGATCTTGTAAGTGAGGTTACATCTGTAGAAAACTTCAACGCCGTTCTGATGCTTATGCAATTGGACCTCTAAGCGGCTTCTTGAGCTTACGCGCTGATGCTGTTAGAAATCTGCTGTCATTGTGCCATATCACAAGTCCTCCAGTAATAAGAGGCGGGAGCCTTGGTCCAGCAGTTCCTGGTAGACTATATCATCGGACAGAGATAAAAGAGTATATTCCCTTTGTCGATTCTCAAGACGCCTTCATGATCGCAAACTGAGGATTGGATTTACTCAATACTAATATACGTGCTAGAGCTCCATCAATATCTCTCGACTTTTTCCCATAATCTTTCTCTTAGCGATTTCAGACAATAACCAATCCTATGCTCATTATTACTATCTATGTCCATAAAAATTCAGCTTTCCGCTTTTGTTGTAATGTAGACCTAATCCATAAATGAGTGCAAGACTCAACTGGGTACGGAGAGTTTAACACTGTGCTTTCTTTCTTTTGCCTATTTTGTTTCCTGTAGTCGTCGAACTATCCAAAGGTAACTGTGAAGCCCCCTTTAAGGTATTCAGTAAATAGATACTTAAATATCTTTCTCTGTAAGTTTCTCGGAAATGCCATATTTACCTAAAGTCATCATGTCATCCAGGGTTTATAGGCATTGTTTCCAGTTTTGAACAAGCTTAGATGCTTCTTAGGTAGATCAAATTCGACAATAAAGTCAATTTAAATAATCGTCTTCTTAATTGATCTTTTATTTCGCATAAAATTTTACGTATGTCTATTCGATACGTTTGTGAGATAAGCCGAAGTCTCACGACTTGGTTCATAGCCCAAAAAGGGGTGGTTGCCCCTTGTGGGACGCTACTGTAGCACTTCACTCACTTGCTCGCTATGACCCCACTTCAGGTCATCAGCCCTTCAAACTTACAATGCAAGAAGCAATGATTTCACCACAGCACAGCACACCTCATCATGAGTAAAGAGGTAGGCGAGGGACGCGAAGTCCAAAAGACAGAAAAGAGACCCCCTCGCCCAAAACGAAACCCGATCGAAGCAGCCATCAATTCTTGGTATGAGAATTGTGAGACTCACCTCAAGAATCAGCACAGCGTGAGTGATCTCATCGCTCAGGCGCCAAAGCGATGGACAGCATATGGACCATTAGTGCTGCT
Organism: Xylaria venustula; assembly: GCA_022578775.1. Lineage (NCBI taxonomy): Eukaryota > Fungi > Ascomycota > Sordariomycetes > Xylariales > Xylariaceae > Xylaria > Xylaria venustula. Next base: position 274,269 of record MU389356.1, on the reverse strand, counting down.
CCCCGCAGGCTCATTCACGACGGCGCCGTGGCGCGAAGCTCTAGGTTTAGCTACCAGCGCAGTCATTACTGGGGATACTGAGAACACGAGTGAGGGGGGTGAGAGCTCACGGGACCCGAGCTTACTATGGAAGACGATCCTAGAGGAGATCACAGAGTCTCCCAAGATAAAACTCACGCACCTAGCCATCAACGAGGAGATACCATTGCATTCACCATCTATCACCGAAGATGCAGGAGCAGGACGAGAAAGCAGTGAGAATATACTGCGCAGCCCAAGCGGCTTGCGCATGCTCTACGGAGATTTCGGGCCCTCCAAACCATCGACATGCACAAGCACATCAGGAGAGACTTCTCCAGAACCGGCAGAGGTGATGGAGGACTTCGCGCGCGCCTTCTGGGTGTCGACAAGGCAGAACGGGATCACGCAGATATGGGCACCACGCTGGACAATGTTCAGCCGGGGGAACGTCAAAGAGAAAGCGCGGCTGCTGAAGTTTCACGATAATCCCGAGCCTCTATCAACACCAACATCATCACCGCCATCAACAACAATAGCAACAGTGCAGAAAACAACAACGGCGAGGAGTCCAAACCAGCAAGACAGCGATCTATCGCATCGACACATCCCCGCGGACCAACGAGCAGGAGCCCTAGCGGTCGACCTATATTCCGGGATCGGGTACTTCGCCTTCTGCTACGCAGCCCTTGGGTTCCGCGTGCTGTGCTGGGAGCTGAACGCCTGGAGCGTGGAGGGGCTCCGCCGGGGCGCGGAAGCGAACGGATGGAGCGTGAAGGTCGTCCGACCGCCCGCACACGGTAGCGCATACCAAGAAGGAGAGGATGAGGAGATGCTACAAGACATTCTATCCGGCAACGAAAAGATCATCGTATTCCTCGAAACCAACGCCCGCGCAGCAGATAGGATCAGGAAACTAGACTCACTGACCCGCGAGCACAAAATAGAGACGGGGGTGCGTATGGCAGATATAACGCATGTAAACTGCGGTCTCCTGCCAACGAGTCGCGGATCCTGGGCTACGGCGTGGGATGTCGCCAGCGAGGCCCCACGGGTATGGTTACATATCCACGAGAACGTGGGCGTGTCCGAGATCGAGGGGAAGAAAAACGAAACTCGCGAATGGTTTGCCGAACGAGCTCGGGACCAAACAATAAGTAGGGGGGAAAGGGGGGAGACTGGTGTCTGTGTCGAACATGTCGAGCTCGTCAAGACGTATGCGCCGGGTGTTTGGCATTGTGTTTTTGATCTGTACGTCACTAGGTCTCTCGGAGGTGAACATAGAAGTGTCACATAACCCTACTTCTACATCCCCAATCATTGTACGCAAGCTCGGATATAATTTGTATTGGAGAAATGTGAGACTGTTCCAACTAGCTGTTCGTAGCGAGGCTTAATTTACTAGTAAATATATGTTTTTCTTTTGAAGAATTGATATATCGAGTTGGTATACTGCTCACTATTCGATCTCAAGAACGGAATAGCCGTAGTAGTCATGGTAAAGTAGGCGGTTATCGGATGGGAAAAACATCATGCGGCTTGCGAATAGATCTCTATGATCTGAGCCATATAACACCCGTATCATTTCCGTCTCTTCTCTCCATACTATCTTGCCCGTTGCAACATGATAGATCATGACCTTTTCCGAAGAGTACACGAGGAAGTAGGTCCCATCAAATGACAAGGACTCACCCCCAAAATGGAATCCCTCATTTCTGATGGTTCTAATGAGCTCTGGAAGGGGACCTGATAGTCGAAAGAATGATGTTTCGCGCCATTCATCATCAGGTTCCTCATGATAAGAACACCTGTATGTGACTGCCAGCCATAAAGAGTTGCCTGATGTAGTGCAGCACGCGAATGATAACATGGACGCTTCGTATTTCAACTTGTGAACATGAATACTGTTCATTGTTAGCTGCGATTCTGAGTTTCGTATGTCCCAAAAATGTATACAGGCGTCACAACAATTTATTAGGAGTTGATCCTGTTTAGCAAAAGTGATTGCGTGGCCGTGATACATAGCGCGGCTGCAGTGCGAGGTCTGACAACTCCGATTTGCCGTCGTAGACAGGGTTGTTACAACAGGATTGGTACGACTGTATGAACTTCGAGCATATGTTCTCAAGTCGGTAGAGACGGCATCGTCATAAACACCGTCATCCTTCCAATATTCTTTGTCAAATTCCCGCAACAGCTCCAGTTGGCCCGTCCCTCTTCTAATTCCATAAATCCCTCTTATGTCTTTCACAGCTATCGTCTGCCCATTGGAAGAAAACATTGGGTAGTGTATGTGGGACTCTTCAAGATCAGGCATAGAATATTCTTCCATTACAACGCACGGTCGAATCGAAAGCAGAGAAATTTTGTCGTGATCCATTTGCAACAACAAGCATGAGCCGTCCGGGGATAACTCAACCCTGGTGATTATTATTCCCCGAAACCTTTCCTTGTGTAGAAACTTTATGCGGATATCGTGAGGACTTCCCAGAGGCTGAGAGATTGAAGGGTCAAATCTCTTTGAAGATTCGATGGTGTTATTTGCAGAGCTTGCAGAGCTTGTATCCAGATAATTGGACTCGTCTGTCCACCACTCGGAGTTCTTTTCCAACTCAGTGATTCTTGACTCGTGTCGCTGTTCAATCTTTACTTGCCACTTCTTTTGCTCATCAATGACCTATACAGCAATGAGTACTAACACCTATTCTGGTGATCAAGATTAACAGCTAACAATCTACTAGAGGAAGAGGAAACAGCTCTGGGTAGATATTTATGAATCCAGCAGGACGATCACGCTGAAAATGGTACTGACCTGTTGCAGATCTTTCTGTTGTTCAATTCTCATCTCCTTCATTACTTCAGCGAGTTCTTCGTCTTTTGTCCTTAGAGCTTCTCTGAGTTCAGATTCGATCTCTTGTAGTTTCTTGTTCAAATACGCATTCTGTTCGGCCAACATCTCTTTTATATCATTGCCTGCGCCCGTTCTTTCCAGCGGCTTGTGGTCGTCCACCATTTCTCTCTGAATTTGGAGCACGATTTTCGGATCGCCTTTCAAAAACATGTCGAACAGCGCAAATGCCGAAGTTTGCGTATTATCGTGGCGGATGACCTGGCTTCCCTATTCAAACTGTTAATTGATTTGGATGAAGAAGGTAGACTCGAGGAAGTCCTACTTTAGCGACCATTAAGCCCCAATATTTAGAAGTGTCTCTGAGCTGTCTCTCTCGGCTTTCTGCAATAGAAGCTTCTGTGATATCCCACATGGTGGTGACTAGTACGACCTTTTTCAATGTATCGTCGCCACATAAGGACTTCAACAGCGACAGGTTCTTCAACGCAGACCCTTGCATTCGTGGTTGATTAATTCTATGCAGGTACAGGATGCCGGACAGTTTCACGCCATTAGAGTAGGTTTCTTTTAGCCACGCAGCTACAGTTCGGAGAACTTCAGTGTCAGTCCTGTTGGTATCATCGAAGCCTGGAGTATCGACGAGGTGAATCCGACCGGATTGTAGTTTCGGGTGACGAAAGGAATATGTTCGAACATCTTGTGTGCCTACATCAAGTATTCAGTTAGTGCCAACCTTCAGTTCCGGGCCATAGATTTTTGGATTAGTATTTACAAGATTGCAGATCATGGCCAATGTCGACCTGTTGGTTGGTGCAAAGATTGATCAGAGTACTTTTGCCTGAGCCTGTCATCCCCATCAAAGCGATCACGATATCATTTGCACTACAGATTACAGTCTCAGTATCTGAGTAATTGGTCGCCGTTAAATGATCACTTACTTTAGTGCCTGCTGATTAGAGGCCATTGTGGACGGTTCCGATGAATTCTCCGAGGCCATGGCGCGGACAGTGTTGAATACGTGAGCTCTGAAATTGGCGCCTGATTCGTCTACTGCGACGGAGGGAGAACGACGCTGTTAACCTCTGAGGGGTTGAGGATGTATATGTGGCATGTCACATATACCCTCTGGGAAACGACGATACCAGGGAAGGTGAACGTAGGCTCTGCAATTGAAAGGGAAACCGAATCGACAAAGAAGCTATGTTATTTGAAGGATTACTCGCGCTCCTGGGGAGCGGGGTTTGATATATCTGGCATATTTCCTCTCCAATCAGCTAAAGGTGGCGTTGTGTTATCACAAGGTAGCTATCAAAAGTGCACATTATGGTGAGTGGTCGAGGTCATGAGCGGGAGACGATAATCCCGATGGGGTACCATCCATTATCTGTGTTGCATCCTCTCTAGACGAGTTTGAATGTACGATTGACATAAATAAGTGCCTCGCCTAGCTAGTTTGAATCAGACGGTCAATATGCCCAACCTCCTCGAAATTGAAGCAGAGAACTTTTTGGCGTTCCTGGGAGCTGAGAGACCGAAGTAAGGCCCTCCCAGCCAGACACAGATTTACTCAACCTCTAACGATCCGATTACAGGCCAGATTCGGTTTTCATACTTGTGATGGGTTAGTTGAATGACAAGGCTGTTAAAGACGATATCACGACGCTAATACAATACTATCACAGGAATAACGGGCTCGGGAAAGACTTCGTTCATTGCTGATTGCACTGGGCGAGATGATGCTCAGATTGGGCATGACCTAGCGTCCTGTGAGTTTGAGCTGGTTCTATGACTTACACTGAAAGTGTAACGTTAAAGAAAAAAACGAAACTAACACTCCAACTGGCACCAATTCGGTTGCTATATTTCGTACCAAGCTACAAGACCGCGACGTATATCTTATTGACACACCCGGCTTTGATGTAACTTTCTACAGCCCAGCTCCTGCCTACGCACGGAGATGTATTCAGGGAACTTGGCTGACCTACTGCCTCAGGATACGAACCGCGAAGATGTCGACATTCTCACAACAATGTCTCACTATCTCTCAGTATCTTATGCCAATAACGTGTTAATAAATGGAGTTTTGTACTTTTATCGGATCTCGGATACAAGAATTGGATCAGTAGCTCGACGTAATCTAGAAATGATGAAGGCCCTTTGTGGCGAAGACGCATATCAGAACGTTGCGATAATTACCACTATGTGGTCATCTGATCCTACTGAGCATGACAAGCAACGCAAAAGAGAGACAGAACTTCGAGAAATCTATCTGAGCGACATGCTTCAAGGTGGTTCAGAGATTGTTAATCACAGCCAGAGTGAATCACTGTCCCAGAGGTCTTTATCTGCGAAGAACATCCTTGCCATGACGTTTGACGAATGGAAGGATACACCAGTCACGTTGCAAATCCAACACGAAATGGTGGATCTCAACTTGACCCTCAAAGATACTTCAGCAGGGAAAACACTCGAACAAGAAATAAGAAAAAGTGATCAAAGTACTTCTGAAAGAGAGTTAGAAAGTTCTGAGATTCGAAGAATCCTCGCGGATAACAACCAGGCGCTAGACACCATGCGATTGTCTCTGTTAGAGATTCACAAGGAACAGGAACGGCGGTTCATCGAGAAAGTCTCTACTTTGCAAAACGAATGGAAGAATACACTAAGAGAAAAGGAGGAAGAGTGCCACCAGAAGGAGCTTGAATACCGTGCTCGTATTTTGCAAAGGCAAGAAGAGGAGCTAAACCAAAGGCGAAGGGACGCTCAAGAACGCGAAGCCAGCTCAAGGAGACTAGGAGCCGCGGAGAGCGCTCTCGCGTACGAAAGGGAAGCATTCATCGAACTAGCCAGACAAGGGCAGCGAAAGCTTACGGAGCTTGAAGAACTCAACCAGCGGAAGCATGATGAGTTGATGAGAGCCAAGCGACGCGACCAGCTCGTCCAGGAAGATCTGGAGAGGCTGAGATCGGAGCTCAAAGACCTCAGGGAGGAGACTCAATCGAAACTAGATACAACGGAGAACGTCAAGCATAAATGGGTTGGACCTTTGCTGCAGGGTGTTGCGACAGGAGGACTTGGACTAGGTATCCTCTTACCCGTACCCCTATTCATAAACGATTTTGCTAAGAAAAACACAACAGTCGGTACATGTATCACGGCTGGTAAGCTCAAGATCCTGTTCTATTATAATGTTTGAGGTGAATAACAGTGCTCACAGGGATGCTTTGCTGTGTTCAATGACGTTTATAAAAATTGAAATCAAAGCAGGAACCTCAGTTTGACGAGAACGAAATCCTGTTGTCAACCCGATAAGACCAAGGTAGCTCTAAACAACAATCCAGTTTCGGAGCAAGGTTTTTTTGCGTGGGCGGCGCGGTATATACACACAGTACCTAGTGTAAATACGTTATGGCCGATGCCTCAAATAGACTTTACCTAACTAACCAAAGTCTTGCAAAGTTTTCTGGACAAATTAGAAGACACACTGCTTTAATAGAGTTTTGGAGGTATTTGAATTCAATTTCTCAAAGCTTTCACCTTCCCTTTTTTCTGGAAAAAGAGTGGCAGCATGGTGAAGCCCTCCAATAATTTCAGGGTGACTGTGTTGTTGTATGGAGCACGTTCGAACCCTGTCTATCGGTGCGCAAACGCTGCGGCTCTTCACTATACAAGTCAGGCGTTGGGAGACATGCCCAGAGGCAATATGTTGGCAACCATAATATAATCAACTAAAACCCCCCCACCCGATAGATATAGATAATCACATTGCTGCTTCACATTGGATATTAACACCTACTTCTCTGCCATAGCCAGGCGCATGCCAACCATATGTACACCTTCATAAAGCCGATACCACGTAGACGCCATTCCAAGCATGCGCTCAATATACAATTGGACCCTCAAAAAAGAAACAAGAGTATTCATAACAGTGAGTGTCATTAGCCCGACCGCCTGAATTTAGCCGGGATATTCTCCTGCACAATAGCCATAGAATCCAGCTTTGCAAGCCGTTCCTCAGCAGCCTCCATCTCATCATGTTTGCGAAAATGCTCGATATCCTCGGGATGCGTAAGATCTTCCAGGCGGGTATTATCGTCATGGTATTTCTCCCAATGATGAATCTCATACTCGTACTCGTCATCCCCATGATGGCCCGGTCCCGTGCCTAGGTCAGGCAGGACCCCGCCGTTGGCAATGAAGGTGGTGAATTCGTCGCGCGAGACTATGCCGTCGCTGTTGCGGTCGAGGAGGTTGAGCAGTTGGCGTATGTACTCGTCTCGCTTGTGGAGGGGGGTTTCTTTGTTCGACTCGTCCATTAGACCGTAGGTCCGCAGGAGCTCGTCTATTTCCCATCGGCCATTGCCGTTGAAGTCATGCAGACTGAAGAAGGAGGAGGGGTCGAAGTTGGAGATATGGTGTTCCTCTACATCATGTTAGTCGCTTAGTAACTCCTTCACGTCTCTAATGCGATCGAAGACATCGTTTAGTCGCTTTCTTTTGCTTGCGCTTTTGGAGCGCAATACGGCTTGTACAAAGAAGGCTGTGACGTCCAGCTAGAGAAAATCAACACATACCGGCCATGTGCTTGGTCATCCAATTGGCATCGTCTGGCACTATGGGCTTCTGGTCATGAGAGCCATGGCCAAGAACGCCAGTGAGCAAAGTGGCGGTTACTATGACGGCAGAAAGCATCTTGGCGAGAGCCTCGGCTATGAAGGCAGGCAATAGGAGTCAAGTCAAAAGGTAGCTCGAGAGATATGCGAAAATGCGAGGAGTGAGGTTAAGATATTATATTGTAAGTATAGGTATAGGTACAAGGCGATATCGTATTGCGCTTTGTGCTGTTTGAGGTGGAGGGGATGATCAATGACCGACCAAGTAATGCGATTAGATGTGTTATCAAGGAACTTGCCAAGGCAGTTGTTTACTGACGATAGTGGTGGTCATGGCGATCGGCTGCAGGGGGTAGGGTAGTTCAGCCGCCCCCCACTACCCGCTCGAGCCGCTTTACCCATTGCAGGCATGGATCAGGGGTCCAAGCCACTAAGAAAGACGCTAAATGCACGCGATTGCGGGTATGGCAGATGCAGGTCGGCGCGCGTTTGCAGAAACGTCATCTCTGCATTGGCATTATTTACTTGGTCGTATCTAGAAATTTGTTTGGACTTCTCCCTTCCCCTCCCACTTCGATTCATGATGCTTCCAATATGATACATCATCGGCGCGATTCATCAAATCGTAATGTAACGAATTGTACTACTTCCTTCATTGTACATGACCAGCAATACTTCAACACGCCGCGTGCAGCTCTTCCAGCAGTCTAAGAGAGAGAGAGCTCTTTGAATAAAGTATCAGCTTAACCAGTTCGACGCAATCTTCGCTCACGCAGTCAATATGAGCCGCACATTAGAGCCAACTCTATACTCGCTGCTACCCAGCCACGCGACAGCACTCCCACAACCACTGTTAGACCTCGCCTCATCTCTACTAGCCCAGTCGCGACACACAGCCGGAACCCTCAAAGCAGACGAAGAAGTCGCCCGCTCGTACGCATGCGCCCACATCGCCTGCGAGCGACTGAAGATTACACTCGACCTGCCACCAATCCAAGTGCGTCCGCCCATCCCGCCGCGGCTATACAAGCGTCTATACACGCACCTCGACAACGTCTTACCCTCAACATCAAGCCGCACCCGGACGCCGAGCTCCAAAGCCCGAGAATCGAATCTCTTCGGCAGCGCTCAGCGGACGCCGACCCGACCAACACCCGGCAAGGATGCGTCATTAGCTAAGTTCCGCTCGCCCGCTGCCAGAAAAGGAGACGGCACGCCGACGAAATCCGCATCGAAACCGCCACCGCCTATTCCCGCCAAGAGGAAAGCCGGCGGAGTCAGCAGTACCATACCGGCATGGATACGACCAACGGTCCAACTTCTATGCAGGGAATTAGACCAGGAGCTCATCGGACGGACCGTTCTAGCCGGTATGCAAACGATAACCGCACCGCACGGCCGCCGGAGAAAAGACGAATGGGTCGACGAGAACCTGACCGCTCTGCTAGCAGCCGTCTACTGTCTAGTCGCAGGCCAGCTTTACGTGATACAAAACGGGCGGGACCTAGACAATAAACAATACTCCAAGATCCGGAAATCTATCCTCGCCGTCTTGGAGCAAGCCCAGGAAAGGGTAGCCGTCAACGGTATGGACGAGGACGAGCTCTGGATCGGGTGGGCTGACGTCTCTACGAAGGACGTGGACAAGGCCATGGCGGAGATCATCAAGAGGGGATGGCAGAAGGACGAGTGGTTTGTTGGGTTTGAGGAGATGGTGAGGAGAGCTGAGCCTGGGGATGATAACCGGGGCAATAATGATGATGACACAGAGATGGAGGATGAGGACGCGCGGATTAGCGAGAGATTGCATGTGCAGAGGGCTGATACCATGTTTCAGAGTAGATGGGACATGACGGATCAGAAACGACGCGAGTATGATGCGTGGAAGGATGGTATCTTGAGGCGAATCGAGGAGATAGAGCGGTCACAGACGTCGGGTATGGAAGTCGACTCTCCGGCGTGAACCAGATTATTCAAATCCATATTGTATGGCAAATTCCAGATTCTAATGCATAGATTGTAGTAATTACTGGATGAACATTTTTTGGACTAAAACAGAATACTCTTTGAAAACTATTTTGAATACCCCCCGCGCCCGAACTTGGATATGGGCGAGATGGGTTGCCGCCTACAGCGGATTCCAGATATCAGTTGGATGTGGTAAGCAACTTCGAGCTAGCGATTCGCCCGTACAAAATCCGCCGGCGAGACGGAGTCCAACCATAACAATTGCACTGGAGGTAGATTTCCTTTCTTCTCCTGATATTTTATTGACAGGAAGTCTTGAGCTTGACAGCGACAACGACAATGCCATTTGGTTGGTCCAAGTGAACTCATGGTCGGTTAGACTTGCCCCATGGGAGCGGAGTAAGCCAATCCAAGCATCTCGATGATCCTCCTTGAATCTCACGACAAAATTCAGAAGAGACATAAAATACAAACGACCGTGGATCATGACCTTAATGGCGTCGGAGGTGGATGCACCATATTTGAAGAGTATTTCTGTCATTTTCAATAGGGTATCATCATCGATGCGCTCATTTGGGATGGCAGAGACTAATAGAGTTACTAGACTTAGCCTCTCCTTTTCAATTTTCAGATGCGGTACGAAATCGCAGATCAATGTCCGTGATTCGATTAACAGACGGTAGGATTCATATCCCTCGATTAGAACGTTCCCGATATACTCAGCTGGAACACAAGACAGGACTGTCGAGAGCATTCGAAGTCGATCGGTTCTGCTAGTTAAAAACCGTGGTCCCAGAGCGGCGATCAAAAAGTGATTAACATTTTCATTGCTGTGTCTCCACTTAAGCCAATTTAATCCGAAGTAGTACAGATTATGCAGTATTGGAGTAGAGCATAGGAGAGCGTAAGGGACTTTGGCATATTCGGAAATGCCCATTAATATGCGGATAGAATCTTCTGTCTCTTTTTGCAGTGTTCCATCTTCGAAAATCCCATCGTAAGTTGATGGATGATGAGCTTGAAGGTCGAATGCATCTGTGCGCGGGAGTACAGTCTCAAAATTATTGGACATATATGCTTCCGAAGCTATTGATTCAGGTCGAGACTGATATATCTGAGCCGGAGAGGTAAGGTCCATAGCCTCTTCTATGTCTCTAAGGTAGGCAAATACATCGCTATAGATACGCTGTAGATGTGGGCGAGGGGGTCTAGATCGGCAAGCATAGGCAAGAAATTGGCTGCCGCTGATTGCGAGTGGCCGATCGGTACTTGATATCTCTGAAAGCCCTTCGATCCCTCGCTGTACGTAATCCTGAACCGTCTGATGGATAAACTGTACTTCGGCGGTTGTCTGGTGAGCCGCATCATGTTTGAGAGGACTTGTCTCGATGAGACCTCCACAGCGACTGGCTAGCCAACTGGCTGGAACGTCTGGAACCTCGGTAGAATCCGATTCAACACCCCCAATGCAAATCAAACAAATGCTGTATAATTCTCCGAGGGTAAGCTGTACCCGGCTCTGTTGCACCACCTTAAGTGCCACCTCAGTCTCTCGTCGATACTCTCTTGGGATTCGTCGAATGGTGTACTCATAGAGCTCAGCAAGCTCACTAGGATAGCTTTTTAAGATTTCTTCCAGCAAAGTGATAGATGTACCATCAACAATATGCTGATATAGGCTATCAACGACAACCCTGACCCACACAAACACACCTTGAGCTAAAGTTGTGGTCATACCTGCAAGGTCAAGAACCGACTGTTGGTATTGTTCAGAGTACCGATTCCCTGAAAGGGGCTTGAGCAACAGAGATTGAGTATATCCTTTGATATCAGCTGTTGTGAACTCATTCACTGCAATGGAGGGTATTCTAGGTCGTCCTCCAAGGGCTGATTGAAAAAATGGCCAGGGTCGACTCGCGAGACATATTTTCAACAATGGTGCGCTAGGTTGCCTCTTTCGCACTTGGTACTTTGTGACGATCTCTTCGAGGACTTGTAGCAGCTTGATATTGTCATTTCGATCTTGATTTTCATCGAGGGCATCAATGAACAAAAATATTCGAGGTCTACTTCTCGAACTCACAGCTGTGAAGTCAGGAATTAACCGGAACCCTTCAATCAGGTCGTCCAGATCCCATTTGACATCAGAACCCGTCTTCGACACAACCTTTTCGTAGATTGGCTTCAAGGTGACAAAAAAGTCGGGAAACTGCTCCAATATCTGGTAAAGGAGTTCTTGTATCACTTTGGTAATTGAGATCAGTTATGAACTTGCTTAATGCGAATTTCCGGAAGTCTACAGGTCATATAGGTTGAGAGACCGGTTTTGCCCGACAAGAAATCCTTCTTAAAACTAAAAAGGGTGCTAGGAATAACTGATGGTACTCACTGCCTTGAAAACTTTTCTGCGCAAGTGATTTCCCTCGGAGATGGAAGAAATAAGCTATTGGACGACCTATGGACGGAGGCAAAAGGGTTTCGCTCCGCGAATCCTACTTGAGAATCTAGGATCGGTCATCGAAATTCGTACAACAAAATCAACAATGTATAGAAAAATCAATATTGTCAATACTACTAACACCTCTGACCAAGAAACTAGCAATCATAGGATATGCTGAAGAGGTTATAAACGCCCAAGGGGACTTACCTCAAATGCGAAACGCATCAGAGTAGATTTGCCCGAACCAGGTTTCCCAGTAATCCAGAAAATGGGATCATAAACAAACCCATCATCGGCTAGCCATTTTGCGAAGGCAACCCTCTCTGTGAAGAGCCATTCGAAGCTACCTCGATTGACACGAGAAACTTGGCTCACTTCTTTGATGCGTAGCCTTGCCTCTGGATTGTTCAAACTTTTCAGGCAGTCTTGAATCGATTAGCAATCTCCCGCGCATACCTGACTGACTAAATGTTATTTACCTTCATAGAAATATTTATCTACGGCCGTGACTAATGAGGGTTAGCTGCATGCGGAGACCGATACGAGACAGAATATTTTCTAAAATTCAGAGAAATAGGAAAGACTACCTGTTAAGATGGCCTCATCGATCCAGCCTTTTAACACGCTACTAACTTTGACGAAGCCCTCATCAGTAGACTTCCAATACTTTGCGATCTGTCGATGGTCGCCTGAAATAGTACCCCAATCTTCCCGCTCATGGCCTATCTTGGCTGATTCAAGCGGTACTATGTGCATGCCGACTAGCCCTAGTCGGATCTCTTTCTCCTCAGCGAAAGACCATATTTTGAGACTTTTAGCTCTTGCCAGGCTGTCGACGAATGCGGTCGAAATCCGCTCTAATATCTCTGAACCTCTTTCCAAAGATGAGATAAGTCTTGTGTTCGCACTTTGGAGCGCAAAGATCTTTGTGAGCGTAAAAGCCACGCGGCCATATGTCGCAGCACTTGAACCGCGGTGAGGTGTTCCAAGAAATATGACCCCACGGGTCATCTCGAGAATCTTGGAGCGTTCAACATCACTCGAGTGGGCGGATTGATTAAGCGCCTGATAAGAGTCTTAGCCATTTCCCTAACGCGGAGAGCAAGACTTACCTCCTTTACTACTAATCCGCCTAAACTGTGAACCACTATGAAAAGGGGCAAAGGCTTGGAAAAGAGATGTCAGTGTAGTTATCCAGGCCGCAAACTGGTGTCTTCTTACCCCGTGCTCCTTGACCAAGTCGTTCAGAGCATTCAAGAGATTTCTCCCATGCTGATGCACGGTATTCAAACCCGTAGAACCCATAAACCTTTCAACATCGGCATCGTAGCCGAAGCTGAACACATTTGCGTTGTCTATCGTTCTCGGCAACAAATCTCGAGGCCAGTAGATGTCTGCAGCAACCTTCGACTTGCGCGACGAAGCTATAGAAGGTGGGGAGGAATGCCGGCTGTTGGCGTCGTCTCCTATGATGGTCCTCCTATCCTTTCGGGAGGTATTCGCGAATGTTTTCCATGGGCCGCCGAACAATCCGTGGACAAAAATGATGCTTTGAAGGTTAGCTGTTACTGCCCTAGCTTGATTTTAGAGCGACTGCACGTACTTTGCCACTGGCTTGATGTCGGGACAGGGGGTGTATACTTCGTTCATGCCATTACAGTATGCCATTGCGTTGCGGAAGCGAAGTCGAAGGTCTTCGAGTTTTCAAAGAAACTTCGACAGCCTTACTTCTGTTGCGATTATCCACAACCCCGCGGTCGGGGTATGGCTGAGCGCGCTGAGCAATGTGCTTACGTACACAACCAGTCCAGTTGGACGAGTGGTAAAATATCCCTTTCCCCTTGTCCAGGTAGGTGGTCTATGCTTTGGTTAGAGCAAGGCAGAATGCTTCACTTATACTAAGTAATTCGATGTAGTATTGAAGCTGCATTGTGCGCATGATCTCTGCGTTTATTTGTCGGGTGGCTATGCAAGCGATCTTTGCACCCGGAGAGACACAATGACGCATCCTGTTGAAATAAAGGGTTGAAAGCTATCCATGACGGGTACTGGATGTTCAGTCAGCGTACTGAATATTGAGAGTCCTGCTGAGCAAACAGCGGCGATTATCTTGTAGGTATTCTTGAAATGGTATGTAGTACCTATTTATGGCTTTCGGCTGGGCGTTGTTCGTACATGCAATCAATTACGACGTTCAGGTTACAGCCGGGTGCTCGACGAATTGGGAGACAGTATCTAGATCAGAAAGTGCATTTAGAAAAAAAGAGAGCAACCTCATTAAACGACCATACGAGAAAACGTCATCCCGAGCAGACACATATGAAGATATTGAAGTGATGGTGCGGATATGCGGATATGCTGCAAGTGCTCCTTGCACATAGATTGTAACTTCCTTTCAATGTCTCTGAACCGCAACTGCCCCCAGCTGGAACAAGACGAATGAGAAACAGGTGGGGAAGTTTCGAGTCGGCGCTTCAAGTAGACGTGGTCCCATGTCCAATTTCAAGATGCGGTTTGAATGATTCAAAAACTCAACTACGAAATATATCATACACCATCGCAACAATAACTTGGACATGCGCCCCCTTATTGCAAGAAACCATCCCGAATAGAGCGATACATATTCCCGGGGACCAAACTCTCATCAGCCTTATCCAAATGCGACGAATCCCTATGCATCTCATTCCCTCCAGCATTGTCGTCGATCTTATGCTTGACTGCATCCATGAGTCCTGCACCCTTGTCTCCCCCATGGGTTCATTTACTTTTCCCAGAGCCAAAGCCCGCCTTGTCAAGTATGCTGCTTCCGTGCGCACTCTCGTCGTAGTCGCGTTGACCGGGCTGCATCACTTGTTCTACGCCGCCGTGCCGACCGTCATGTGTCGTGTCGCCCGTGGTCTTCTTCGCGTCGCCTGGCTTTAGCGCGTCTTTGAGCTTGTCGATGAGGGCTCTGTCTCGACCTCCGGCCTTTGTCCAATTGTCAAGATGTGCTAAACCTGAATCGAGAAGATGGTAAGTGCTTACCGATCCGATGCTTGCGTCCTCCCCGAAATCGACGTGCTCCTCTGTCACGGACGCGCCGTAGTCGAATCCGCGAGCTTGATCACTGTTTCCTTCTCCAGACGACATAATTTGATAGGGTGAGTGCTGTGTAATTTATTCCAACTCGTTATTAAGGCAAAGTAGTAGAGTACAGTATAGAGGAAGATTCGCTTGTATTGTAGCAACAGCTTATTATATTGTGGTGAGATCGCCTAGTGGCAACGGTGCCCATCATTGAATCGTCATTATGATATAAACTTCCATCTTACTATATCCTTCGATCTCAGTTTACAGTTAATAAGGAATTAAAGTTGCTAAATCGAGATGCGTCTTTCATTCCTGGTAGACAAGAGTCGATGCTGTGCATGTGAATAATATGAGAGTCCATCCTTCTCCGCATTCACCGCGCGCGCTCCCCGCAGGTGGAGGTCCTGACGAGTAGACAAACGTCATGCCGGGGGGAGTCATGTAATTTCACATACAACCGTCGTTCTGTTTTATTAGAAAAGATACTCGATATGAGTAATACGAACGTACAGGCAAGACAGATGCGGTTAAGTTGAGACAATTAGCCCGGAGTTATCGCTACTCCTACTTATTTTCCAGAATATTAAATACCGAAAAAATGGGAAACCGAGAAATGTCCAACTATTTGAGCGTAAAACCTTATCTGGAACTCTCCTTGCCTGCTGTTAATACCTAACTAAGTGTGTTGAAATCTTGACCTTTCTGGAGTAAGAAAATGTAGGTAGAGTGCGTTGAAGTGATGCCAGCTGTCCCCATCTGTAGGTCTAAAAATTTACAGCAGCGTCAAGAACCTTAGCTTATCCAAGCCCATTCAAACACCCTGAAAAGGTGACATTGGAATAGAAACCTTTAGGTACTTGTCAATATACACATACCTAAGCTATCGGCAGGTATCATTATTGAGGCAGGGCTGCCATTTGACAATTAACCGTAGTCTTGCAAGTCCAGAATTTCGTCAACATGAGGATTCTCGAAGCCCAAAATGCAGTCTTAACCAATGTTGAGGTCTACAAGTTCCTCACAGAGCAAGCCAAGCAATATCAATCCGAGAAACGCCGGGGACCAAGCAATCTAGAGTCGCTGCGAAAAGAGGTTGGTGGCCTACCTACCATGTCATTCACGCACGACGCGAAATCACATTTGCTTACCAAAATATAGATGCTCAACTATTTTGAGACCTTCCCCAGTCCTCTGAGTCAGAAGCCTCTGCCATACAATGTAGATGCTATCCCCATTCTGCTCAAGAGGTTGCAGCCCTACAACATCACCAAGGGCGAGTGCATCATGATCGTGAATATGCGGCCCACGACAAGCCCCGCACTCAATGCCGTGCTGGAGGAGATGGAGGGACGCTTCGACGAGCAGCAGACCGAGGAGATCATTAACATCATCGTCGAGGTTATGGGAGACTTCCCACCTGAGGAAGAAGGCGACGAAGACGCTATGGAGACTACCGAGGATGGTCGGTGATCGCACAGAATCCACTGAACTCGCAAAAGAAATTCAATAACGCATAGCTTCGAAGATTCCCATGCATCTTCAAATATGTTTTACGATAGGTTAAAAGAGCTATTTACATCAGGACGCAACCCCCTTCGCTCTGCCCGCCCGCTTCGCTCATGCTCTGCGCAGCGGTATTACAGATGTCCTCAAACGCCAACTTGAGCAGCTCGCCCGTGACCGCCGAGCACTCAACGTATCTATCCGCCCTCATCGCCTGCGACACCTTATATCCCTCCTCGGGATAAATAATACCATTCGGGTCAGTCTCGGATCTCAGATCCCTCTTCAACCCGAGCACGACGATAGGAATGCGATCATTTGCGTGAAATGCACTACGGACCTCTTTGATCCACTGCGGTTATGCTGAGGTTAGACGGGACAGAATACTAAAATGGGTGCAGGGAAGAAAGATGGAATACTGACAACTCGCTCCATGTTGATCAAAGTCAGTCGCTGGCTGATGTCATAGCATACGAGGACCAGGTCGGGCTCTAGTAGCCGCCAGTCCCCAGGATAGGCAGTGTCGTAGAATTCAAGACGATAGGCCCGTCGCCTGTTGCGGAGCTCGAAGATGAAGGGTTGATTTGCGTCTTGTAACAGTGTGATTGGGACTATTCCGTCGAGGGAATTTCCGCCTCCGCTGATTCGGCTGTTTGTGTCTGTTAATCATGTTCAATCCTGTTTAGGCGTGTGTGAACGTACGACAAAAATGTAGTCTTCCCAACATTCTCATCACCTAATAGTAAGACTTTGATAGTATGTTCTTCCATTGAATTAGCGCATCGTGATTCGTTAAAAACCAACCATAAAGAAAGCAAAAATAAGATATCATGAAATGTAAAATTATATAGGCGGCCGTGATGGTCTTCAACTACCCTGTTCTATGATCTGACGCTAGGTATCTGAAGCTCATGTCTAGGGCGCGGGCGGGCTGAGTGTTTATCGATAAGACCTTTAACTTACAAACCGGTATTACATCTGCCTATGCTCACTTTGGTATAACATCAAGCTTAGGATGAGGAACAAACTATATTTGTCGTGAAGGAAAAACATTCTATGGCCAATATACTTACCATATAACCCAGCATAAGGACTGGCCAGAGCGCATGTGGTGTCGCCCCATCAGCAGCAGCGCATGTCGTAGTTGGCGCCCCCATAGAGTGCACCAACTAGCCTCGACCGCACGCCTGGCAGCCCAATGCAGCTTCTCCACCGCACAAGTGAGCGCCGCCAGATCGTCCAAAATGGATGACGGCGCGTCCAACTACGGTCGATGGACCCGGGAAGCTCTGATCAAGCGGATCCAGGACCTGGAACATGAGCTTCATGCAAAAGACCAGCCGGGGGTCTCAGTACAAACCCCTGTGGCAGGGACGTCTCCCCTAGAAGGAGGTGAAGGGCATGCAAACGCAGAAGCTGAGTCACGAGCAGGGAAGAAGAAGAAAGCCAGTCGTGTCGTCGACCCGTCAAAATATGCGACGAGACTGGTGGCGCTGAAACTGGCATACCTGGGTAAGAACTACGGCGGGTTCGAGTACCAGGCGCATGGCAGCGTCCCGACTATCGAGGAGGAGCTGTGGAAAGCCATGGTGAAAGCCTGCCTCATATTCCCCGAGAAGCCGGAAGAGGTCAACTGGGACCCGTGGGAGTACTCAAAGTGTGGCCGAACAGACCGTGGCGTGAGCGCCTTTGGCCAGGTCATTAGTCTTAGGGTGAGGAGTAACCGACCCCTGCCTAAGGAACCGGAGGAGGGAAATGCCACAGCGGCTGGCGAGGAAACTACTGCCCAGGATAGAGAGGAGACAGAAGCGGTGCCGAAGCGGGAATTCGACGATATCGTCGACGAGCTGTCGTACCCACGTCTCTTGAACCGGATCCTGCCACCCGATATCCGGGTTCTAGCCTGGTGTCCGACTACACCAGCCGAATTCTCGGCAAGACATCACTGCCGGGAAAGGCAATACCGGTACTTCTTCACGCAGCCGGCGTACTCGCCACTACCACATAGTCTCGAGGACCCCAAGAGTCAGACCACAAATACAAAAAGGCCCAAGGACGGCTGGCTGGACATCGAGGCAATGCGGATGGCGGCCAAGAAATACGAGGGCCTGCACGACTTCCGCAACTTCTGCAAGATCGACGGCACCAAGCAGAACCAGAGTTTCGAGCGGCGCATGTTCGAGAGCGATATCGTGGAAGTATCCGGCGTAGAGACGGCGCTGCCGCATTTACTCGGCGAGGAGTTCCAGCCTGCTTCTTCTTCTCATTCCCCTACTTCCCCTACTACCACTGCTATTACCTCCCCACAGGAGAATTTCCCAAAGGTATACTATTTCCACGTACGCGGCTCCGCCTTCCTATGGCATCAAATCCGCTGCATGGTCTCCGTCCTATTCGCCGTAGGCCAAGGCCTAGAAGACCCCAGCATAATCGACCGCCTCCTAGACGTAACAGCAGAGCCCCGCAGACCGTCCTACGTCCTCGCAAACGAGACGCCCCTCGTCCTCTGGAACTGTCTCTTCCCGCGCGATCTGGACGACCCGACGCGCACAGACGGGATGGAATGGGTGTATGTGGGCGAAGACAGCGCGCTGAGCGCGCACGGCGCCTCGGGGCTCGTGGACCACATGTGGGAGCAGTGGCGCGAGCGCAAGATGGACGAGCTGCTTGCGGCGCAGCTTCTGGGGATCGTGGCGATGCAGGCTGATCTATCGCGGCAGTTGAACCCGAAGGCGCCGAAGTATGCGCCTGTTTCGCTCAAGGCTTTTGAGGGCGGGAATCGCGAGCGGAGTGTGGGGAAGTATGTGCCTATGCTTAAGAAGCCTAGACTTGCGTCGCCGTTGGAGGCGTATGATAAAGAGGCTAAGAGGAAGGGGTTTGAAAATGCGGCGCATATGCAGGCTGTTCTTGCGCAGAGGAGGGCTGAGGCTGAAGCGGCGGGTGGTGAGGCCGTGAAGAATGGAAGTGGTGAGAGTGAAGCGTAGGGTTCTGTATGGCATGTCATTGGATATCTCAAGGGACAATTGATCAAATAACTCCAGCAAATTGGATATATATGTCAGCTAGAAATTACATCTAGACATTGGAAAAGACTACTCCATGCGAGCCCGGGGGTATCATAAACTACTCAAATGCCAAATAAAACCATCACAACGACCAAGAAGCCATTTGCAAAACGCCATCTATGCAAATAGATAACTTCAATGAATCTCATCCGTGACCAACCACAGACCAGTCACAACACATTTTACCACCGCCTCAACCCTTCCCACCACCGCGCTCATAAAGACACTCCCGAACCCCCCTCCAAACCCTCTCAACAACATCCGCCCGCGGCAACAACTTGGGGAAAACAACCACAACATCCGCCTCGCCCTCCACGACGACAACAAGGTAATGCCGCACCTCGAACCCCAGAAACGCCTCGTTGACAAGCACATCGCGGATCTTAGCGGTGGGAATGAACCGCGTCGCAGCCCGGCCGGCGAGGATATTCCCCTTGGACGAGCGCGTCTGGATGCCCAGCCCGCGGAGCACGAGGAGGGATTCCTCTGTGTATAGTCTGCGGGTGAGCGCGTATAGCGCTGCGATGCATAGGGGCACTAGGAGGCGGGGGTTGGTCTGGGTTGCTAGGTTTGTTGCTAGGATCCCGGGCCGGGAGGTGAGGAGGAATGTTGTTAGAGATGTGGGCGAAGATGGCGAGGTCTTTGAGCTGTAGGGGCTTTGGACCCAGGTTGCGTATAGGACGAGCAGGATCGCGCTGCTTAGGATGCATCGCAGGAGATTCAGGGTGTGTAGCGTTAGGCGGAGCGCGATGGTTCGTGGGGGGAGTGTCGAGACTGTGAATTCGGCTGCTGTGGGCGAGGGGCGCCTTATGCGGAGGTAGGGCGTCGTTGTTAACATTGTTGTTGTGCTTTGGCTTGTTGGTCATATACAGCAATGTGAGGTAAGGTCGTGTAAGTCGAGTCGAAGGAAGATCGATCGGTTGAAGGACCTTGGATTGAATGCTCAAGTGTGCGTAGTTAGATGGTTGGTTGCATGAAAGTGTACCACTATTGAATGTAGAAACCGGTCAATTGGTTTCGAAGACGACTTTACGTCATGATGAAGCCATTGTATCTCGAATAATTGAACTGAAAGCAACTCTTGGGCGTTCCTGCACTTTCGCGATGCTCTTTGTGGTAGATGGCTTCAATCACAAGCAATGATGTAGGGATGTAGGAAGGATCTACGTACTGCCCAGCTATCTCCGATAGCCCAACAGGCCCCACTAAACAACAAGCCAATCAAACCCCGCCCTCAGCAACCGTTCCGAGCTTTACCCGCACTACCTTTATAAACCCAAACAACAGCCGGGAATTCTAACTGTAATGGTTAAG
The DNA here is from genome assembly GCA_022578775.1 of Xylaria venustula. Taxonomy (NCBI): domain Eukaryota; kingdom Fungi; phylum Ascomycota; class Sordariomycetes; order Xylariales; family Xylariaceae; genus Xylaria; species Xylaria venustula. Next base: position 253,428 of record MU389356.1, on the reverse strand, counting down.
TTGGTTGAAGGCGCTTGCAATTCTCAGACCGTCACTCCCATGACCATAAGATCCCCCGACGCTGCGCCCAACGCAAATACCGCGGTGGTCACCTATCCACTTGGGTAACCAGTGACGAATAGGGGGCCTTAAGAAATGGAGGCTAATCTTCAGGGTGGCTTTACACTGCAGAGAACCTCCCCCGTCGTATGGTGTGTTGGATCACGATTAGCTTGGGGACATGGGGTGGTAGTTTGAGATGGAGATTGTCAACTCCGTTATTCTTTTTTCATATTTTTTCAACCTTGAGTAGTTAATTCTCTTCTTCCTGTTCTCTTCCTGTCTGTAGCCGTTGTACTTTTTTTTTGCCTTTTTTGCCTTTCTTGTTCATTGATTTGGCTAGCCGCGTATTGCTCGAACCCAGGCTCGAACCCCTTCCACACTGCAGCACACTGCAGAGCGTGCGTGGGTGCTGTATCTACAGCATGCTACAGCCAGCATCTTACTATTACCAGTGACCACCTACCTACCTTATGTACTGTGTACCTACCCACCAATCTTTGGCCCTTGCCATCACGTATAACATGTCAGCGTTACCATAATGAAATAGAAGTTGACAATTGCATTTACGCATCAGCAGACTTTCAAGACAAGCAAAATATGATTGTGTAACTAGTGCATCCTTTAGAAGCAGATCGTCTCAATTGATTTGACAGATTAATTCGACTACCTAGACAGCAATGACGAGCGAGCACAAACCGCAACCAACATGCAATTGTGAGAAAAAATAATGACAAGAAACCAATCAATGATCACGATAACCCTCCATCCTCATGAGTTAATAAAGCAAAAACATGAAAAAGGGAATAATATGAAGAGAAGATGTAAATAGCTAGAAATAACAGGGATGCCGTGAGGCAGCACTATTCTTGAGAATCATTAGAGAGAGGAGAAAAAAAAAGGAACAGATAAAATATAGGAAATTTTCCCTTCCCTTTCGCTTTCCCTTCCACAGGTCCATCGCATCGCTCCGATATTTATGTTTTCCGTCAGGGCTTCCCTGCCGCGTGGCATTCGACATTCCCTATCTCGATGACAATCCATCTTTACCTTCTTGCCTCTTTTCCCTTCTCTGTTTTTTTTTCTTCTCGCTTCTGTGTATCCCTAAGGGTCCCTTCCTGTCTTCCTCATTTGTGTCGTGAATCATGATTGTAAAGTTTAAAAGTGAAAAAATCGACGCATGCTTGCTTGCTTTCGAGAACAGATGATAAAATAATGACAAGCAGGAAGATGACGGCTGATAATGAGAAGAGGAAAAGTCGTAAAAAGGAAATCTGGTCATCGATTGTTGGTTGCATCGGCGTATACATGGTGTTGGTATTGGCTATTTAGCTGATGGATGTGAATCCCAGCAGCGAAGATACAGGCCTTGCGACCCTTTTTCATTCGCTAATAGTTGCTTCGCTCTTGCGTTGCGTTGCTTGTTGTGCTCTGTGCTGTCTTCTTTCTTATGTTGTCGTAATCAAGGGTATATAATCTGTCATACCAGTTGCTTCCGCTACTAGGTAGGTAGAGATGGGAGGGCAGACGTTTGTCTGTGAGTTTTGCTGTCCCTTCGTTCATTTAGATGGATGATGGCTTTAAAAAAACAGTGGTATCAATGGTAGGTATCGAGCGAAGAGATGTGAAAGAGTAAGATAATGGACTTAAAAAGACTAAACGCCGGCGCCATGCAATAAATGCATCATATTCGGAAACTCAACGCGTAGGAAGAAATAAGATCAGATCGTTAGGTGATTGGTGGGTATTATATCATCTCGCTCTGGTGCAGACCGCTACCGACCTCCTGCTGCTGCTGATACGCCATCCGCACCTCGCGGGGGTGGCGCTCGACGGTCTGTCCGAGCTGAGAGACTGGCTGGGCTACCAGAGGCGGAGGGGGAGGAGGGCTGTTGTAGCCGGCGGGCACCGCTGGTGGCGGCGGCGGCACGCTCTCGTACGGAGACGTCTGCTCCGGTGACTTGGTGCGGCTCCCGAGGATCGAATTGCTCCGTCCCCGGCTCGCCGACCGCATGCGCTCTGTCGCGCGGTTGAACCGGCTGGCAATGCTGTTGTTCTCGGTGACGCTGCGTCCGCGGTTGTGGCCGTTGCGCGAGGACGGGGGCGCTGGCGGCGCAATGATGGGCACGATAGACTCGTGCATGGGCGCCGCCGCGGGCACCCCCTGTTCCTCTTCGTCCATGACGATCTCGATGGACCCGGCGCCTGGTGGGGAACCGCCGTACACCGTAGGCCGCAGACCAGGTACAGGTGCTGGCGGCGGAGGGGGTGGCATCGCCAGATGCTGCAGTTCCTTTAGGATGGGAGGTGGTGGAGGTGGAGGCGGGATATCGTCGGTACGTGAAGACTTCCTGGAATGTCTTCCGCCTCCGATGATCTCGTCGATTCCGCGCATCCCGGCGGTAGCATCCACGCTCATCTTTCTCGCATTCGAAGGTCTGCGTGGCTGGTGCTGGAAGGCTGGGAGGAGGGGCATGCCTGCCTTAGAAGGGCCTACAGGTTCTTCGGGGATGGGCGCCGACATACACCTTGGAATGGTGGGTCGTACTGGAGGTGAGTAGACAGTCGAAGGAAGCAGAGTCAGCGGTGCGTCTTCGGGGATCTTAGTAGGCGAGTTGCCGCCAAGCCTCTCCGGCGAAGGTTGTGCGGAAGACGGAGGAGATGTCTTGTAATTCGCAGGAATGGGAGGAACTCCCGGCTTGTTTCTCGTGTCGCCTGAAAACTGAAGTCTCATGGCTTTAGGAGTTGCGGGAAGACCAATCATTTGGCCGTTGGGGCTACGCATGCTGGAAGACTTTCGAGTGGTGTGGTCCGCAGTCTGACTCCTAGGCGGCAATTCCTTTGGAGGAACGAAAGTCGTCTGCGGCAGCTCGAAAACACTAGGTGATCGAGCAACAATGGGGGATAGTTGGTCTGGGTGCATGATAGGGGGCACGGAAGGACGTCGAGCAAGAGACTTGCGACGTTCCTCCAGTTCACGAGCCGCCGCTTCTTTCTTGAGCTGTCTTTCGAGCGAGATTTGCTTCAAATCTCCAACGCTGGCTTGGGTTGTCAGTTGGTCACGGCTTGACTGGATCGGCTGGATCTGGATTGCCAGGGCCGGTGGGGTCAGCTGAGCTGGCATTGGAGGCTCGAGCTCTGCGGGTGTCTTGTTCCTCCTTCGTCGGCTCTCGGACCGATCCCGAGCTTTCGAAACAGCAGGGGAAGAGGGATCCGGTGTGTTGACGCTCCGGTTATGCCGTTGCCTGAATTGCTCTTGCGCCTCGACTGCAGCTCGGTAGTCGGCTTCGTCGTCAGATGATTGGTAGAAGTGCGCCTGATTGGACATGGGCAACGGCGACGAGGGCGATCTCATCAGAGAGCCATCGCCCCGACTTTCACTTCGACCCCGGATTTCGAGCGCTGCTGGACGGCGCTCGCGGCTCTTCTGTCGACCTCCTCGGCTAGACGCGCGACTGGAAACGCGAGTGCGGAGCGGTGATAATCGGCGAATCTGACTTGATTTGCGGACTGTCGCGGGGGCAGAGGAATTAAGATTGAGAGGGAGGACAAGCTCATCACCCACCTGTATATCAAGCTGTTTCGGTGTGCTAAGGTTGATAAGCTCTTCAGGGGACATGGGAATTGGAGAGGTAGGAGAACGCTTGGCTGGCTTGGGTGTCCAGTTCCTTGCAGCTACTCGTCCCCTCTCCTCTGAGCTCTCTCGAGCAGCACCCTTGCGGCTCCGGCTAGTTTCACGACTTCGTCCTGAACGATCATCTTGGCGGTGTCGGCTGCTCTCGCGGCTGCGTTGCTTCTTAGAGTAGTGTTGAGCAGTCTCCAAGCTGTGGATGTAATCCGTGAGGCTCCTGTTTCCTACGCCAGCATGATTGACTCGGTAGCTACGCCCTGCACTAGAATTGGATGTGACAGAGCCAGCCACTGAGCCGGGTCCACGGCGACGACTTGGCCAGTGGAAGCGTGTCGAAGACGTAACAGACTGCTCTGGAGAGGTGACATCGCTAGCCATGGCCGCGTCGAGCGAGTTCAGTTTCAGCTCCATTCCTTCGGGCCTCCGATCCCGGGCACCATTCCTACTCGAACGGCCCTGCTGCATTAAGGCATTGATTGATTCTGGGGATGGAGACGGCGGGGCTGCCTCATGGCGAATATGGTTCTCCCGCATCATCATTGGACTTGCCGTGGCGGCTCTTGCGAGAGACAGCCCAGTCTTATACTGCTCATTTGAGAGTTGTCGAACATGTTCCGGACGGTGGGGTTGAGTAGTGTCAGGAACAACGTCTACCAAGATATCTTGAGGCTGATTGCGTGAAAGTCCATCAGCAGCCACCTCACCAATGGAAGCGAGTCTCTGTCTGCCAAAGCCACCAGGCGTGACAGGGTTTGCCGAGGCCGGGGTGTTGAAGGCACTTCGTTGAGATGGGCGAAGGAAAGCTGTGCTTGGGTCACGACCACCGGGAGAGATTGCCGACTCAGCAATGGGTGTCACGCCTGCGGCAATAGGGGTCTTCCCATCGTCACCGTCTGCGAAGAACTTAGCCTTCTGTCTCTTATCGTCAAATGAGGTGATCAGTTTCAAAGCTGATGACTTCGCGATGCTGCGCTGAGGTCCACGGTTCAACCCTGGAGGAGACAGAGGGGGGCTGAGTAGCTCAGGAATATTCTGGCTGATGTTAGGAAAGGTGACCTGTTCAGCAGAAGGCGACGTCCATGGTTCTGAAGACTCTACACCGGTACAAGCGAAGCTAAAAAAGAGATGTCAGCAAAAAGTTCAAAATTCACGTGGAATATAGTTGCACAAACCATCGAATCGCCAAACCCTGTTGACCATGTTGAACAGCAAAGTCACCCCATTTCTTAATGACAGCGGCTTGGCGTTCCCATACGCCAGGGAAGAAAAGACAAAGGAGTACCAAAGCTTCAAGGAACTTCTTGTGAGAGATATATATCTCTATTGCGTCATTGCGGTCGCCCATTCCTATCATGATAGTGGCTGCGGCGTGCACATCGCCGTTTTCAAGGAGCCGTTGGACATAGGCACGGCCAAGACTCTGTTGCGAAGCTTGACCTCCAATGCCGCTCAACGCGAGCAGCATCCAATCCGAAGAGGTCATATTCTCTGAAGTTGCCGCCATGACATCGGGGTTGATATCCCCGAGCCATTTAGCCAGCAAGATACGACTCGCTGATCTAGGAGGATGTCGTAGCATCTCATCACGGACGAGGTCTTCCATCTCTCCGTTCCATCCGAAAATGATGCTGAGCATTTGTCGGCGGAGGTCATCATTCGTCAGATGTGTCTGGTCAACTAGAGGTGTGCGTTTGTAAGGGACATCATGGAGACGACTTCTGGTAAACTTGAAGAGATCATGAGCCCTAGCTTCATCAGGGCTAGGTAAAACTTCGTTCCTTAGTCTTGACGGCCGGCCACGGGACCTAGTTGATGATGTAATGGACACCGAGCTGACGCCACTGAGCGAATATGCATCCTTATCGCCGTAGGGCGGGCGAGTCGACGATCGTAGAGAGGATCCAGCGGAAATATAAGTATTTTCTGTCATTCCACGGGACTGCACGGACTGTTGGTACCGTCCTTGTGTGCCAGAGTTGGCAGACGATTTAGAGACTGTAGAACTCGCAGAGCTTGCAGACATGTACCTGTCCTGTTCAAACGAATCACTAGCAGAGTCAGTTCCGCGGACCATCCTGGCCAGGGGTGACATGTGGTCATCGTCGCTTTCTGAGATTCCATTGTCAATAGGAACAGACGAGTCAGATTCAGTGCCAATAATTAGTACACCTTGTTCGGGCTGTTCCTCGATAGAGACGGGCGGTGATGGCGGTAAGAGATTTGCAGGATGTTGAACATTCGCAGTCATCATCGCTGGGGTGTTGAGGTCAAACTGCTGTACTGTATTATTGGCCCCAAGCGTGAAGAGGATGGCGCCAGGCCCGTACACGGCGAGGCCGCGGACATGCTCAAGCGTTGGTATACTATCCCAAGTAACATGTTTGGTCCGTACATCCCACGATAGAGTCTCGCTATAGCAAATCACGTTAGTCCAAAATGTCCCAGGTGCAGCCCTAGCCGACCTGCATGTATCCATAACTTACTTATCAGAAAACTGGATAATGCGGCCGTTCTTTGACCAGCCCATCCAGTTGGGACCATTTTGAAAGCTGTCGTTCCGCTTTAAGATCCGTACCACCTTGGCAGGGTCGTCACCGTTGAACGACTTAGCCACACTCCACACCCTCAAGTCTCCGTCATCGGTCTGCACGGCCAACATATCCGACTTTTGACGGGCAGATGATGCATGCCAAGCGAGAGTCACGATGGGAGAAGGAGCCCTTGAAGTGCTTAAGTGGTGCAGGATTGTGAATCTGGGCTGGAGAGTGGCGATAATAAGAGAGCCATTCTGGTATCTGGCAGAAGTTAGCCAAGAACGTGTTGTACAGTGAGGAACCGATGATTACCCAATGGCGAAGGTTCTGCAGTCGGCCGCGGGAGCCAATGCAGTTATGGGGATCTGATCGATGGTTCGTGCAGATATGTGTTCAGAGGTCATGGGTTCGAAGAGAATAACGTTTCCCTGGACGTTTCCTAGTTGTTGAAATCAGCACTGCAAGATCCAGTAAAGCCCGCCAGGGGCGACTTACCAAATGCAACGTTTCCATTGCGCATCCAAACTGCGCAGGTGAGATGCTCGTATGAGGAAAACCGAGCAACTTCTTCGCCCGTCATCAAGTCCCACACAATGGCAGTCATGTCTGTATCATAACTCACGACGAATCTTCCATTGCCCATTGTTGCGCTTTGTGTATCGACTGCAAGTAATTGAACCTCGGCCGAATGGCGAGAGAAGCGTCTTTCGATCGATAAAGTGTCATGGTTCGCAACGACCACCGAATTGCCCTCTACATACCGGTTAGCTGTCACAGAACACCCTCAGCCTAGCTAAAAGTTCACACGTACGCCCATATAACAGCACCTGGTCTGTCGCCGCCGTTGGGTCGAAGTACCTCATGGGTACACTGGGCGAGGTGAATTCCCTCGGCTCTGAGGCTACTTTTGTTTTCCTCGACGATCGGCCTGCTGAGCTTATGGAGGCATTGTGATGGTGCGAAGCCGACTGGTGGCTCGAGGACGACATCGCGACGATATGATCTAACAATGTGTAAGTGAAGCGCACGCGATAGCGGAGCCACGCATGCGTTTTGTCGTGCGCTTGAGCCAAGGGTTGTCCATAATCTGCATCGTTGCAAAAAATGGGGCATTGAAACACTCACCTCGAAAATCGAGTGATGTCCTTGAGCGAAACCTCCCAATATCCTAACGGGTGCGCTACTTGCTTTTGGGCTCGTACATATCATGCACCACCTGGCCTGCTAGTTGCCGGCTCAATTCCCTCTCTGCGTTCCGTATAAAATCTCGTCGCCGGAAAGTGTGGTGTCGGGTTCCACAAGGCGCGGCGCAGGCTTTAAATGCTAAACCCTCCTTCCAACTAATTCGTATAACGGTCGAGAGAGGCTAACGGTTAAGATAAGTAGGTGAGCACCATGTATCTTCATGCACCGGCAGTTTAACGTCGTGGGAGCGCTCTCGCTCTTATCTCCAGTGTCGTGTAACACTGTTCTGTCTAATCCGGATTGTGGCGTCGGCGCTTGATCGTCGCTCGCATCAGATCTCGTGAGAGTCGAGGCGGGTGTATGCAAGACCGAAGCAATCACAGATCCAAAGGGGCAAAAGAAGGGAAGGGGGAACAACGATGAAGCTCGGGGGTGTCAGGAGCAAATATTAAAAGCGTCGTCTATCGCTACTAAAAAGCCAGCGCCTAAAGAAGAGGAGGTTCTGAGCTGTCAATGGCTCGAGGCGCATACATAGTATACTACCACGTTGGAAAGCAGTGGGCGGGCATATCTAGAGCGGATACGGTCCGGCTAAGCCAAGGTCTACACCGCACAGGGGTCTGGACTGATCAACCATGGGAGTGGTCCAGGGTCGCACAGAGAGGTTGATGGAATCGACGGCCACAGCTCGTTGTGGGTGACTACTGGCTAGAATTTGCAGTAGCTCCAGACCAGGGAGCGTTGGATATTTGATATAATTAGCTCGGCCTCCTGTTTCTGTGCTCGTCACTTGACGAGCAGAAACGGCACGATTAATTGTTGCCTGCTCACATGTCCATCTACATCTATATCTATCTGCCCTGTTGGTTAGTTGCTCACAAGGCGAGCTGAAGGTGAAACCCGAGCGTGCAAAACGATGACGACGATTCACTGTACGTCAGGCAAAGTCAATTCCATGTCGGGGGCGAGTTTGAGATTAGCACCAGCCTCGATGGGGGCCTCTTTTTTTTGGCGTTGGAGACGTATTAACCGCTGCTCCCTCGTCCCTCGACATGCTTCTTCTGAGCTGCACGCTGCAAGACGAGCACATGGGATACTGGGAGGGTCCGTCGAAGCGAGGCGAGCACGACAATAGGTCACAATAGGTCGATGGGGCCCGTTGTCCTCGACTCATCTTGCAGTCCCCATTGTTCCCTCGACGATGTGCTGACGGCGGCACCTGGTTGGGCAGACGAGCTGTTGGCATAGACGAGTCAAAGAGGGATGTGCCAGGACGTTGTTCCTCGCAAGCACTTGAGTAGCGCCAGAGGTGGTGAAAAGGCAGCTGAGCGCAGAGATTGGCTGGCGGATCGCAGGGATAACAGGGGTCGCTGTCGGGCTGCGAGAATCATTGGCTGCGAAGCTGTCCCTAGCATTCGGCTCGGCGGCAAAAGGCGTGATAAAAGCGCTCGTTGGTTGGAATCGATGCAGGGGCCCCTCCAAGTTCCCACGTCGACTTATACACTATCAGAGTAGCATGTATCGTGTACAGTACTGCCAGTACTGCACTGCTACTCCCCTATATCTGCCCATACGTCCATCCATACGTCCATCCATCTTCACTTGTAATGTCTCCCCTGTCACGGACGCTACACAACATTACCACTTACACGGTACAGCAGTAGTATACACCGTCAACACGACTGATTGCTTTCCCCAGCCGTCTGCGAGGTTGGGAATGGCCCAAGTAGAGGGTACCGAATCTCACCGCAGTTGGTGATAAGTGCAGCTCTGCAGCAGTTCTCTCGTGCTATGCTACCCCAAATGCAGCGTGCATCCTCCAAGCCAGGATCTGGATAGGCCCAGCAGCCTCTGGTCCGCTCTGGCGTCTGATTGTAACTCTAACTCCACTTCCCACATCTAAATCCGTCCACAATGGTTATATCTGGGGCTGGGGTAGCAGCAGATCGTGCTCAACGCCCCACCTCGTCTTATTCTCTCGCTATTGTCGGTGCTGCTGTCGGTGTCGTTGTCGCGTTGTCGCGCTGTCATCGTCGTTTGCGCTGCGCTGGCTATCGTATGTGTCGGTGTCGCCTGTGTACTGTACTTTGTAGTGTGCAAAGTAGCGGTCGTGTCCGGCATCTTTGGTTCATATCACCCGACGACGTGGGTGGCCGACACGACCGACGCGGTGTGCGCTGAGTTGCGATTCCACAGATCCACGACAGCTATCTATGTAGCTACTGAACTCCGCGGGCGGGTGCCGGCATAAGCTGCGGTTCCCTCGCTGGCTCCCTCGTTCACATGGCTTAGCCTACCTGGGTACCTGCCATAAGGGGTTCCGCATCACGATACAATCTCCCGAGATGGACGGACGGAGTACCATACTAGACATGCGTGCGGCGATGCCCCTTACCTACTTGATGGTGCCTGTGTGATACACCAAAATAAAACGCTCTAGCGCTTGTCCATGTTGGCTGCATTTTGCATACTTAGTAGTCCGAGACCCCATCATAAAATAGCGGTAGCTGGGGGCAAGTCCAGGCGGCCGGCAGTCGGGTGATTCCTTTATTATCGCGCATAAATGATTTGCCATGTTGTTAGCTGCGATCTGTTGAAGATTTGTCTACCGGCGTGTAGCCTGACCCCTGAGATGGATGCTATGTATACTCCGTACTGGAATCTGTCTTAGGACAGATGTACGCATTGCAAAATCAAAACCCCTGAGGCCTGTTTGCGTTCACATACCTACTACTTACATCCATTGCTAGCTGCACGGCATTACGAGGATGTCTGTGCGCTCAAATTGACATCAATTGAGCTCCCTACAGTTTGATTGACAAGCTCATGCAAGTAAATTGTGAATTGACTTGCGCTGGGTGACATTTGACAGCTTGTTGCTTCACCCTTCATTGGGGTTATTCCCTGTGATGCGCAGCGATATCGGACGATTGCGCGCCTTTACGTGGTATGCTGTCTGCTTATCCTGCTTCCTACAGTAGGTATAACAATGGGATTGTTGCGCTGTCAGAAATATCTATATTCAGTTCAGCGTCGCAGCCGGCTCGGCTTTTATACTATTCCCGGTGATAAGCCACCCCCGACTACCTACTACAGTAACTATTTGGCCGTTCCGTGAGCACCGCCATCCTGCGCCATAGATAGATTCTCAACTGCTGATGTGGGAAAAATCCCAAGAAGTTGGCGACCAACCCCTTGCATAATGGGTCCTGTTGTCACACCCAAGATACTGCAATCCAGGGGAGATGGATCAGGAAAGGGGTGGAGGGGCCTTGTTGAACTTCTGTTAGTACAGGGTAGCATTTCCCACCCTTCCAACATCCTATCGTGGTAGGTATACCCAATCCTCATTCCTGGCATCACTTCCAGCTTGTGCATGGACCTTCTGTTTGAGCCCTGTCTTGATACATTTTGAGCGTTCGGGCTGTCACGCTTCCCCGCCCACGACCCAAAAAAATCAAGAGGGCACAAGAATATAAGATGACGAATACGACGCTGGGCTGACAGATAAATACCTGCAAGGCTACTACTATTCTACGAATGGCCGAAAGGGGCGCTTGGATGCGTCAAGAGTTAGGTAGTTCCCGGAGGGTTCGCAATTCATCACCTTGTCCATGCACACACTGCACACACTACACCCATTATTCAACCAACATTCTTGGCGTGGATGACAATAAGCTTCAGCATACCAAGCAGAGAAAAGCGCCGGGGAGTGAACCCTGGCTTTCCGTGTCGCTACGGACCGCAACTATGGAGAATGAATGCATATTTTAAGTAAAGGACGCAGTGTATCCATCGAGTGTGAGACCGGCATACACACCGACAAACAACTCGAGGTCCCGGTATTACGCTCTAGGTAAGCCTCTCTATTTTTCTTCACCTCTACTTCTCTCTGATGTGTTCTTTTCTTCCTTTCGGGATCCCTCGCTACGGCTAGACTCAGTAGTGGAGGTGAGTGAGACCGCTGAAAAAGTTCGGCCCCGAGTGGAACGTCGTGAAAAGCACTGGCCATCAGCCCAACCCATCTCATCACGAGGTTATAGATGTGTTTCTTTGGTTCTGACGGGTAGGCGAGCCTGGGTATACGATCTATTAATCAACCTGAGGTACAGCTACACAAGAACCAAAGCCATTCACCGGCCTTACGGAACGCCTCAATGTCGTAATCTCTGGCCCAACCAGCTAGTGTGCAGCTGTACGGAGTATAGCAAAGTGATAAGCACGCCCGCCACAACTTTGTGGGGTGCATTCACCCTCCTTGGGAGCTTCGGAAAGCCCTCGAAAAGCCCTCGGGACTTACCAACAATGCTCAACACGTCATATTCACCAATCAAGCGAGCACAACGGCGCGGTGAAAGGGAATATTGGATGTTCGAGCCACAGTCTGGCTGATTATTCAACATGTGAGTAGATCAACCGAGCAGTTAACCAACCACCCAGTGGTCAATATGAGCCAACCAACTCAATGTCGGACCCAGCGACAAATAGCAGCCGTTTTTGATGGAATGAATTGAACAACCATAATTGTCGGGTGGCTTCATTCCTCAACTTTGACTGTTTGTTTTCCACCAACAATAAGCCATTCTAGATCATCGTCCCCGGGCCTGTAAGTCCCGGGATTTGCCACCTACCAGAGCTGTCTGGAGCTGCCAAAGGGAACGTTACGGAGGGGCTTGCGATAACGCCATATTGCCGACTAAACCAACAAATGAGGCATCGTTGAACAATCCTTCGAGTTATCTAATAGCCGAGCTCCCCGAGCTCTCTTCATACCTATTGACATCTGTCCACCGCACTGATCGTGCCCGATATGGAGAGAACGATCTCCTACTCTCATCGACACCACTGACTTCACAGATTGGATTATCGCACTACATATGTAAGTCACAGATTGTGGTGTATGTGATGCAATAAAGATGAAGATCAAGACGGACTACCGAGTACGGTATCCCCACGATTAAGCAGATCCACCCAAACGGCATATAGTGTATACTAGAATAGACTAGGGTAAGGGTTTCTTTTCCCAGCTCTTCTTTCGTCCTCTCTGCATCTTCCCTTGACCCTCACTTCGGAGAGCACAAAATCGACTTTTAAAATTACCTACAATTCCCTTGTGAGAGGCTGACCGCCTATACCCCAACCTTGTCTAAACGCCCGTGCTATGCGGTGTGTGCACAGAAGGGATAGACAGGCGAGACAGGTAGGTACTTAGTATCCCGTAGTATGCCGTAGTTCCCCTAGTGAGGTTGCTGATGCCACTATCTGACTGTCCGCTTCTAATGATCGTCGTAGCTAGTCGTAGCCGAGACAGCGTAGCTTACCGTCTAGACCAGAGACAAGCAAAAGCAAACCAGTCCAGACTGGTCGCAGAGGGCTTTCCCGAGATCTGCCAGTGCGGGGGTGGGCTGGATGTCAGTGCATACATACACTTTATTGCCTACCTGTCAATACCGAGAACCATCAAGTAGGGTGGTATGCTTGAAGGGCAGACATGATAACAGATCATGATATTAAATAGCGGTGTCCAGGAAACCGGTAATTTAATGTTTCACACGGCGAGATAGAAAGACATTCACTCAAGACGTGATGGAGATGTAGTGTACTTGTAAGAAGTTTAGTATTTTTATTATGGTTTGATTGAATTAATTCATGTTGTGCACACTTCCTTCACCTGGGGTATAGGGTATTGACGATGCTGAACCTCGCACACACCACCCGTACCGATTGTATTGATGTGATTCCCCTTCACCGAGTTCGCCAAGAGTTCCCTTCCCAGCGTATCACCACCGACCATGTCACCCGAGACAGCCAATTGGGGGTCCGTCCGGAGTCATGCCGTGGACTTCCCCTTCTCATCCAACACCACTAACCCCCCTCATTACCATTCCTGCCCAATGGAGCCAGACCACTAACACACGCCCAAGGCGATGGTCCGGTCGGCCATCCGATAAATAATTTCCTGTCCAATCGCGAGGCGTCGCCTGCGCTATCTTCACCGCTCACCACAATCTTCAACATCGGGATGAGTAATTACCCCATCCATCTCTCTCCTTCAGGAAGGCCACTGTGACCTAGCGTCCAAAATTCCAAGAAAAAAAAACACACCGGACCCTGCATATGGGTATACGCTGTATGTGTTGTCGTGTTGAGCGACCGAATTATTTCAAGCCGAGTGGCTCAAGACAACTGTGTTGTTCATCCGTATCGGGCTACGCCTCTGTGGCCCGATAGTACTGTTGTTGGGGTGTGACTCAGAGTCAGATAGGATGTGTGTGCCACGCTGTAATGCCTTGTGCAGGCAGCGGTGACCGTTACATCCAGTCGATGGATGGCTGATACCATCGTCATGATGAGTCTTATTAGTCGCAGCAGGGCTAAGCCACTACTGCGCGCGACACCAACTTATTCGCGCAAGCCTAGGAGCTGCACCCAGGTCTATGGCGCAATGGGGTATCATATGGGTATCTATGTGCTGTGATGCCGTGTGCTGTAATCAATGCTGGGGGTATCATGATTTGCTGTAAAAACATCGTCGTAAACTAGAGTGGCAATGCATGTTAGTGGCTGAGCGCGCCGACATAACAAGGAATGAGGCAAAACTCACTATTCATGCTGTCGTATCATCGTTAGTAATGCCGTTGCCACCTCTCATTCACCAGCCTCAGTAATGGGCGCCATCTGGTCTTGTTTTGACTTGGGGCTGCTGCTCTTCTTGGAGCTGCCGCTGTTCTTGCGTGTCTTCTTGTACTGCTGGCGGCGGCGTTCCTTCTCGTTGAGAAGGTGCTTGATGGCTTCCCGTTGCGCGGCCATCTTCTGGCGTTGTAGTTCCAATAGCTCCTCCTCGTTGATGAATGGCGATGCGGATGCTGTGCTGCTTCCGCTCGAGATGCTCAGAGAGTCGTCGCTAAGAGGATCCTCGAAGAGTTCGTCGTCGGTGATGTAAGATGAGACGCGCTCTTCCCGAGACGAGTCCATCAGTGAAGACCGCTGCGGCCACGAGGGAAAGGCACAGCTGGCATGGTAGGCGGCATCGCGAGAGAGATAGCTGCTCGGTGCGATGTCGAGGGGCTGAGTGTTTGAGCTCATAGAGCTGTAGGATCCGTACGGACTGTACATTTTGTCTGTCCAAATATCTAGGTCGTCGATCGCAACTATCGTGTTCGTTCGAAAATAAGAAGCCTTCTTATGCTTGGCTATTCGTTCGTATTCGCGTGTAAGCCACGGAGTGACGATGTGGTAAAACACTCGTAATGAGTATAAGTGCAAGTGCTCAGGTAGGTAACTGTCCGTTATTATAGAGCTTTAGATTCGAAAGTCTAGTAGGTATTAGACCTATGCACAAGTTTGTTGATGTCAATATATGAAGTCATGGAAAGAGGCAGGGCTCGTGGGATCGAGATGAGGCCTGATATATATGTGTGCTATGAATACCGACCTTCTCCGGAGAGGTACGTACCATGTGGGCAGGGAGAAGTCAGGGTCTCTGGATCCATGATTCATCTGGACAGGGGGGGTGTGGACAACGGTCTGGCTTCTGACAATTTTCCAGATTTCCCTTCCCCATGGCATTTTAGCTGACCCCCAGTATCCCGTCTCGCCGCGTCTGACACAATCTCCCACACCCCCCATGATCCCTCATCCTGGCCTACTGTAGCGTGTGTGTACTATCATTCCCCACGCCCCGTGGCCCCCCAAAGCCCGTCCAATCCCTACCATCCTCGCTGGCTGACCGCCTGTCATGGTCGCAGACCTCTCATGTAACCAAGCACTAGTCAGCTCAGACCGCCTTGGACAAGGACAGAGTCAGCTTGGTTCTGGTTGTGTTGCTTCTTCCCCCCGACCGGGTCGGTTTGCCGCAGCCAATAACGGTTGGCGGTTACAAAGCCAACCCGATCCCTTTTGTTTTTGAAATACGGTAGGTCAATAAATAAATGTACTTGTTCCTGTTTTCCCTTTCCGTCCAAGGTAGCGATGCGCTTGCCAGCAGTAGCAGCCGAAAGGGGGCGGTATTATCAAACTAGGTAGGGCCAAGGAAATGAACAAGTGTGTTGTTGGCTTGATACACGTTGTATTAACACTCCGCACAACAATAATGTTTTAGCAAAAGAATATGAAAAATTCCAAGCTAGTTATCTTTGCTCCCAACACCACGGCCCACCGGATCATGGCTCCCCGGCTTGTCAAAAAGCACGCGTAACCGGACACGTACAATAGCGTTGCGTATCCTAGTAACGCGGATGCTGGTAATAACCAACCGCGAAATTATCAGGAAGGCTTTTACGGTTCTACCGAGCTTCCACGCTATTTCAGTGCGACAAGGCCCTGTACTGCCCTAGTTACAGTAAGCCCCTGTTGTCGGGTATCAACCCGTTTCCTGTTAGTGGCAGAGTGGCAGAGTGCTAACGTAGTGTATATATCTCTACTGAGTATTCGCTCGAAGGAGCTTATTTTATCTCCCTGGGTTTGCCCTGGGCGTTGAAATTTGACCGCATCCCTCCGGCTGGTAACACACGCTCCCGAAACCTGTTGGCTCGGCCACATGATACCCATCCCTTGGTGCGGCGCGAAGGATGATAGGTATATATTATATGTATTGGTGCTATAGTATATACATACTACCGGTAATCTGTTACCAGCCCCGTGTACACATGCTTTTTATTAAAATGCAGTGTAGGCTGGTGGTAACCGGTCCGGTTCCGCCTCAGGAAATAAGTATTTGACACCGACAGCCACCCCCGTTGAAATGGAAATTCCCCTTTTGGGCCAAGTTTTCGATTTCCTTTTTTCTTCCCACACTAGTAGCATTCCTCGGTGCTTTTTGGCGTTGAGCCCTGATCACTGATCATATGCGACATATCTCATTCCAAGATTTTCCTGTTATTTAATCCAAACTTGTCTTGAGATTGTGTGCTGTTGAACAACCACATTGCCGGCACCGCTCATGGAGTGCGACGCATCGTCTCGCATCATACAGCATCATACAGCATCATACAAGATCATACAAGGCAGCGGCGATTTCACAATCCCACACATTATAGGCAGCTATTAGAAATCAGGATTCTTGATGGTGATGACTCGAAGGCGTGTCCGCGTGTGTTTGTCATCCTCGATTAGGGTGCTGACTTTGCCTGGCGGCGGCGGCATTTCCGTCAGCAAATGTGTATCAAAGATCAAAGGCGATGGATGACCCGGGAGCGAAACGTGGGATTACAGGATTATCTCCACAGCTATTTTTGACGGGGTAACAATTTAGTGTACACTACGCCGTTTAGCTCCTGGATGAATCCTTTTCCTGGTTATTACCAGCACCGGCCTACCGGATCCGAGCTAGCAGGTCAGGAAATATACTTAGTACCTACCTGTATACCTTTCCTCGTGTTTTACAACCCTAAACTGCTAACTGGTTCCTTGCGCGTGCCAATGCTACAGTTGTCATGATGAAGGGAAATTAAACAGATGGATGAATCGTCAGAAGTGTAGCATCAGGTCGCAAAGTGTTGCATGCTGTTCCTCATGTCTTGGTGCCTAGAGGCGACAGGTGTGAACACATACCTTCCCCGTTGGACGCATTCCTGACCGCAACTCGGGTCTTCTGCAGCCAATGCGCACGTCGTTCGCAGACCGCTGTACAACACGCTGCTCGTATAGGTGGCATTCCCAGCCAGTCAGCGATCTCGCTTACCAGCTTCGGCGTTTGCTCGCAAAGCCCAGTTGTGTGCGGGTGTGTGTCCCAAGATATACCATTCTGACTCAGATGTAACGCAATTACCAACACCGCCCCAAGTCATGTCATATACAACCAGATCGTGGGTGGCGCACCGACACATTAGGATAATATTGCAATTTATACACGGAATGTCTGCGCGAACGTCGCGCGTTTTGTCTCCTTGGCCGTTTACCGATACTCCGGGGGGCTAATAATCATGGATGCCACGTTGTGGATGCGCTACCCGATTGTTATTTCGCAATCACTTGCTCGTCATCGAAGTGACAAGTCGCAAAGGCTTGTGCCTCTCGAGTATCGTACATGCTGTGAGAAGCGATCGGGTGTCTTTAAGGCTGATAGGGAGAGAGCTCGCGCATTGCCGCACGCCAGATGCAACATAACACATACCCACCCATGTCTGTCAACCTGTCTCTCGGTCTCCGTCCATCCAGCAACCCGGTCTCCCCATCTTCAATAGGCAATTTCGCAAAGTGAGTCCAAACCATCCACAAGCCCTACTTTCTTCTAGAACAACAGTACACCGTCTAGTGTAAGTCTTTCTTCTAGTGTAGTGCTACCGGTGTTGTTGCCGGGTTCTAGGTATACACTCACAACATGTACTAGTGTAGTGTAAAGTTAATGGAGCCATCAGTCCGGGGAAAATATCCAGAAGTGGGATCTCCCTATAGTACTGAGTAATGTTCACCTTTAGGTGCTGTCTGTTACCGGGAAAGCAAATGTTACTAGCCTAAAAACACCATTTGACCGCGGGACACACACGTGTGTCTCCCGACGGCCATATCGGCCGTGCTCTAAATAAGTACGGGAGGCAGGGGTTGTCTTGGGAAATTTACTTCCAAATGAGGCTCGGCTACCTACCTATCTAAGCTAAGCAAGCATCCCAAAACGCTTCCCTTGCTTTCTAAAAAGGCCCCATGCAGCACGTTTTTTTCTTCTCTTCCTTGTCGAGCGGATAATGAAGCGACGTTCAAGTATTCCAATTTCCCAGGAATAAGGAATTTCCCCATGCTTCGCTATCAGCCCCCCGGATTCTCGTAGAAACTTGACATGCCAAGGAGAAAAAAAATTGTTCGCAGCGG
This sequence comes from Xylaria venustula, assembly GCA_022578775.1. NCBI lineage: Eukaryota > Fungi > Ascomycota > Sordariomycetes > Xylariales > Xylariaceae > Xylaria > Xylaria venustula. The sequence continues at coordinate 235,233 of MU389356.1, read as the reverse complement.
CGCATCATTTTCTCCCGAAGTGCCGAGCCTCAACTTCCTGTTGAACTCCTATCACCAGGTCAAATTTGAGCCAGCCGGTTTTCCGCTACCCTCGGGAACTAGCAGCTGACATTCGGCTGAAACTTTGTTGATCTTGACCTGTGATGCGGGCCTGTAGGGCCGATACCTGCCATTATGAGTCGCGTACCAACGAGATTCTCCGTAAAGAGGTATCCTACACGAAAATTCCCGGATACTTTTCTCCCCTCAGCTCGGAGTATCAGCCGTTAGTGTGTACTCAATACTGATGGAAATATTACCCCCAGCTGACTGGCCTATGCGGGACAATACGGGATGGTGCTGATACCTACAGTAGAAGTAGAATAAGGGGGCTGACGCAATGATGCCTGTTGAGGCGAGTGCGCTCGGCTATATTGTGGCTCAGTTTCCCCGGATGAATGGCCGTGGTTCAACTGCGGCCGAGGCGACTCGTGACTCGCGTTCTGCTCGCGGACGAGAAGGGCCGTTTTCTCTCCCAAATGATACGTAAGCGTGAACACTTCGGTGCTACTCAACATTCTATAGGCAGATAGCTGTGGCGTAAGGCCTCCGGTCCTACTAGCTACTACTAGCTACGGCCAGAACACGGCGAAACAACAGCTTCACGATATATCAGAATAAAACTATTTGCCAGCCTCGGATGCTGAAGCTGCTAGCATACACAGTAGTTCAAGCTTCCAGAACTCGTAGATCTATCGCTGAGCGGGGTTGTTTTGGTGAGACCTAGATAGATCGTGGCGATCATTCTGTTTATCCACACCCTATGGTCTACTCCAGATAACTAGCCGGGTACCATCCCGCGTCAACGGTCCAGTCGGCATCGAGTATGAACAGAATACGGGGTCGGCTGGATGATCAAAAGAAAGAGATTACGACCAGTAACAAAACCAAACATTCTAAAAGCAAACTACCAGCAATAGTGTACACTACAAAGCGTCTAGATGCGTCCTTGGAAACGTACACTCTGCTACAAACGATCAGTCGCTGTTCAACGTCGAGTCCTGGCGGATTGGTGCTCAAACAAAACAAAACGTCTGGACTTTGTTTTCACCGTTCACCTGTGACAGGTTCGATGTTTCGCAATCCTTAGCGCTCGTCACGCACAAACCACCTGCTCGCCCGTAACCCGGTCAGATCCCTGACCAGCCACACTCACCTAGGTATGCAACAATTGGTATACCAGCTTACCATACAGCATTACAGTAATGTATGTTCGCAATATTCTACTAGATGGCGTATAGCCTCAGCGACGCGTTGCCAAAATAGAAAGGTAACACGGTAACGTTTGCTTGAAAGGATCATCAGGGTCCTTCTCTCGCAAGCCACTTACCTCAGTGAAATACCTAGACGGATTCAGAAGTTTACTACGATACACCACCAGAATCACATACCTAACACGGAATAGTTATTATCGTGAGAGGATTAGTCAAAGCAAACGGGCAGGTACCGGCGGTTACGCGGTACTCGATCAGGTTACCTACCAGGTCGATCACCATCTTCATTCCAAGGCCTGTGCAGCGCCTGTGCGTCTCTTTTGCTCCCCGCCAGCCACTAGAGTTGGCAGTAATTGGGTATGCAATGCACGTTTAATTCGCGACAGAGCAGGGGGTTAAAGAAAAAGAACTGCGCTACTGCGCTATCCGGACAGCGGATGCAAGATGGAAACGGCCGAAACGGGGGGTGTCAAAAGACGGAAGATATACACACATTGCAGCGATTAGCCGACTAAGCCCAAGCTGAGATAGTCTGCTACCGGTATCGCGAGAAAAAGCAGGTAAAAAGGAACGTCCCCCACGTGAGGACCCGAGAGCCTGTGTGTAGTGATTGTCTTTCCCTCTTCCCCTCTCTGTGTGCCCTTCCCCCTCCGAGAACAGGGCGGCGTTTGGTTTGCTACCTACTGCCTGATCTGGTAGTGTTAAACGGGCGGTGTGAATGCAATGGAGCTTGCTGGCACCCGGGGGAGCAGGAGGAATACCGGTATCCAGCAATGTTTCGCTTTGGTGTGTGCCACACAGACAACCGTACATACAGCAGACATACAGATAACCCACCTTGATTCACCACGAACTTGACCTAACACTGACCTCGCAGCCAATCTAAATAGTGAAGCAAAACTCACCGCCATGACTTGCGTTGCATACGGGCTATCGCTGCCGCTGGCATACCTACATAGGTAGTACCCGGTGTAGTAGCCGTTCAGACTTATAATGATCGAGTGAACCTGCTGTAGCGGCAAGCCAACCATGATTGGGCATCATGAATCTTGCTGGCGTGGAACTGCAAAACTTGCATTCAGATTAGACACGTCGGTATCACGATCCACTCACGATACACAGATGTTGAGGATCTATCTCAAACACAGACCGCACAGAGTAGTGTAGAATTGTGGTCGGCGAAATCGGTGATTAACAGGGTAGGTATCGCTTCTTCGCAGTTGGCACTTCCAAGATCTGCAGGATAACGCCAACAACAGTAGGTATGAATTTCGAAGGATGGTAAGTTCGGGACCGGATTTAACATGTTTAGCTCCTACATAGGTGTCATAGGTGTCGTCTGAGTAAGACCCTTACAGTTGGAAATTGAAGCATTTCGTATGTCTGACCGCCGGAGATGAGTCGGAAGGGGGACCTACCTACCTTCTTTACAGTAATGGCTGAAGTGTGTGAGATGGGTTTCGCAATGAGCAACAATTCCCTATCAACCGGTGGTAGTGTAGTCCACGAAACATGGGTAGGTAGTATAGGGCTGGCCACCATCTGATTCCTACGAGAGTCTACACCACAATATTCAGTAGGTTGCGAGGCGGATTAGGATGCCCTTGAAAATCCCTCGCAGATTGCGACGCATCATGACCCCCGAATTTGATCGCTAATCAGGCTGACATGGGAGTTCTTCCCCCATTCCCCCCCCTTGCTCGCACATTTAACCCACTCTGTGATCTTATCAATCGATTCTCCAAATCCAAAGGTCAGAGACTAAATACCTACCTATGCCGCTGCCGAAAATCGCCGAAGGCGGCAACCCTCTTAATAATGTATCCAATACCCTTTCTTACGGGTTCTAGAAGCCAATATCGAACAGCGCATCACACCCTCAGTCCACCCAAAATAACCTCGGGCTGAAAGAGACTCGGAATCGCTTCATTCAGCTTGCGACGGTTAAAGTCAGCGAGTAGCAGAAGGGTACCGTTATCCAGAATGCGACAAACCCATTGTCGGAGCGTCGCATTGTACACCGCGCCATGACAGCCTGTTGGAATCGGTAGGAAGAGCGGTACCGCTGTGCCGTCTCGTCTGTGCTATGGGATTCTCTGATCCTTTTTTTATCTCCCCCACGTCCTCGCTTAGCGATTAGACATAGGTACTACACTACGTATACCTATGTCTATAAGTACGTATTACTGCGCCTTGACCTGTTCCAGCCACGAGGTTACAGTATAATAAGCTGTCCGGTCCCTAATTATAAATAACAATTCATCCGTTCAGCTAGGGTTGGACGGGCAGGATCTTCCACAATCGGAAGATGTTAAGAGATCTGATAAATATATCGCAACGCCCAGGCGGACGAAGGACAGCGAAGCAGAGATACAGTAAGACTCAAAACGGCATGGCGTTTCTAAGCATATCCGGATCGTGTACCTAGCGTGAGGGAGGAGGGACAAAGTCACGAAGCGTGCGTTGGAGCCCAATGGTGCGATGAGCGAGCACGAGTACAGTACCGGTAAACTACAGTAGATAGACCGCCAATGCGGTCCCGACCTCATGCTGGTGACATGTCTTGCTTGCCTGTTTTACCTTGCGGCGGTCGCATTTACGGCCTCTCCTCGTCAGAGTACGCCCCCGGTGGTGGTTTCATGACGTGCTTCTCGTCATATGCAGGCAGTACAGGTACAGGTGTGTTTCGACAAAACCAAGAAATGACAGAGCTCTGTAAATGGGCAAAATTAAATGACAGCAGTGCCAACGTATACAATCTAGCATCTGGCATCTGCGCTTCGCTTTGGGCACGAAGAATTATTCTGTAGGGCTGGTCCCGAAGCCGGTCCCGTCCCCATGCGCCATTGCTGCTGCACGATATTGTACTGACTGACAACTTATCTCGCGTCTGGCAAGGTGAGATGCACATCCACGTAGCCGCCGAGACGATTCGGCACACACACGCCAGAAAAGATACGACACAGCAGCCTTCGTTCGATGTGATTGAGACGCTTAGGTTCTACAATATCTGTTTGGCATCAATGATATTATTGCTGGCGCCATGCAACCCAAGGCAAATATGATGAATCACCACACACAAAACTTGCCAGCACTTCTCTCATCGATCTGTGTTCCATGTGATCGTTGAGAGAGAAATTTCCCAGGTTCTTGGAATTGACAGAATTTCGCGTTTGTCGCAACCCATTTCATCTAATAGACCTATCGTGAGGTCATTTCAAAACCGGATTGCCGTTTATAGTGTTGTCTATGAGAAACATTCCATAGTCTCCTGATCAATTCAAGTAGATTCCGAATTCACCGCCCATAGTAGATAGTACTGGAAGAAACTAGCCACTAAAAACCGTGAATCGAGGGTGAAGCCATCACATCCCACTAACCCCTCAGTAAACCCCATTCAGTCCTCCATGACGATTTGTCAATTAGGGCAAGACCCTGCGACGTCTCCAAAACCCGAGATTGCAACACGATATCGTCGCTTACGTGACCTGTTTACCTACCCAATCCGCATCGTCACCTGCTAGTGATGCTGCGAGTGATGCCACGCGTGGTGTGGAATCGCCAGGTGTGAATGACTTGCCGCCGATGCCAGCATAGAGACTATTTGCCTCAGCCAGTCACCTCGTTGAGCACTTCATCGACCAACCAGGTGCCCAGCAGTCAGCACACCTATCGACCTCTTTTAGATCCATCACAGAAAGTCACCGCTGGGTCTCTCTGACTGAGGACTTAGAGTGAGTGGGGGTTTAAGACCATGCAGCCGGTATCGAAGCCGCTGCATTGCCGTTGGGACTAATCCACCAGCTGCCGGGGATATACGCGGCAACGAAGTAAGACAAAGCCGGAAAAGCCGCGGGTCCAGGTCTCACTCACATCTACTACTGCCGGCGCTATCTACACTACCTGCACTTCAAGAACCCCAGGACTCTTCGGAGAATTCTCGACCGAATTAATCAGCGCGTAGAAGACATCTACGGGCTTCGCTCTCTTTATACCGAGATTCAATAGCCCAGTCTTACATATCCACTTGATGCTACCGTCTTACCCTATCTTGCATGAAGTCCCATACTGTAAAATCTCCGAAGAGTTCCTACGAAGGACCCTCTTCTAGGGGTAAATATCTGTGAGTTAAAGTTTATTCAAAAGGGAAACCCCATGCGCCTGGCAGTACAAGGTCTGGAGCATATGCTCCCCGACAGGAGACGCGTATCTAGTGATTATTTTTATAGATCATTAATTCAGTTGTTGCCATGAAATCCCTCATCAGCGTAGGCACGTATTACTTACGCTCGAATTGAAAAGTAGTAGTTAGCCCTTGTTAGATAGCGTGAAGTACTGATATTGCTCTCTGACAACTCCTCGAAGACACGGATTAAAAAAAATTCAAACACGCGAGAGTACAAGTATCTAGCTAGCTTTCAGATCCGTGCAAAAGCCACCGGCCACCGTGAAAAACATCTGAAATAACGACCATTTGGAGATCTTATTATCTGACTTTATTATATCACTGTATCTTCCGCCTAAGAAGTAAGATAACCTAGTACTCTCAAATCATTACGTAGCGGCGAGTATACCAAAATAGCGAGTCTACTGATAAAGCAAATCCGACTTGTCTCACCAGATTTAGGCATAGACAAGGAGACAGCCTTGCAAGTCAACTTGTGCGTAGACACCTACCAGGGACCATGAATAATACCATGGGAGATTAGATTTAGCGTATCCATCATTGGACCATTCTAAGCAGAATCCTCCCAGGAGAGGGCAGCGAAGCCGGGCGATTGTCGTACCTCCCGGGGTGAGTAGATGATAGATATAAAGTATGTATGAAACATTATGACAGTGCTATCAGCATCGATATTCTGCAAGAAGACTACCTACATATAATCGCTAACACGGAGACAGACACAACTAAATCAATCAACGAATGAAACATCTAAGGAGTTACTCCCGACACCTTTCAATCCATGACATGAGATATAAGCCCAGTGACCGGCCAATCATTGAGACACGCAACGCCTCGCAAGGCTGCCACCTCAAAGACGTAGCTGGCACTCGAATACTCTAATGACACAGCATCAAAGAGCACATGAATCAGAAAGAAGACCATATAAGCGAGTCGATATGTCTAGAACATCAGAAACTAAGCTGATTTCTGATGCGTGACGACGATGGCTTCAGTGAAGTTTGGACGAGCACCTACCTAATATGATGAGCTCTATGAAGGCAGTACAGGATAAGTTACGATTTTCCTCCCAGATATCATGCATGTACCTAAACACACACACGCATACATACATAAATGTTCGGGATTACACCATTAACAATCACATCACCATATTATTAACGGTAAAGATATCGAACCAAAAATCCACTACCGCACTGTAAAATATCAATATCGAACAGGTCTTCTTCTCTCTTGACGCAACACTCCTTGAATTCCACAGAAGAGATCTAGGAACAGGCATCGCAACGGACGTCAAGGCAACCTTCATCTTATCGCTCTTACAGATATTCTCTCAGCAGAAAGTCCCACATTATTGAGGGTTTTGTATAGGCGCCGCAGTAACAAATCAAGCGACTGCATATATGAGAATAAGTAATGATAGGGCTGGACGGGCTTGAGCAGAGAACGTCTTCGGGACTTTAACGCCGCCAAGGATAAAAGTAATGCGGAAAAAAAAGACAAAAGGAAAGGAAAGAGAAAATTATATGTCTTAGCTGATGTACGGCCCCAGCTATCTAGTATATCAAGCCACATTTCAACAAAGCGTCTCATGGCAGGTATACTAGGTAAGCCACCAGCTCACTCACTCGAGAGATAATTCATATACTTGCTCGCTCACTCACTTACACAAGCTCACCCATATACTTACTCACCTACTCCCCAACTCACTCATTCACACACTCACTCACTCACTCGTGCGCTACCTCCCTACCTACCTACTCAACCATGAGTAAAAAAAAATAACCCCAGCGTCACGTCCAGTCTAGTCCCGCTCACCTTGATTCTCCTCAAAACTCTCCACTCTCTTCTCAACAGAGCAAATTCGATCACAAAAAAAAGAAGAAGAAAAAAACTTGAAAACAGAGTACGAGTGAGTGAGAAGCCCCTGAGAGGAGACATCCAAAGAAACAAACTCAACCACCAAGTCACAATTTCCTAAGTGTTTCCTCAAACCGCCCCGATGACTTAACTACAGCATCCCAGCAACCATTTCAACAAGATGATGAGGCAACAAGTTAAACAGCAAGCGGCTTGCAGAGGCTTAACGAACCAGTACCACATACTTACTCTCCCCACCCCTCCCCCATTTCCCACATAACCACAAGCGATTCAAGACCTTTCTTTCCCTACACCTTACAACCAACCCCCTCGCCGTTTACTTTAGAACCTACCCTCTTTTTTTTTCGTTTTTCGTTTTCCCTTTCCCTTCTTTATTTCATTTTCTACTTCCGGTTCCATATTTGTCCCCGCCCTTTCCCCTTAAAAAACAGAGTTCAGGGGAGAGAAAAAGAGGCAAAGAGAGATTTGGATCATATATTACATACAGACTTAACTAAGTTTAAGATACGAAACAGCCTCCATCTCATCGATTATTTGCGATTATTTCTGTTCGCACTTACTAATACTTGACTACTATTTAAATCTGACAAGAGATAACTTTTAGACGTGGGAAGATTCTAATCTTCGAAAGAATAGTCCACATATACGCTCCATGCACTTAACTTCAATACGAGAAACCCTTTGCAGGTGGGCGAAGATCGTCCACTTAGGTGCAAGCCTGGGAACCTGTGGTACAAGGGTATAGGCAAAATAGTCATTACGGTTTTCAACCGCATTTTTTCACAGCAGCCCGAAATAAGCGAAGTAGCACAACAGGCAAAGTAGAAAAAAAAATTTGCTGGTTGGATGTTCAATTATCAAGGGGGGACCAAGTACCAATAAAGCCTTTCCTAACTCGCCTAAACTGAAATCCTAGGAACACCCTCAAGAAACGATACACAAGCGAGACCAAGTTGCCCTTTTGCCATTTCTGATCTATGCGCCGCCGATTTGTACCGTGTAAATGGACCGACTGTGACAGAAGCACCATCTTTCAATTTCGATGGTGAAGAGTCGAGCATGGGGCGAGGAGATTTAAGATACGCATGCATGTCCAGGTTCTTGCCCAGATCACTTGTCGGCCTTAGCTTCGGCCTTAGCATCGGTCTTGGCGTCCTCATCGCCCTCGAGGGCTGGCATCTCATCGTCGTCCTCGTCGTCCTCGTCATCAGAGCCTTCGGGGAGACCACCGCCGGCACCGCCCAGCTTTGAGAAGTCGATTCCACCAAAGTCGCCACCGCCTGTGAAACAGAAGTATGTTAGCTTAATTCTATTCCGAGAAAATCCATGGTTTTTACGCCCTGGTGGGATTGGGCTATAGGGACTATGAATAATGTATCACATACCCAAGCCTTCCATGCCACCACCCATGCCTGGCATACCTCCTGTACGCACATATAGGTTAGCTTTTCCGCTTTCACAATACTAATTGTTGCAAGGCGCTTAGTGCGGTAGCGTCATATCTTGAGCTTCGCAGCGTGTATTGAGGAGTGGGACAGTGGACGTGGACATACCCATACCGCCGAACTGGTTGAAGTCATCTTCAGGAGCCTCATTCTGCTCGTCCTCGTCGACCCACTTGTCGAAGTCGGTCTTCAGGAACTGAACCTTCGCGGCATCCTTGAGGAGACGGGGCCAGTACTCCTCCTTGAGCTCTTTCTTACGCAGCTTCAACTCGACATTGCGGGCAGTGTGGTTGATCTTGCTCTCCTCGGGGTCGATCTCGGCGTAAAAGGAAAGTTCAAGGTGGTAGGTTCGCTTCAGGGTTTCCGAGTGGCCGTGGAAAGTCAGAGAAGTGGGCTGCAGGTCGAGCTTAAGGTTCTCTTTGGGTACATCGGGGACGGAGATGGTGAGGTAGATGAAGTTCTTCTCGGGGTCGGTGCTGGAAGAGCGCTGGGCCCATAGAACTACATGCATAAGAAGGACATCATGTCAGCTGAAAAATGTTTGCCTCGTCTAATGCATGCAACTCTGGACAGCTACTGGAGCTAGAAACGAGCTGTGGGACTTGGCATATGGAAGAAGGGGGAGAGAGGATGGCGGGGTATCAGGGACATGGGGGGCATTGGGACGAGGGGCACATGGGACGGGACGAGACGAGATTTACCTTCAGGAGTCACTTGCGACATGTTGACGAGGTCGAAGTCGAGCGAACGGGTTTGTGTAATTGTGAAAGCTGGCGATAACGTCTGTTAGTAGCCTGACAGCAAGTTGCGCAGAATTGGGGTAACGCACAAAGCTGTGAGTTGGGGGGTGGAAGATGGGAAAGGAAGAAGAAAGGAAGGGAAAAGAGTGCGATCAGTTGAGGCGGGCAGGTAGAATATGCGCTAGTGCTATTTATATGTATGTACTGAAGTACCTTAAATGCTAACAGGCAGCGACGGGGTCGTTTTGGCAGTCGTTTGTCTGAAGAGGCGGTTGCCGTTTGGAAGCTGCGACTAAGAGATATGTATGCAGGTGAGGCTGGGGAGAAGTTGTGACAGAAGGAGAAGCTCAGTTCTTCAAGTGCCTGGAATTTGGGCCTGGTGATGCAACCGGCATCGAACCCCACTATAGCCGGGGCCCCGACCTGATTCTACGAAATTCTTAGCACACCATGGAATCCCGTTAGCTACGCCAGCTATGCTTCTGTACTGTGGCTATGTCTCAGCCAGCCTGCACCATACCGTAGTTTCTGCCCATCCCATACTAAGCACGTCGACAATGACTCTTCACTACTAATACCTACAAGAACCCATCAGCCTTTCTTTTTAAAACCTACGGCAAGTTTTTTATGCATCCTTCAAGCAAAAGAAATAGTTAGAGATTGATCAATTGGATATGTAGTGATGCCACTTAGCTCGATATGTTTAGAGAATTCATTATTTTTTATAACGTCGACCACTGGAATCCCTACCTAGTAAAGTTATTACATATTTCTGACTTCAAGTTAGGTAAGCAATTATCACATCAATAGTGAGGTATCCAACAAGCCCAGCTACCCAATCCACGCACATGATGAGCAGGCAGCTGTAGCCTACAACAACAACTGGCCGCTTAGTGGTCACCGTCTCTGGGTACTTACATGTAACTGTGCAGGGCTGAGTAGGACTTGACTGGCTGGTTGCTGACCGCTTCTAGTTCGGCATTGAATGCAGATTGATAGGTACCTCATTTGCTATCAAAAAGGAGGGAGAAAAAGAGGAATATAACTCCTTATCTGCAATCTTCTCATGTTATCCATTGGTGGTGCTGGACGCTTTGTGGTGAATAGGCAGGGGCATACGTATGAATTTGGAATGAAATAAAAATAATCAACATTAGGTAATAACCACCTATCTATTTGTATACATAGGTACCTATTATCCCACATACATGTAAACATTTATTAACACAGGACTGTGTAATAAACGGTATTGTATGGCGGGGTAATTCTTGAGGTACCCAAGTGTATAAGTGTAGATGGGTAGCAACGGCAGATCAAGGGTAAGGGTTCTACGCATAGGTAACAAGCCAGGGTAGCGCACCCACTACATGTGATCAAACTAGTGAGCTATTATAGGCATATGGGAAAGTAAGGTTTAACTGGGAGAAGCATGAAGTTGTTTAAAAACCATTTCCCACAACCTACCTAGGCACAGAAACAAGTGGGTGGGAAAGATGTTGTATTGGTTATGGAGAGTAATACTGTGACTAAGGAGGGGTGAAAAATAGCTAACAGTGTGGCCCAAAACCTACGACTGGGTGTGGCTTCCCAAATCCTACCTACATACTCAGTAGGTAAGCCCAAAATTTGCTTGTGGTGTACATGAGGCAGACGGCGGATCTATCCTTCCCTCGTGGCAGCCACAAAACACTAGTAAGTTCTTCCAATTGATAGCTTTTTCATAGCACGTGCTACCCATGGCTGGAAAGCAAACTTATAGAGACTTTAGACTCCAGGGTGTCCAGTCATTTGAGAGAAGTATTGACACGATATCTCCAAGTTGAGCAGTTTGCTTGATACGGGCGTCGGCCATATGCAGCATGTATATTTGCATGGGTCTCTCAAACGGAAACTGCTGCATATAGGTGACTAACAACTCCACGGTACAGTAGGGAAAAACTAAAACTCTCATGCTTAACTATAGGCGAGACTTCATTGATATTTTCCGGGTTATCTGCATTGTTTCTTTTTGCTAAGTTATATAGCACTCCTTAAACTTTTGCTCATGAATGTCTCCCTGGCTAACTTGCATCCGTCCTCGCAGAGATGCCACTTGCAGGTTTGGCGATATTGCTTAGCGCCTTTTTTAACTTCGAAAGCGCAACGCGGGAAGTATTAGCGTAACCATTTCTCGCAAGTCGTTGTACTCCGGTTCACAGGTATTATCACAGGAAAAATGCTGTAAATAAAGATAGGCGCATTGTTAACAAACCTTTCTTGCAAGAGTTTGTTTAGAAGGTTAACATATCACATCTATTATGACAAGTGCTATAATTAGACAGCTAAAAGGTAGAAACGGGATCCGCCCACCTGGGAAAGTAGAATATCGGTAACAGCTTAGATTACTACGTTATTTGAATCGTTACGATTGAGATGCTAGTAACTGATCATCATGATAAAATCTCGCGCAATGTCACTCACGCCCCCAAAACGCTCACACTCGCACGTCGAGGAAGAATGTATGATGGTTGTCGATATGCGCCTCTCAGTGTTGGAGTTAGTCTTAGGTTTAGCTGTGATTTTGCATCCCCAGTGGAACGTGAATGACGAGGGAGTGGTAGTTTGCTGTTGAGAAGGCATTTTGGTTTGAAATACGTTTGAAATGCCTGTGATATCTCTGTCCGATACAATGCTGTAGAAGTTTAAGCTGTTATTATAAGTTGTATGTGAAGAGTTAATAATTAGAGAGAGAGTCTATACAAGTTGAGCGATGAAGCATTCTTATTTCTACTTATATGTATTCAATTGCCATAGCACTGCAATTCTTTAGAATACAAAAAAAGTTCATTTTCTTTGAGGTTTTCTTTATCTTTAGTTCTAGTTCGCTTTCTGATAATGATGACTTTGTCCAATTTCTTCGTGGTTAGCAATAATCCCTTGTTTTTACGACAATTGCTTTATGGGCTTATGTCTTTTCAAATGAATGAGAAAGGAGAAAGTTACTATACGCTGCTCAATTTTGAAGTATGAACTTCATTGTAAATAATTAAAGACAACTGAATACACTGCCTCGTCTGTTCACTTGTACATGTAATATTGCACAACATATTATCTTACCCAGCTCTGGCACAATACTCCAACTACAACTTGAAGGATAAGGAGACACTCCGCAGGCCATTTGGCGGATTTCCATTTAAAGTGCAGTGTGGGGCCGGTGCCTAGCGCACCCCTGTCCCTCCCCTAGTACCCCCCCAGCCTTAGACTCTACACAGTAGAAACCGCCCCAGCCTCGGAGGCCATCACCTTCTCCCACCAACGTCATCGCCGAACCCCACGACACGAGCCTCTCTACATCGCTGTATAACATCCACACCGTACCGCTACCGCACCTTTTACGCTCGTTCCCTTGCCACACAGGCTGTCCTCCAAGATGGAGGGTCTCAAAGCTCTCTTCGTCAAGCCGGATCCCAATGCCCAGGTAAGTGCCGCCTCCATCCGCCCAGACACCGAGAACCCAACCAAATCAAAGATGTTTCCCCGATATAAATAGGAATATTCTCATATTATATATAACGAAAGACGGCCACAAAAGAAGGGAGAACTGACTATTTTCTCTCCGCCTAGATGCGCAAATGCAACCAAATGATCCGCTCCAACCTCCGCAAACTCGACCGCGACATCGCCGCCGTCCGCCAAGTCGAGCAGAAGACGAAGAACCTAATCGTAGCCGCCGACCGGCGTGGCGCCCGCGACCCCAACCGGCGGAGCCAAGCACAGAGGGAGGCCCGGGACTTCGCGCGCGAGCTGATCCGGGCGCGGCGGACGTCAGCGCGGCTCGTGACCTCGAAAGCGCAGCTGAGCAGCGTGCAGATGCAGGTAAACGAGGCCTTCGCCGTGCGCAAGATCGAGGGGAGCATCAAGGCCAGCGTGGGGATAATGCGGGACGTGAACACGCTGATCCGTCTTCCCGAGCTGGCGGGGACTATGCGCGAGTTGAGCACCGAGCTGATGAAGGCTGGGGTTATCGAGGAGATGGTGGGTGAGAACTTGCCGGTTGATGAGGATGCTATGTTCGAGGATGAGGAGATGGAGGCTGATGGGGAGGTTGATAAGGTGCTGGGTGAGATTCTTAAGGGCAAGATGGAGAAGGCGGGTCCCATGCCTGCTACCCCTGTTGCGCCGGAGCCGACGCCTGCTGAGTTAGAAGAGGAGGAGGAGGACCAGGAGGCTATGATGGATCAAATGAGGAACAGGCTCGAGGCTTTACGGAGCTAGCCGGGTGTCATCGCTGGTAGAATACTTTCTGCTTCAGTTTCTGTTTTTGCTACGAATCTGTCCATTTGGCTCAGATCATCCATGACGAACATTGGCGTTTGGGAGCGGGGAGTCACCATTGGGTTAATGAAATAGCATCTCGTGGTCGGGCTGTATCGAAATTTTCTTCATTTTCTAAGCCACGAGGCCACCTACATAGACCCAGACTTGACGCATATATACAGGCAGGGAGCCATTTCTGGTCTGTTCGCCTATCGACTAAGCTCCGTGTTTCCTTATATCCAATCCGCGATATCTGACTTCCTTGTCCTTAACCTGGAAGAATGATATTCTTTGAGTTTGCCCAGGAACTGATATAATATGACATGAGATGAACGACTAGATTAAACCATTTCATTTGAAGGACCACCTCGGCGTAGTAGAAATATGATCGGGCCCCTGGTCCTCAGCCGTCCAGTCCCAGCTCGTAGCCGTGAAAACTTCCCGAGCAAACTTATCTGCGCCCATAGCATTCTCAAACCGTAATCTCTGATCCCCAGCTAAGGATCTCGTGAACTGGAACGGCCTCTCATCCCCATCTCCACGCCGTTCCGTCTTCGCATTTGCATCCACAGGGGGCATCCACGCGTGCGCAGCCCGATCACCCTTCCACGCAGCACGAGACACGGGAATAGAGTTAGCAGAAAGCAGAGCCTGAATAAAATCTAGTATGGGCAGCAGGCGGGTGCGCAGGCCGCAGTTAGTGTGGTTCTTGTCGATCTGGTAGGCGGGACACTGGCGCAGGGTGGACAGGACGTGGTCGACGGGGAGCAGGGCCGTGTCGGCGACTGTGTCAAGAGAAGCCGGTGAGAAGTCCACGAGGAATAGTAGCCCTTTGTTCGCTAGGAACTTGAACATCTCTCCTAGCTGGTACGAGTCGCATGCTACGCTCGAGTCGTAGCCTAGCTTGCATTGCCGCTGGCCGCGCGAGGAGGTGTATAGCTGTAGGAAGTGCCGCGGTACTGAGGCCAATGTGTTTAGGACGCTATTGCGTCTGTATTGGAGTTCTTCTGGAAGGGGCTGTTAGTTGCTATTAGGCTACTGTATGTGTCTAGCTCGTAAAAGGGGTATATCCTCGTACAATATTGCTGATCATGGAAAAGTAAAAGGGGTAAAACACATACGCTCAAGGCCGTCTTGCAGATACCACCAAGTAGCACTAGTAGTCTCGTCCTCCTCCTCGCCAAACGAGCTCCACTGGCAGGAGCCATTCATAATCAGCTCGCGGGTAGCGGCCTGAAACTTACCGGGCTGGTTCAACAGCCAGGAAACCAAAATCTTCTGACGCAGGACGTTCTCGGCCGCGCGGCTCATGCCGCCAACATTCCCGCTCCCATCATCCCGCACAGGCCTCACGCGACTCGTGACAGGCCACTTGAATTTGAGGCCGGTGGTAACATACTTGGAGATGGTAGCGGCGCAGTCGAAGCGGTCCGCGAACACGGCCAGCGTCGTCACGAACGACATGGTGATCTGAGCCTGGGGTGTCTTAGCCTCGCTCCCGTGGAGGATGCGCAGGAGATCCGCGAACGCTAGTTCCCGGTACGCGTACGACGTTGCCTCATCGTCGTCTTGGATCACGATCCAGGGGAGATCTGCCAGGTCGGCATCCCCGGGCCGCACACTTTTCAGAGAGAGTGCCGCGAATGCGTCTGCGATGTCGTTCGCCTCCTTGAAGCGCGCGTCCCCGAGGAGCTTGTCGAAGTATTTCGACTGCCGTCTGAGTACGGCCAAGTCCACGCGGAACGCGCGACGCACCCTCGCTTTCGGCAGGGGTTGTTGCTGTTGCTGCGAGTGCGGGTCCCCACGGCTCGTATGCCTTGGCTGAGTCGCCTTCCGGGCTGAGCGGATTGTGTTCTTTGAGTTCTGGAAGGTCACATCTAGCACGACATCGCCGTGTTCGGAGATGACCACAACTTCAGGAGGCTGCTCCTTGTCGCCGCCGCCGCCGCGAGGGGGCTCCGATGAGTCTCCCCCGTCTGGTGCGCCGCTGCCTGCAGAATCCTCCATTTGGTCTGTCTCCGGTGTGAGGCAATACCTTGAAGAGGACGGAAGACGAGGACCTCATCAGTTTCCAGTGAGATGAATGCTCCCCTAATCCTAAGCCTCTCGGTTCATAAAGACGTGTTACGATTGGGCTCGGGTGTACGTGGAAATAAGGGCGGAGAACTCAGAACTGGCTGGTAATTTCTTTGAAGTGAGCAATCTACGCTCACTTAGAAGTACCACGTTGCAAACTTTGACTTGGAAATAACTTCAGATGCTCAGAATTATAGAGCCTTTCTTTCAAACAGTTGTAGTGCGTATTTATCTGAATCAACGTTTTCTTATATGAGACGTTGATAGACAGTACTGGCAAATCATTCATGGTGCGTAAGATGGGGGACCTAAGGGAGGCCCAGCGCTAGACCGATTGGGGATATTGAGCATTTCCTATTGGTTGTATCCGTCTAACGACCTCCTCTGTAGGCACTTATTCATTCATACTTCAGGTATTGACTCCTTCTACGTTCTACGTCACTTCACCAACTTGCTGAAATTTTGAGGTGGCAAACAACATTATCCCCCCTTCATCATCTATAAATCCGAAAGCAAACGAGATAAGAAAAAAGGAAAATATTGTAGACACTAGAAGTGTAATATATCGAAGTTATTTTATATGTGGTAGCACAGGTCTATATATGGTTTTTAATAAACACAAGCTCAGATGGATCTTTATTGAGGCCAGTAATAACAGTCAATCGAACTGTGTCGGCCTGAGTGCGCCTTCACTCTGAAAAACGTCAAAGCAAACCTTCCGTATCTACTGGGCCTACTCTCTAAACGGCGAAAGCTGATTGCACTTTCTATGCTACTCAACAAGAAGGATACGTTGGGCCGTGGACAAGCATAGCTTTCACCCCCTCTTCAGACAAGTCTTTACACGACCTATTGAACCAGAAAGACAGACATTGAACACACCATCTTTCACTACTATTAAATCTCGTCATTTGATTTTAGCCATGGCGTTCTTGCTGACTCCCACATATGAGATCAAGCCCTATACGGTATATCTCTGTCTTCCTTAGATAGAGGAGAAAGAAGAATTTGTACGTCTGGACCAGGGCCATCTCAGGAAACGCAGGCAAGCTAATCTCGCGCAGGAATTAGGACTTGCTATTATCGGTCCAGAGCCGAGTCACCCCGATTCCGTCTATTTCTGGTACCATACACCCGCAATCCCGCATGATACCTGGGACCAAGGGCTCCGTATACATCAATTTGCTTCCTCACACAAACCTAGAGCTTTGTTCGAGCTGGGGCCGTGGACCAGAATAGAAGGGCAACAAAATTTCGAACAGTGGCTTTATGAAACGTACCCCAAGGATAAGAAATATACCGCTGAGCAACTAGAGGAGGAGGACCTATATTTGAAGCAACTTCATATTGAAGATGCTGTTCAATGGTGCCCATGGATCTGGATTCCGATCGACAGAGGTATGACTCTCCCTCTATGTGGTATCTATAGACCATTCTTGTTAACAGAGTTTTAGTTCGAGTAGTCTGGGACGATGCTCGCATGATCGCATACGCGAGATGGGATGAAATTATGGTAGAACAAGATTTGGCCTGTGAACACGTCATTTGGGTCTTCGAAAAAGCATGTTCGCTATGAGTCCCTGAACGATGCTGGAACGGACGATGGAATCTCATTGGGCGCACATCATTCCCTAAATGTAGAATATACTCAATCACACAGCCATGGAGGTTAAGAAGCGGAATTACTTTGTTAACGCAGCGAGATATAAGGTTGCGGGCGGCCGGCAAGCAGCCAGTACGTAGGTCGCGAGTAGATCGTACGGGAAAAAGAAAATACTATCATCGTAACTTTATGCTCAACTGGTATATTAATTACCAGGCAAGGAATAACCGGGCCACACTTACTGCAGTTCATTGCCTGAGTGGTATAAGTGTTGTAATCTTTGTACATCTTTTTACTTATGTATGTTTAACTTTAAACATCGGCCCGCAAAGTTTAACTGCTTTTCCCGGAGCAACCTTTTTTTAACAACTCTACTTTCGGAAAGTCTTTTTTCTGTGCCTCCTTTGCCAGAAGCGCCGTGCCAGTAAAGTTGCAAATAACGGCAATCGCAACCTGATAAAACGTGAATTCTATCTGTCCCCGAACAAGACCCGCGAGGGTAGGTACCCAACTTCACTCTAGAGACCAACCCACCTGACAATATAACTTATCTCTCTCGAGAAATCCTTTCATTTTCTATTAATACTCAGGACCCTCGCCAGACTTTTTACTCCTGATTTTATCACACCCCCTCGCTCTACCTTCGAAACCAGCAACCGACTTAGCGCACATTATTACCAGTCCCTGTGCGCACAGCACATGCCTTGTCAAGATGAGTAACACTTTTCTCGAACCCATGATAAAGCCCTACTGTCTCTATATCGCCCTCGAGTACCCATTTGACCCCAAGATCTCAAAAGAACAGCAACCCGAGCTCTTACCCGAACATTTACGATTGCAAAAT
The DNA here is from genome assembly GCA_022578775.1 of Xylaria venustula. Lineage (NCBI taxonomy): Eukaryota > Fungi > Ascomycota > Sordariomycetes > Xylariales > Xylariaceae > Xylaria > Xylaria venustula. The sequence goes on along the minus strand of MU389356.1, from coordinate 216,912 downwards.
GACGAGGAACAGGAGCTTGAATATGTTTGTTACTTGTGCTTCTAGCGGCTTGTAATGACGAGGGCTAATAACTCTCAGACTTGGAGCTTCATGCTCGCCTTTCCGAAAGACGGAAGCACACATCTCAAGCGGTACACGATAGAATGCTCACTAGATGCACAAGAGCGTTGCCAGGAGATAGGAGAGCGGTGTATCCCGAATCAAGCTCTGTTCAAAGAAGGTTGCCTTATCGAAACCTCTTTCACGGAGCCTCATCTCCTAGGCAGTATCCCTAAGCTTAGGATCCTTCTCACCGCTCAATTCATAGACATGTCGAACTTCGAGGAGTTTCTCACCACTCATGGGTGGGATCCGGGATCCGGATGGGGAGCTCACCTGACGCACTTATGGGTTCGGCAGGTCCTCATCGACTATCCCGCTGTTAATATTGATCAAAGAAGCAGTGAGAGCGCACCCCAATTCTATCTTTGGTAACATAAACTAACCTCGGATATCACCGCAGTAATGATAGTCGAAGAGGCCGCTCGGACGTTCCTAAGAAGAGACCGGCAGCTACACCCCTGCGACTTCAGCTCCTCTAGCCCGAACCCTCAACGACGTGTCCGCGTATACAACATGTACCAATACGTATGTTGTATAAATACCATATTGCAGCAGCGTTAATCTTCCGAGAAATTGCATGAACGAGAGTTTTTTATTCACTCACTTTCGCAATATTGAACGGTCAGTACGGATTGCTCTGCTGAGTTGTCATGGCGGTGCGGCGGCGGTTCCACGAGCTCTGCCGGTTCCTTGTAGCCGCCGCCGGCTTATCAGACAAGTCAAACAATTTCAGTCTTCGCAAATAATTCTCATCTTATAATATTAAATAAAGAATTGAACAAAATACTTTTAATTAATTATAATGAATGCGATAAAATAAAAGAATTTAATTCACCTCGTAATAAATTAAACGCAGTATTTTAGCTTGACTTTGTCGAAATACATCCTTTGCCAAGTCTAAATTGTTTGACTTGCCCGACACGCTGGCCGCCGGGCTTCCGTTGTGGCCATCAGAACGGAACTATCAACACCTAGACAAGCTTTGCATTTTTTTTGTTATTTCTTTTTTTTTTTTTTTTTTTGGCTTCGAAAAACACCACTTTTACTTGTGCCAACTTCTCTTTTTTTACTATTTTGTCCCTTTTCTAGCATGCTTTAATTGCTGTAGTGCCGCTAAAGGTGCGCTAAGAACCAACAATAGCTCTTAAGGTTATGAGACAATCCTTTTTACGCCTGATGTCTGCTTCATGGGTGTAGGCAGGGACCTTGTTTAATTTTCATCTTATGCATTTTAAATACTACTAGAAGTGTAAAGCTGGATCAACACTGCACCTCGCTTAGTATGCGGATGGTCGGGAGATTCCCCGCTATCGCTATCTGCTGGCCCTACTCAAGCTATCTCCTTTCTTCCCTCAGTCGATACCCTCCGCCACTGTCAGTTCAACGTCGTTGGTCGTCTGTACGTTCACAGGCAATGCCTTCAGACACAGCTCTTGATGCGCAACATGAGTTCTTCCGCTATACGTCGGGGCGGTGGTTGTGGGATGAAGAAACTCGGCTCCGTGAGCGTTATAGGCTGTTCGATGTTCATGAGCTTCAAGCCGTGGCGGCGAAGAGTGTTTGCGCAGAGAAGTGTGTCGACATGGTCAAGCTAGCTGAGGGTGGCTTCAACAAGGTATTCCGTCTTGTCATGGACAATGGTTCGGCTATAATTGCTCGCATCCCAAATCCAAATGCTGGCTCCCCTCGGTGGACAACCGCATCCGAAGTGGCTACTATGGACTTTGTAAGAACTTCCTTCGCCCCGTCGCTACGTTTCCTTCGGTCCTATCATACCTATCGGCGTTTCTAATTTATCGCCTGAGTTGCTTTGCCCCAAATTAGGCCCTGTCTATTCTTGGACTGCCTGTGCCTAAAGTTCTGGCCTGGAACATGGATGCAGACAACCCGGTACAGTCCGAGTACATTATCATGGAGGAGGCAACTGGTACTCAGCTTAGTCAAGTTTGGGACACGCTGCCTCTGAAAACTAAGCTGGAAATTGTCAAAGACTTGGTCAACATCGAGAACAATCTGTTATCGATCTCCTTCACGCAGTTCGTGTCTTCTATTCTACTTCCGCCCCTCAAGACTGATACTATATATTATCGACATCAGATATGGCAGCCTTTATTTCGCCCACCACGGCTTTCCTGATTGTGTCAAAGCCCAGGCTGAGGGCAATGCTCCTACCTCTCTCGTTGCTGAGATTGAAAATCGATATGTCATTGGCCCTGTGGCCAACGGAGATTTCTGGGACGGGGATAAGAAAACCATGGCTATTGACCGTGGACCATGTGAGTGCCTGCAACTATATTCAAATCGCTTGTGAGGCCCAGCGCCGATGACACGTCTTACTGAATTGAAGTGTGTTCCTCGACGCAGGGAAACGGCCACAGGACTACCTGAGGGCAATCGCGCAGCGAGAAAGGGCATGGCTGTCCAGACAAGCCCCTGTATCCACGAATTCGCTTTCTGGATTTTCGGCAGGGGTCGATTCACAGTCCCGCCCCGAGGCTCACCTGGATCTGTACGATAAGTTCGACCGCGTTGCTGATTATCTTTTACCCAATGATGGACCCCTAGTCAAGTCCACTGTCTGGCATTGGGACACTCATGCCTCTAATCTCTTCGTCGAGGGCGGTAAAATAAGCAGTATCATCGATTGGCAGGATTCCTGGGCTGGTCCCTTATTCCTTCAAGCACGGCAACCTCAGCTTGTGGACTATGATGGAGAAATAGTGCCGCGGCTCCCTCCTCACTATGACACCCTTGAGGATGAAGATGAGAAGTGCCGTATCCGCTCGCAAGTCGAGAAGTCAATCCTGCTTTGGTCCTACGAGCGCAGTACGAAGAAAGTAAATCATTTGCTGCATGAGGTCTTTCATCTGCCACACGGACGTACAAGACGAGACGCTGTTGACTTTTCAACAAACACTTGGGATACCGACATTGTACCTTTTCGAGAATCACTGATACGCATTCAACGGTACGTAGCATGCTAAACACTTTTTAAACTAGCTATACAGTGTACTAAAGCACCAATTTTGCGAAATACAGTAGCTGGGACGAGATCTGCCCCGGTCGGCCTTGTCCGATCGAATTTACTAAAGCAGAGATCGAAACACACTTTCGCGAAACTGATGGATGGAATGAGAACGCCGACTTCTGGGCCTCGATCTCGGCTTTGGTGCAACGGGACGGCTGGACTTCGCTTGAGACTTATGATGACGCGGTTGACCTCTTCGCTCGACTGCGGGAGGAAGGACTTCGGCAACTTGAGGGAGAAGAGCGAGCCAAGTTTGAACGGGAGACGCGATGGGCGGATAAAGCGGCGAGGCGAGACTAGTAGTTGCAAAAACGCCATCTGGTTCCCTATGTAGCTAACATATTATAGCAATGACCAGTTAGATGGCGACTTTAATTAATAATTCTGTCTAGGTTTCCTGAGTTAAATGTTTGCAGATTTATTGGTTGAGGAGTCATTATGGTCCATGGAACATCCTATCCCATGATAGGTATCTTTCGTAGCATAGTCTAGGAGTGTCTATAATTCAGAATAAACTATTTTATCGAGCCTGCTGTACCCTCCAAGATTTGAAGGGTCTATAGGCCTATAAGAACGTTGGCTTCTTTTTTCGTAGGTATACCTTAACGACACTTCCTCGACCCCTTTTATTTTCTCAGTATAGTCAGAACTCGGAGTGCTCTAAGTCGTCATTTTTAAGCAGGAGTGATAGACTCAGAAACTTCCGCCTTCGTCCCTAATCCCGTTTCGCTTGTTTCAGCCGGCTCAGTGACGACGGAATCTTTCTTGGGCTTGAATAACGGCCAGCGTCCCTTGACCTCGCGGAAACGCATAACACCCAAGGCGGTCACAATAGCGACCCAGTAAAGGTTATACGCGATGACAGAGCCGTAGGTTGCCGAATTGGTCCATCCAAGAATAGCGTTGAAGATGCCCCATCCTCCACCTCCATTAAGCTCAGGGCTGCAGCACTATGAGAGCTTACTGTTAATCGTCTGACTGTAATTGAAAGTGCGTCACTTGTACTTACGTTGACATGCCAGACACTTTTATCAATGTCATATGATCCAGGCCCAGTTCCTAGCTCAGCAGCATCGCTGCCTACAACATTATTCCACTGCTGGGCCTCCAGATACCAGACGGCGCGCGAGAAAAGACCCGCGCCAACCAGGTACAGCAAACAGGTGGAAACGACGAGGAAGTACTGCAGACGCGTCGTGGTGCCGCTCCTATATGATGTTAACATGCAAATCACATTGAGATTTTGAAGTCCTCCGCTGTTAACTCACCTATACAAGACATATCCCACAATAATCCCAACGATAAGTCCCACGACAACCGGCAAAGGCACAGCAGTGGCAGGCGCCGAGAACGAGACTCCAGCGATGAAGACGATCGCCTCGATGCCCTCTCTCAGGACCGTGATGAACGGCAGCACGAACATTGCATACTTCTCCGCGAAGCGCTTCAGCCAGCCGGTGCGCGACGACCCACTGACGGCAACGGGGGCCTCGAGGGCTTTGGCGAGCTTCACGCGCCACTTCTCTTGCATCTTGCCGACGCGCAGGAGGGCCACACCGACGACGCTGATGATGAGCGAGGCGAAGAGCGCGAAGGCGCCTTCGTAATTGTACTCATTCGTGTCCCATGCGTCGCGGCCTACTGTGTAAAAGGTGCCGATGATACCACCTGCGATAACGAGGCAGATGAAGAAACCTAGGCCGACTCCGAACCACACCTTTTTCGACCCATGACAGTCAGTATGGTTATGTGCGCACTTAGCTAGATGGAAGTGGTGTCTTCCATTCGCAAGTATGTTGATTTCTAGTGGATTGCTCTCACCTGTCTTACTAGTGCCTTGTATACGGCGGCATTGCGATCAGGACCGTCGAGCGTCTGTTTGAGGAAAGCGAGGAGCACTGAGACTATGATGACGGTCTCTAGCGTCTCGCGGAAGACCACGAGGAACACGGGGACGGAGAAGACGTCCTTTGCCATTGCGACTGTCACACTTTAGGATAAATAAAGTGACCTGAATATATCAAAGACCGTCAGTAATTTGACTCCAAGCTATGCGCGCAGCAATAGGTATCTATTATATCATACCTATGGTTCCGGCAGAGGTGCGAATTGGCCACTTCAATTCGCAGACAAGTGTATCAGAGACGAGAAATCATTGATACGGAATGAGAAGAGTCACTTCATCCATCCAAGACATGCCTGCCCGGGTAGAGGATCTGACCACCGCCTGTTAGCTTAGAACGCACTGTGGTGTAACTACTTTGCGACCCAAGTGTTCCCCGATTATCTATTCGATCTGATAAAATCAAGGGGGTGTGGGGCATCCCACCATCTTTGTCGACCTCACCAACCGCTCCCTACACTACGGTACGGTCCAGATTTCCTTTTCTGCAGCCGATAGCGGGTAGTGAATCATTGGTCAATGGGGTAGCTAAGTCCTGGCAAGTTCCGTGTGGCACCATCCTAAGCCATCATAAGGACGGGCTGAAAGAAATAGTAGGAAAGAAGCCGGTTATATTTCGTCGTCTCTCACACCTACGCTAAATAAGTCAAGAAAATCGAGTGTTTGATTCGGGCAAAAATAAACGACGAACAACATCCTCTTGCGTTCGATCTGGTGGGAAGAAAATGTACCTACTGCTATGATAGGCGTTGTCTTACATGAAAATCTTAGCTTTATCTAGTCGATTAGCCGCTCCACGCGAATACGGGGCACAGCTCCCCATCATGTCGGCCAAGATGGCACAAGCTTTTTTCCTCTCCTAGCCGAGGCTAGCTTCGACTTCAAGCAGAGGTAGCTGATATCATTACCTATCCGGTGATGCGGAAACTCGTTCCGTCTTTGTCTGCCTGCATCAACGTTTCCTATTCTTGCTAACGAACAAACAACCAGGCCGATAGAACTCCCATTATACGGTCTACAGTTCAGCTACGCGAATCCGTACCGTACTACATAACGAATCAGAGCAGCGGTCAAGCCCGTTTCTTGTGGCTCTGACCCTTGCCTGTCGGTGATGCACTGCATCATTTCAGCCGGTTGTCTTTTTTTTGGCGCGGCGTCTACGCTACTAACCCGCCAGTTTCTCTACCGCCAGTCCTAAAGCATCAAGCACCTTAGATAGTGCCAAATTGGAATCATTCTAGGTGCGATCCCACCTTTTTAGCTGCTTGTTAGATCCCACTTTTGCGAAAATTTTATTGTGACGAAAAAGTGTTTACGTCTGTTTGAACGAGGGGATCACTCCACCAAATGGCCTTTCAGCACAACGACCATCTCCTGGTATCTGGAATCGCATTTTGGCCAATGCGGGCTGACTGACGACGCAGGATTGCTATCATGCCACTCTAATAAGTACGGCGATCGTCCGTTTCTTCTGTGTAATCCTGTTCGAGACTAAGCCACATGGTTTGTGCTCTCCGCTTCGCGCCACTTAGTCAACTTGTTATTAATACTACGAAGAGCGGGGGATCATGCTGTCTCACGCTACACTATAGGACTACCGGTAGGTAATATGATTGAGTATACTTTGACATGTCGTAAGGTAGGAGTGGGCACTCCTACCTCGGATCAGATAAGTGTTGATCCCTGAACAATGAATGACTTATTTACCGGACGGGTGGTTGTGCTACACACCCACTTTGATCTAATCTGATGGATAAGACAATCTCGTAGGCACCCAACGTACTCTCGCCCTTCAATATACCTATGTAAGAATACATGGATGCTATGTTACCTTTGTCTTACCCTTCTCTCCATATACCGTTATAATCGCTAGCAGCCAAAAGGCCTCAAAACTGACTGTTTTGGTGTGCGCATAGACTCTTCTTTCTTATGAGGGCACTTGTCTCGAGTATATCATTGATTTCGGGTATTTGACACAGAGGCAATCCTTGCCGAAGTGATTCATAATGGTTTCACTCACCAGGCGCGCTGCAGGCCTAGCATGGGCGCTTTTCGCCGCACAAACTACAACCGCGGCGACGGTAACATATGACTTCAACATAGGCTGGGTGACGGCTAGCCCAGATGGCGCGTTCGACAGGCCAACTATTGGCATCAATGGTCAATGGCCGATACCGCGGATAGAGGCGAATGTTGGCGACAATGTCGTCGTTCAAGTCACTAATCAACTGGGAAATCAATCGACCTCTCTGCACTTTCATGGCCTGTTCATGAATGGCACAACACACATGGATGGACCCTCTCAAGTCTCTCAATGCGGTATACCACCAGGATCGAGTTTCACATACAACTTTACGGTAAGTGCTTACCTAAATCCTCCGATATCGATTCACTGCCCGTATAAAATCGACTAATTTAAACATAGATTAATCAACCCGGTACATATTGGTACCACTCTCACACAGGTGGTCAATATCCAGATGGCTTAAGAGGACCATTAGTAGTCCACGACCCGAAATCTCCATTTCTGGACCAATATGACGAGGAGATAGTCCTCACAGTATCAGACTGGTATCATGAGCAAATGGCAGTCTTGCTCCCGGCATTCAATTCCAAGGGCAATCCAACCGGTGCAGAGCCAGTGCCTCAAGCGGCTCTCTTCAACGAGACCCAAAACCTCACAGTCGCAGTCCAGCCTGGGAAGACATATTTATTCCGCATGGTCAATATCGGCGCGTTCGCGGGACAGTACATCTGGTTCGAGGGACACAATATGACCATCCTCGAAGTAGACGGCGTGTACCACCAACCCGCCGTAGCTGAGATGATATACATATCTGCTGCGCAGCGGTGCAGCTTTCTGATCACGACTAAGAACGAGACTACGGCCAACTACGCCTTTGTGGCGAGTATGGACACAGTGAGTTATAATCGCAAATGATAATAAAGTCAAAGTCATACTATTATTTACTAACGTCCCCTTTAGACCTTATTCGACACTCTTCCGGCAGATCTGAATTACAACGTGACCGGCTGGCTCACCTACGATGACTCTCAGCCGTTTCCTGATCCCGCTCTAGTCGATGAGCTGGACCCCTTCGATGACATGACATTGATCGCATATGACAATCAAACCCTCTTCGGTGAGCCTGACAAGATTATCGAGTTAGACGTTATCATGGATAACCTAGGAGATGGCGCGAATTAGTACGTATCAGCTATATAGACACATACATACCTATCAGGTAAAGGATCTTACTAACTGAAAATCTCTAGTGCCTTCTTCAACAACATATCATACAAAGCGCCTAAGGTACCTAGTCTCTACACGGCGCTGTCAGCCGGGGATCTCGCAACAGACCCGAACGTTTACGGGACCTACACGCACGCCTTCGTGCTCGAGAAGGGGGAGATTGTGCAAATCATCGTCAACAACCTCGACTCGGGTCGTCATCCCTTCCACCTGCACGGCCATCACTTCCAGGCTATCTACCGCTCCGATGAGGAAGCAGGCACCTTTGAGGAGGCGAACGTCACCGAGGCCGATTTCCCCGCGATCCCGATGCGCCGGGATACGCTTGTTCTGTATCCGGATGGGAATATCGTCTTGCGATTTCGTGCTGATAATCCAGGTACGGAGATACTGATCTCTCAACATACCACCTTACCCCTGGACACATGCATTGCATGTTTATATCCCGTTCTTCACCCGTAATAATAGGAAACGAAACTAACGAACAAACCACCCACAGGCATCTGGCTCTTCCACTGCCATATAGAATGGCACGTAACCTCGGGCCTAATTGCGACGATGGTTGAGGCACCGCTGGCACTACAGCAAAGCCTGACGATCCCACAAGACCACCTTGATGTCTGCGCGTCGCAGAACATCGCCACGACGGGCAACGCGGCGGGGAATACGGTAGACTACACGGATCTAAAGGGGCAGAATCACCCGCCAGCTCCTCTCCCTGATGGGTAAGTCCACTCCACTTCAATGCAGTCGTATTCCAACCCAATACTTTCTTCCTTCCTAGCTTGGTTCAGAGAAAGATGACATTGCTCTCTTTACATACTATTCACTGCCCACTCATATGCTACTCCCTACGCACTTACATTACTCACCCACTCCCACCAAATCGAAATGAAATACTGACAAGTGCAGATTCACAACTCGCGGAAAAGTAGCACTGGCTTTCAGCATCCTAAGCGGAATTCTAGGCGTATTAGCAGTAGCACTATATGGGTTATCAGCGGACCCAGCAGCACTTTCACCAACAACAATAACAACAGCGCAGTCACAGGAAGCCGCTTCTGTGGGTGATAGTAGTTCCTTAGCGAACCAAGAGGGCTCCAAGGAGAGAGAGGTCATCGTCTCATCAGGAAGTGCGCAGAGGAATTGATTACGTAGTTCTTGGCACTTTCCTGTAAACTTAAGTTATACAGTAGGTAGTATATAGGTCATTTCTTCAGCTAGGTAGTAATGTATATGCACTTATTCGATTGAAGCTGCCCCTTTTTCTCGGCAAATGTTTGTTGATCGATCTAGCGACATTCCTCAACTACATATATCTATTTGTTCCGACTTCTTTACAGCGGCCATTCTCAACCAATACACATATGAACAAGAGCCACAACAAATACGAACCACATCGATTGATAGAACAAAGCTCTCCCTTCTGTAATACCATTACTATATCAACATCTATTCTATGAATATTTATACAACTGCTTATATAAGTATTATTACTTGAGTCTTAAGGAATTTATAGTTTTTAAAAGCTCCTTTCTGCAGGAGCCTCGCTTTATCGCTCTAATCCGAAGAGGCAGCTCTTTCCTTGCCACGTGCCCTCGTAGGCTTAGTTGGTTGAGGTGTACTCTCAACAGATGCGACAACACATGACTGCTCTGACAGAGGCGGCAGATCGGTCCACGGTTTTCGTAGGGGTTTGACCTTGGAACGGTTGCTTCAGACATATGCAATTCGTCGAGTTCAGTGAACTCCGATAGTGCTGTGTAAAAGCAGAGTCTGTTTTCCATGCTAAGTGCTTATTTATAAGTTTATATTCAATATTCTCATCAGCAAGTTTGTCTATAATGAAATAGCTGGTCATATAGCTTAATCTAAATTAGCCTAGTTTGTAACATCGTAAGTGCGATAATCTAAGGAAACTAAACCTGCTGGTAGGCCAACGCAACTGCCCATAAGTCAGATTGACTCTTCATGATTACTTGTTGATTAAAAACAACAAGAGATACCTCGGAAAAAACCGGGCCATTGGTCAGTTTGGCTCTTTGCCATACGGTGCAAAACCAGCACCTGATGCTAGACGGAACCAAAAACGACGGGCTGCCTGCGACGGTCCTCAAGGGGTATCTGGGGCCGGGAACGTAAGTTACACTCATCACTACGGCGGGTTACTCGGGTGGACGCCTTTCGGGTGGCGTCAATTGTTGGCTTAGTTAGATGGATAGGGTGAATAGTAAGTTGACAGGGTCCAAAAGAAGATTGAATTGTATATGAGTATTATTCTATAGATCCTCTTATAACCGTTGCTAAGGGTATTTGTTGTGAGTCTATTGCGACCATTCGCTACTCATGGGTGTGCAAGATCTTCGCGATAGTAAGCTGACAAGGTGCTTGTATTAGATGAGATTTTACCTTGTGGTAGCCTCTCTAGCTGGCACTCTTTTTCTCCCCAACAAATTTTATGGCGGATGATGACGTCTCGCGTATAACAATCCCGCCTGAGCCTAAGTAGCGTCACACCAGCAACCTATAAAAACCAAGCGTTTTCACAATCAGACCGGAAGACCTATCGTCTCAATCCATTGAGGCTGGGCTGGGCACTCCTCAGCAGCCTTCTTCGCAGCTGCATCTGCCACTTCGTTCCAGTCTCTGGGGATTTTCCAAAACTGGATCGACAGTCCTTCGGCTTGCCATCTCTCTGCCTCGCCCAGCAGCATTTCCCACAGATCCTTGTTCTTGACATCTGCCTTGCCAGCCGTTCGCCAGCCATTCTTAACCCATGACTTAGCCCACACGGTAGATCCAGTAGCCACGTACTCGGAGTCAGTGGCAATGACAATAGTATCAAAACCCTCTCCAGACCAATGCCGAAGGCGGAGAGCTGCAATGACGGCGCGAAGCTCGGCTCGGTTACTGCTCTGAATGCCTGAATCACCGAAAGGGCCCTTGTCCTCCAGGCGGCCAGATGCTACCAGGGCTGGTTGGCCAGCAAGTGCAGGGCCGTGAACCAAAGCCCATCCAGCCTTTGGATTAGCCTGGCCGTTATTCAGACACGCCCCATCCGTAAAAATGAGGACGCATCGGGCATTCGAACGGTGAATGTACCTAATACAGTAGCGTTAGTGGAATGGCTGCCCATAAGCCTCGGGGAGTTATGAAAGCTATCTCACCTAGTGAGGCGTCCATAAGTCGCTTTGGCAGGAAACAGCTCGAGAGGTGTGATGGTAGATGATGGTGGAGTGAATTCCGTAGGGAACACGCGACCGGTACCTCTTTGCTTCTTCGGGCCGAACCATCCATCATCATCGTTCCCGAAAGGAATACTTAAAAGCCCTGGGCTTAAAGCGGTAGAGCGACTGACGCTGGCCGATGACTCAGCTTGGCCTGTTTGAGCCCGTGAGGCAGATGATGACGAAGGAGGGCCCCATCTGGCATCAATTGCTGCTCGCGATTCAGGGATCAGCTCTCGATACAACTCCCTGGTCTCTTCATCTAGCTCGTCGCTATCGACATCGTCGAATTCATGGCCTAGAACGTCTTCCATGAAGCTGAAATCCATGCCGCACTTGTAGCAGACAACAAGGCCGTGGGGCCCGCAGACGAGTCGGCCGTCAGGTAGCTCACAAGGGACTTCATCATCATCGCTACTCTCTTCGCCAAGAGGAATGAGACCCTGAGCCAGATAATAACCGCGCGGCATTGTGATGAATCTGGAAGATCGAGAACAGATGAAGGATCTTAGATGATTAATCTTGCAGTTAGCGGTGTAGATGAAGAAGAATGGCGTAGTGGCTGGGACCAAGCCACCTGTGGCGACGATCTTTGGCAGGACCTGGGATGTCTTACCTCTTCTAGAGGATGCGCTCTCGCGACGAATTCATATAAAATAGTATGGGAAAATCTTTGCTTTCTTTTCTCAAATAATTTTAAGGTTTAGGGCTAGGTTAAGTTAATATATCCAGTTGACTCCGCGCTCCTAACCTCTCAGGTCCGCCTCTATGTCTCACTTTTAGTGAGGACTGAATAGCTTCATTTATCACTGCCCAAAACTTACAAGTGTTGGGCGGGCTTGCCAAGGGCAGCAACTAGCCAATCAAACAGCTTTATCACTCAAACAAGACTCGTGAGTGCGGGTGGAATTTGATTGGTCGGAATTTCCTATGTTGAACTACCACTGATTTATAAGTACTGACTGACCTAACCATGCAGTTGAACTAGCTATACTGACCTGGCCGTACTAAGCGATAAGTAGAGAAAAAAAAGCGCAACGTAACGACAGCAACAGTGCTTTACAAAAATGTGTTTTAAAGGTAAGTTGTGTAGTAAAGCCTATAGGCTGATAAAATCACTTGATTTAGGCGATCTTAGACTTGGTGATGGATGGCTACAACATTATAGACATCGTAATATATTAGACAATGATCTCGCAAGAGGTAAAGCGAGCATTTGCAGCGTGAAGCTCAGGCACGACGCCTCAATTCCGCTTCCTAAAATGAACAGGGATTTTATCCCCTAGCCTGAGGGTCATATTAAACATTATCCCACCAGAGAGCTGGTGAATAGCGTGACCTTTGGCCTGCTCAAATTCAGGGCTATCTTCAGTCAGTCCACTGGAATCACCGCTCCCCGGCACAGCTAGTTCAATACTGTTCTTTTTCAAAATTAAAGCCAGGGAGGCGCACAGCTCCACCATGGCGAAGCGCTGGCCTATACAGCCACGAGGGCCGTCCGAGAACGGTATGTATGAACCGGGTTCTGGAACCAAGAACGTGCCATCGCTATTAAACCACCGCTCAGGCCGGAACGAAGATACAGCATAGGGCCAGCCCTCACTCACGGTCCCCGTTGGAGTGCTCCAGTATGCAGGATTTCGGTGTGTCGCACTTGTGTTGACCATGATTAGCGTGTTCGGTGGAATTATGTGATCTCGGCCGTTGAGCTTCACGGGAACGGCCCTCTCTGTCGTTTGTTTCATAAACACGGGCAGGACGGTATAAACACGAAGGGACTCAGTGATGACGGCACCGACCATGCTCTGCGATAAGGTGGTATAATGCTCCGCATAAGACCACTGTTGCGGGGGTAGATTGCCGCAAATACGGTCTATATCGTGCTGGACTTTCCTTTGCATGTCCGGCTGGCAAGCGAGATTTAGCAGTGCAAATTGGAGAGCATGGGCGTTAGATTCGTGGCCGGCAAAATGGAGTATAAAGATGTTGCCCCTAATTTGCTCGTCAGACAGGAGACCATCGCGATCCTTGGCGTCAACAAGTAAATCAATCAAGTGTTTTCTTGTACCAGTCTCACGGTCTGAAGCGGATCGCTTCTGCTCGACTATGTCTAACAGGTACTTCTTCATTTCGTTCCGCAAGAGTCGGCCGCGCTTGTGTATGGCGAGCGGGGAATTGTTTAGAAGAAACGGTGGGGTGAGAGCAATGAGAGCCAGGTCTTGATCGATGTCCAAGAATGTGTCGGCGAAGCTCAGCTCGTGACCTTTAGAGGGCTTCTCAGAGAACTGCAATTCATCGAGGCATGACCCTGTTTTGCCGAAGCCGCACTTGCTAAGTATATGAAGTGCTAGCTTTGAAAGCATCGGGCGCAGCTCAGTGTCGAGCGCGCTGACCTGACCAGTAACCACTTCGACGAAAGACGATGTTTCCTCTACAGACTCCCGAAAGACAGATTCCATGGTTGTATGATTGAAATAGGGCGCGGTGACCTTCCTGTATAATCTGTTTTCAGGGCCATCAGTGCCAGTCATCGTTGGACCGAATAGATTCAGTAGACCCAACATGGCAGTGGGTTTTCCGAAGGCAGGGTCTCGAAGCAGCTGGGTAATAAGTTTTGGGTCGCATGTGAATAGGATGTTTTGGCTAGGCGCGACAGCAATAAGCGTATCTGCGCCAGTTATAGCGAAGGGCTTGTATCCGGAATGCCAGATGCGATCGAGCAGAAGCAAGCTTGCTGGAATTAGCGAAGACCTGAAATGGAAGGCAAGAAGGAGAAAGCGAATCTAACATACGGCATCCACTGGGACTTGCGTTCGCCTGGCAGAAGGTCAAGCAACGGAAGAAAGACACTTCCAGCCACGAGCCATGGCACACTTGTCATGTGTGTTGGTAGGAGCACGCATTTGAAACCCGATGATTTGGCGACAATGTAATTCTTCCTAAGTCCAACTACCAAAACGATGATACTGGCCCCAGCAAAAGAAATGACGGCGGTCGCTAATATGTACAGCATACTGACGCGACCTTGAGGTGATGATGTTAGTGTATGTGTGTTGTGATCCTAGGTACCTAAAAGCTGTGAGCACTGAGGTCTGAACCCAACTTGAAGTACTTGCCCTGGGTGGTGAGAAAAATGCATCAGTGTAATTGGCCGCTACAGGGGCAGTTATAACGCGCCATAAGAGATGCAGATATGTCAATGCATCACCTACCAACATGTCTCACTGTACGTAAGCATGCCTCAGTCAATATTTGGTGTATTAGTGACATAATCAATTACTTACCTGAGTAATCGGAGAAATACAGAATGAGCAGGGTGACGCCGAAACCTTTCTAAGTCGTTTCAGCATGGCTACAGTTGAACTCGTACTACGTCTTGCGGGACTATATAATCGTAGAGAAGGGGTCTCCGAAGAGGAAATCCATAGCTTCGCCAGGCGAAAGTCCACGAGAGATACGGCGTCATAAAATATCAGATTGTTCGTAACCCCTGACCCAGTTGAGAGTATTCCATCCGACATGGATCTCAGGTGTACAGCTCCTCGAGCGCCAAACAATTGACTAAAAGCATGAAGACCATTACTTCAAAAACACTGCTACACTGGCGGTATCTGGCGACGAAGATTTCAAGAAATTCCATCTGGAGCCCGAGCCCTATGCCTCCCACAAGACCGCTAAGGTTATCGTTTCATGGATTGAGGCATATACAGAGAATGAGAAAATGATAAGTGTCGACAAAAAGAGAAATACAAGCCTCTATCCCTCGTTCGCCGAGCTGGCCGATTCAAGATTTCAGAAAAATCAGTTAAGAAGCATTAGAAGGAATGATGCTCTTTAAGGTAAGCAAGAAGGAAACACCGAGGAAACTATGATTCCTCCCCCCAGTGGATGCTTTCTGCAAGGGAGGTCTGGCCGGTGAAGCAGCAGGTACGATGAATAGTGTTTTGCTTTGTTTATATATGACCCCTCGCTATGAACTCTGTCAAGTAGGCTCGATAACTTCTACATCAACAAATACTTGTAGCATAGCATCAATCGGAGAGCGATCTTTCAGCTAAAATCATCAACCACGTTGCTATTCGCGAACCCAATCCAGCCTTAAAGGTGATGGTGAAGCACTTCCCCTCTACCTCCAACCCACAAACTCATTTCTCAGCGTCAGAATATCAGGCGAGTTGTTATCTATTTTCCAAGTTGGTAAGTACAGAAATCCCTTACATGAGTTTTATCTTCTATGCTGGTGCCGAGACAATCACCGATATGGAACTACACTACACTGGCCTTGAGAGTCTATTGTTTGGAATCTCCTATGTTAGCCACATCAACTACACCTAGCTCATGCATCTTGTATCCGACCTGTTTAGCCCATAACATACCTGAGCCACACTTCCGCTTCTACTTGACAAGCTGTTACTGACCATGACTTGAAAATAGAGAACATTCTAGTCGGATCTATAACAAGGACTGGTATCAGGGCTTGGAATGACTTTATTCAGAATACAACAATCTGTTAAAGGGCGCCTAAGACCTTGACCATTCGGATTCCATTCCGTTCAGGCGGCTTGGCTAGAAGCTATATACAACTCAGGACCCTTAGGTAAACCTGACAGGGCCCAACAGCGAGCTCAAGCTGTCCAATGTCGGCTTCAGCGTCTACTGCCCCGAAAACTCGAGAAAGACGGTCCACCTCCGCAGACTTTACCCCTTTTTATTACAAAGGGCCCCCTTTTATAAACCCAACGGTAGCAGGCATATTAGCGAATACGGCATCGTCTCTGAAGAGAAGGAATGGCTACACTCTACTGTGGCCGTTACAGCTAAATTATTCAATATCCAGGCTCTATGCCTCTAGTGAACCGTAAGACTATCCTGTCGGCACAATTATCTACTAGAAGCTAACTAGATACCTTCGCAGAACCCGTTCACGCGACCTGCGAGAGTTGCCAATAGCTTTTCAACCAGCCTATAGATAACCCCCATTTCTAAATCCATATCTTCCTTTCAATCTATTCTGCAACTTCTTTTTTGCACACCATTCTGCGAACGCCTTTGAAACTGCGATCAGTTTATTAAAGACGCATAAACTTGTATGACACACCTATAAACACTTGTATAGCTTTAATACTAATAGTTAGAACAGCATATTCTGTGCAATACGAATATGTTCCCGCCGGGTCGGCTCTTTTGCCCTGGGAGTAGCTGAAGGGGTGGTAACAGTTGCCAAATGACAGTTTGGGACGCATGATGTTACTGTGTGGTCACAACTCTCTGGAGTACGGTACAGGCTCTATCCCCTCTACATCGCCATTCCAATACAGTCCAGTGCCCTTACAGGGTGGTAACTAGCGAAAAAGATCGTCGACCTTTGTCCCACCAGGCCGATGTTTATTATTATTTCAGTTCTTTCGGTTTGGTATATGGAGATGTAACCTATATCCGCCAGCTACAGATCACCAGGCACCGGACATACCGAAATCAGACTATGCTGTGACGACTAAGCAAGCCAGCGCCAAGCCGACTACATCATAACGGCCAAAGCTAGCTATCCATATTCCTTTACCTCTACCAAGAAGGACACCCATTCCTTGACCTGAGATATACACGGAGACACGCCAGCCAGATGCCAGAGCCAGAGTCATGGGGTGTATTGTGCCGTTGCGCACCAACCATGCGGCACGCGAGTCTTACAAACCGTCAGCAGAAGACCGTCAGAACCATATACGAGCCAACGCAAGAAGAAAGAAGTAGTGCGTACGTTTCTACACTAGTGGTTAGAACCCCAGATGAAGAACCCTCCACCGACCTCTACAGCCCGGCCATCCGAGACCGCGCTCATGACGGCCTTTGTCCTTCCTGCCCCCTATCGATGCCTCTTGTCGCTGTTCTCCCTGTTCCCTTTCAATCCCTCTTATCGCTGGCGTCGAGGATGGCGAAGACACCAACAGCAACAGTAGCAGAAGCATGGGTCTGTTGATCAATGTCCCCTACAAGATTATGGTAAAACTGAGCCTATCTCTAAGCCTATATAATACCCCTCGTAATATAATCTACCTCCAAGTTTTAAAAGAAAAGAGAAATGTAAAGAACTTTAATATAAATAATATATTGCCTGGTTTTACAAATTATTTAATTATTTATCATGATTATATAAGTGATTATACGTGCGTTATTACTGGTGTTTTATTTTAAGCTAGCATAATTCACCGCTTAAAGTAGAGAATATAAACATGAGGGTTCCCAAACAACAGCCTCGCGCAGCTAAAAGCACCACATTAGAATATATATCCGTAATTATTTTAACCCCAGCTTGAAAAATAAAGGAACAAAGTGCTTTCAAGGCTATGGCTCGGCCTCAGGACTCTGGGAATGACACTTGAGAGGGCATAGGCGTATGGCAAAGTAAACCGATATGCTTGAGGGTATACCCATTGTCAAAAAATTGTTTCATAAATCCAGAGAGATATGTTAACCCTGGTATGTCAACTAATTCAATTGAAGTTGTACAAATAATTATAAATGCGTTCTATTGGTTGATCAAGGTGTTATATCAATGGAGAGGTGGTGCTTAGCAGGAACCTGAGCATGTTACCTACTCTTAAATAAATCATCGACAGAGTACAAACAAATATCACATGGCACAAGAACTAAGCAGATGATTTGAGGAATTAGGATGGATTTCTTGGTATACAGCTCAACAAAGGGAATTGATTTGAGCTAGAAAACACGCCACGCCACATAGCTCTCCTTTTCTAGATATACACAGGCCGCCACCCCCTTGTTTAGGCAGCTTCTATTTAACATGACCCAGCCTAACCGTCTATTGTGACTTCTCCAGTTCCGCTAGAATCTTCTCACCCTTCGCCCGTGCCGAAGCCAAATCACCAACCATGTAGAAAGCGTTTTCAGGCAGGTCGTCACCCTCACCAGCCAAAATGGCCTTGAAGGAAGCAATGGTGTCCTTCAGGTCAACCAGCTTACCCTCGATACCAGTGAAAACCTGGGCGACAGTGAAAGGCTGGCTCAGGAAACGCTGGATCTTACGGGCACGCTCGACAGTAAGCTTGTCAGCTTCTGACAATTCGTCCATACCCAGAATAGCAATGATATCCTGGAGAGACTTGTAGGCCTGGAGAATTTGCTGGACCTTGGTAGCGGTCTCGTAGTGGTCTTTACCAACGACACGGGGGTCAAGCATACGAGACTTGGAGTCAAGAGGGTCGACAGCAGGGTAGATACCCAACTCGGAGATACCACGGGACAAGACAGTGGTGGCGTCCAAGTGAGCGAAGGTAGTGGCGGGAGCAGGATCAGTCAAATCGTCAGCAGGGACGTAGACGGCCTGGACAGAGGTAATGGAACCCTTCTTGGTGGTGGTAATACGCTCTTGCATACCACCCATGTCGATGGCAAGAGTGGGCTGGTAACCGACGGCAGAGGGGATACGACCGAGCAGAGCAGACACCTCAGAACCGGCTTGTGTGAAACGGAAAATGTTGTCGATGAAAAGAAGCACTACGCAAAGTCAGCTGGGGGCATCCTAGAAAACAAATATGCTCCATAACATACCATCCTGACCCTCCTCACGGAACTGTTCAGCGATCGTAAGACCGGTAAGAGCGACACGGGCACGAGCTCCGGGGGGCTCGTTCATCTGACCGAACACGAGGGCGACCTTGGACTCTCCGTCAAGCTGAATGACGGAGGTCTCCTGCATTTCGTGGTACAGATCGTTACCCTCACGGGTACGCTCACCGACGCCGGTGAAGACAGAGTAACCACCGTGAGCCTTGGCGATGTTGTTGATCAGCTCCTGAATGAAGACAGTCTTTCCGACACCAGCACCACCGAAGAGACCAATCTTTCCACCACGAGCGTAGGGAGCGAGCAGATCGACGACCTTGATACCAGTAACCAGAACCTCAGCAGTGGTAGACTGGTCTACGAACGCAGGGGGTTCGGTGTGAATGGGCAGAGACTTGTCGGACTTGATGGGTCCACGCTCGTCGATCGGGTCACCAGTGACGTTCATGATACGACCAAGTGTGGCGTTACCGACGGGAATTGTGATGGGAGCGCCAGTGTCGGTGGCCTTGGCGCCTCGGACGAGACCCTCGGTACCTGGGGAAAAATTAGTTTTTTTTTTTTTTTTTTTCGTATGCGGCGACCAGGGCTGAGCGTTCACTAACCGTCCATGGCAATGCAACGAACGACATTCTCACCCAGATGTTGCTTCAGACCAGTCAGTAATGAAACCGCGTTGTTGTCTCCATGTTCCAAAGCTTACAGCGACCTCGAGGACTAGCTTGTTGCCCTGGTTATCTGTCTGCAGGGCATTTAGAATGGGCGGCAGCTTAGCCGTGTCGAACTTGACTATCCGAGAGTGTCAGTAACGCCGCATTGCAGTGCAAGATATCGCTAGGCTACTAACCGTCAACGACGGCACCGATGACCTGTTTGGTGATAGTGTCAGTATACAAATCTTCCGCCAAGCTCCGGAAGAGCTCTCAGCCGCCGGCCCGAAGGAGCTTACCTGGTGAATCTTTCCGTCACCGACGCTCGATGTGCTGGCCAGTCGGGCGCTGAGAGGGAATCTGAGGGCGGAGGGCTTTGCTACGCGCCGCGAAGCAGCCGAGACGGCCGGGCGGGCGATCGAGGACATGCGGCTATTCGGGGCGAAGAGTCGGGGTCAGCTGTCTGCACCGCAATTGACGGCCATTGGAGGCCATTGGAGGCTTGTCGCCGCAGCTAAAAAGCACGTGCGAGTGCGTTCCGTGCGTGGTACTCACCTCTTGAACATCTTGGGCGATGAAGAGCTGCGATTGCGGATGGGAGGGTGAGGATGGGGTGATGAGGTTCTGCTGGGCAGAGGGAGTGAAGAAATGGGAGGTCGACGAAGAAAAACCGCAACACCCGCTCCCATTTGCTGCGAGCTAATTTAGTCACGTGATCCCTCCACTGGCCGAGGACGACCTGTCCGGACCTACGCACCGCCCAAGCCTAATCGGGCATCGGCTTTTCGTGCGCTATGCCCTTTACGACCATACAAGCTTGCCTCAGCTCAGTGCACTAAGTTTGCCGTTATCGTCGTTGTTGCGTTGTTGTCACTTGTGAGCAGAAAAGTCTTATATCAATTTCATTTTTTGAGATCCATAGCCCCAATTAATGATGAATGAAGAGAACTAATCGCCAACCAGTAAACTACTAGACAATGAGTAGCTAATCGTTTCAATTAAAATCTTACTAGTGTAACTATCAACTGTGAAAAAGTTGAAAACAATATAACATAAACTACCTTATGATCTCATGGACATTCTTTCGTCCTTCTGTCTTAGATTCTAACCATGCATATGTAAATGTGGTATTATGTTATTCGCCGAAGTGATTTTGTTTTGGTCCATCTTTTATGCAAAATACATTTCCAATCCCTATACAATACTGCTAAGCAAAACCAACTCCAAGTGTTGTACATGCAAGATGATGCATAACCAGAATCAAAGATCCCATCCCAACTCCCGCAGCCTTGATGCCTAATGATAGATAGTCCAAACTAAGCACTCCCGCTTTCTAATTACACTGGGGCCTTAGTAGAGGACTGTTTGTTTGATAAAACCAGTTGCCCTGCGTTGTCTACGCCAACTCCCACTCATGACATTCTATTATTTAAATCGTCCATGCATAATACATAACAGTCGGCCGGGCAGCGACGCCCGTGCCGAGACCCAGACTCAACTCGATAATTTCACGAGGCAGCCCGAATTCCGTCTCCGGAGCGCCACGTTTCTTCCTGTTTGGTGCCAGGTGCCAGCCAAGCAGCATTACTGCTTCCTCGTTGTCGGGTTCTCCCATTCTCGTCACTCTTCTTAAGATCGTCAACCACGCCGGATGCCGAGTTGTGGCCGTTAGCGAAAGGAAAGGGCATTTTCCCGCTAGACACAGACATAGGACTATCGTAGATGGGTCCTCGTTCGGCTGAGGCTGATGTCCCAGGCGCTGCTGTGTTCAAGGGGAGCAATGGGCCGGTACCAGCCGAGCTCTGACTAAGAAGTTGGGCTCGACGATCCGCCTTGTTGCTATCGCTGGTCCGGTCGTACAGATACAGTCCGAGAAACGTGAGTGCGATCCCCACTGCCTGGACCGGGGTGGTTGAATTTCCGAACCATAAAATTGCCACTACGATGACCCACACCCGTTTGATTAAAGACGCCACAGAGTATGTGACTGGCGACACTATAGACAACAGGACGAATGCAAGAATATTCTGTCCAAAGTGGAAAGTTCCGTTAAAGAGGAACTCAAGGGCTAAGCGACCGTGATCGAAAGCGTTTGGCTTGGCAGATAGGTCTACCGACCCGTCTTGGACAAAATCGCGAATCAAGCCGACGCCTTCGCTCCAAAACCAAATAGGCGAGGTGAGCAGGAATGCGAGTCCAGAGGAATAACACAGCAAGTTCAATTTGTCCAATTTGCGAGATTTAGCCTCTTCACCCTGCGCCTCTGCCCTGGCGGCTTCGTTGAACAATCTCTTGGAGAAGATATTCTGAGTGACAAAAATGATGGTAGCCGCGAGAGCGTGGAGAATGCCGACGATTTCCCCCTTGTAGGTGTGATTCGATGAGCAGGCCAGTGTGACGCCGAGAGTAAGGGGTATCAATGAGTAGTATGTTGCCTTCGGGTATCGAATATCAAAGAAGTAGCGGTAGGCGAAAACAGTAAAGAGTGGTGACAGGCCCTTGACAGTATGAACCATGGAGACGGGGATTTTGGAGGTCGCCGTAGAGCTGAACAGATGACCACCGACTTGAAAAACAGCCAAAGGCAGAGTGGAGTTTATTACATCCCTCGAAGGTGCTCGTATGGGATTTTTCAGGGCGGGTATCGATGTTCGTAGTTTCGGAAAGACGCTTGCCAGCCAAGAAGACATTATGCAGTAGAATGCCACCAAAAAGAATTGTATCATGGTGAGCGTGGCGGGTTTGTTGAAAGCATTCAAGATGGACTTGGACGATGTGTTGGTCAGGGCGGACGACATGTACCACATGATACAAAGAGCCTGTAGGGCGAGAGGTGAGCTGATGAAGGAGAAGCTGAACAAGGGTGAGCGGCACTCACGATCAGCTTGGCAGAGACAGGAGCTTTCAAGGCATCGGCTATCTCGTGGGCATTCTGGCTGACGCTTCCTCTTCGATCTCTTATCGTCCGGAAGGCCTCGCCTATGCTCTTCTGTCGACCATGTCCACCTCGAGAGGGCAGAGGCGTCGAAGGCGACGAAGCTCCCAGCGGACCCCATCGCACACCTCTCGCATTGGCGGGCATCCATCGGTCGCCATTGAGACGGGCGCCGCCACTCAAGCCGACACCATAACCATTCAGTCCGCCGGGGCTGTATGGCCGTCCAACTAGATTGCGCATGGAGGGGGCATCGATGTGGTCGGGGAACTTCTCGAGGCCGGAATTCGGATCGCCATCTCCCTCTCCTGGCACCGATAAGCTCTTAGTATGAGATCGTGAGACGGAAGACTCGCGGGAATAGGAGCCCGAAGTAGTCGAATGAGGCATGATCAATGCCTATCGGGCGATGCGACGAGCCGGTAGGGCGTGTATGGGTAACGAGCGACAGAGGTGGACGAAAAAAGAAAGAATTAAAACACGAGACTTCGGACAACCGAACGTTATAGCGTCATTGCTGGCGGTTTCAAATCCTGGCGATTTTTATTGGCTGCTGATCGTTTGGTCGTTGCAGTCGATTCACCATTAGACGCAATAACGGTAAAGCTCTCGGCAGTATTGTACAATGCGGAAGACGGGATGGTAGATCTTCTTGAACAGCACCTCAATACTAATAATTGTACCTGATAAGGAGTGTTCGAGGGTTGCGCTCGCAATCGAGAGCAGTATAACTACTGGCTGGCTGGCGTAATGCGGCAATGGCTTAGCAGCCAACCCCAGGCACAGGCCCCAGTCCTCAGCCAAGACACTACACCAGCACCAAGCAATGCAGCACGCCATCAAAGGATTGGTTGCGGCGGCAGGCCATGTACCCGGGCTAGCAGATACCCACTAAGAGTACCTAAGCTTTGGTACAAAATGGGTGGATGTGGAGGTATCTACTGATAGATAGGCTCCGGCTCTAGCTCAAGAGCTACAATTTCCAGAAGAACCGCTACGGTCCAAGGGCCTAGGTTATCAGTACTGACCGGGATAAGATGCAGGTTCTCCACTCCGTTTTCACCCATACCACCGTGTCGCGCGGCGCACCTTACCAGAGCGAAGCTAATACTACTGCCTAGCTGAGGTACGTTGCGGCTGACTTTTTACCTTCCTTCAGTGATGATTCCAGCGCCAGCCTCATCCTATCGCTACACGTACCCTCACCAAGCTATTGCCTAGGTACCTATTCTATATCAACATATCCCACTTTTGAATTCCGTACATACCCATTTGTAATCGCTGCACATCTTCATCTACTCGAACTTGTCCGGGTGAAGGGCGCAGTCGCCCCCCTTGTCGACGACGACATGGCGGCTCCCAAGATGACAAAGAACCAGAAGCGGCGCGCAAAGAAGAAGGCCGACAAGGTAACCAAATCAGAAGTGAGTTGCTTCTCTCGTCGCTTTGACACACCGAAATGCTTACCCGCCCTTACCCTCCAGGACGCATCGAGAGCGAGCGAGACGCCCCAGGTCGAGCCGAGCGAACCTGAGCCCGACGCTGCCACCGACGCTCCACAGACCAATGGCGCTTCCGATCTCGAGGTGAAAAAGGACTCGACTCCCGCAGACGGATTCCCTGCCGATGGTCCCATAGAAGACGGCTATGATCTGGACGCTGAAGACCCTGCCTTTTCCATGTTCAAGGATGTCTTCACCAAGTTCGGCGCATCCAATGAGGGCGATGATGAGGTCTCCAAGGAAGCAAATGCGGGAGCACAGGGCGAGGTGTTTCATGACGACGATGACAACATACCGGACGAGGACGAGGAGAACCAGTCGACGCAGAACAAGCTTTCTAAAAAGAAAAGGAAGATGCTCAACAAGTTGTCTATCGCAGAGCTTAAGGCCCTAGTCAAGAAGCCTGAGGTCGTCGAATGGCACGACACCTCTTCATCCGATCCTCGCTTGCTCGTGCAGATCAAGGCCCAACGCAACGTCGTCCCCGTGCCCTCCCACTGGTCCCTGAAACGCGAATATCTATCGTCCAAAAGGGGTATCGAAAAGCCCGCCTTCAAGCTGCCCAAGTTCATTGCAGATACCGGTATATCTGAGATGAGAGACGCGGTATTGGAGAAACAGGCAGAGCAGAGCCTCAAACAAAAGCAGAGGGAACGGGTTGCGCCCAAGATGGGCAAGCTTGATATAGACTACCAGAAGCTCTATGACGCCTTCTTTCGTTTCCAAGATAAGCCAGTACTGACACGCTTCGGCGAGGTCTACTACGAGGGCAAGGAGTATGAAACCGATTTGCGGCATCTACGCCCCGGGGAGCTGAGTGACAACCTTAAGGAGGCCCTCAGTATCCCTCCCGGAGCACCTCCGCCGTGGCTCATCAACCAGCAGCGCTTTGGTCCGCCACCGTCATACTCTTCCCTTCGTATCCCTGGTCTCAATGCGCCTATACCACCCGGAGCGCAGTGGGGCTTCAACCCTGGTTGCTACGGCAAACCTCCGGTCGATGAGTACAACAGGCCCTTGTTCGGCGGTGATATTTTTGGTATCATGCAGCCAAACCAGGCTGCACCGCCCTCCGGTGAACCGATCGAGCGGAATCTGTGGGGTGAGTTACAGGAACCAGAGGAAGAGTCTGAAGAGGAGGAGGAAGACGAAGACGAGGACGAGGATGAAGAAGACGTTGGCACAGGACTACAGACGCCATCTGGCTTGGAAACCCCAGGCGGCATCACCAGTTCTGTACCGACCGAGTATGGTACCCACACCGAATCTGTCGCTGGAGAAATGGACCTCCGTAAACAGCGTCGTGGATATGAGACGGAAGATAGCACACACCCTCGCGCAGCATATACTGTTCTGCAGGAGAGACAGTCGAGAGCAGAGGGCTTCTTTGGCAGCGATCGTACGTACGATATGAAGAATGCTGGCAATATGCATGTCCTAGGCCAGGACGAGGACAGCAGCAGGAAGCGCAAGAAGCCGGGTGATGTGGAGGTCTCTTTCGATCCCGACGCACTGGGCGACGGTATCAGCAAGGAAGAGATGCAGCGGAGGTTTGAGGAGGGGAGACGCGAGGAGGGTGTGGGTGCCCAGTGGAGGAGAGAGGAAGGGTTGGATGAGATGATTGCGAATGAGAGTCGGAAGAGAATGAAGCGTGATGAAGAGAAGAGGGAGGAGAAGAAGAAGAGCAAGTACAGGTTTTAAAAGGTGTATATTATTTATAATAATTATCTCGGGGTAGATTGATTTATTATTCTCCGGACGGCGCAGACAGTGCAATTCAGGCGTCGATGTGTCTTTTATCATGCTCTATCTCATTCATTATAATGGTGGACCGTACGGAGATTTATTATTAGTTTTGTTTTATCGTGCCTTATTTCATATGGATGACTTTGGATACAAACCATTGCCATTTCAGAATTATCCTACTTCTCTTACTCATAAAATCGTTTTCAAGAATTCAATCATAACTCAGCAATAAGCCGAGACCAAGTAACTTAAACTTGAATCAGAGTACACAAGCACGACTTCATTCACCACCATGGCCCTAATTCAACAGCAAGCCACTAATTGAGCCATCCGTTACCTACTCGCCAACTATACCCTCCGCCTGCTGTTTCTGCGCGCCCTCCGTCCCAGCGACTAGCGTCTCAATCTTGGTGGACGCGAACTTGCGCGCAGGCACTTTGTTCTCGAAGAGGATGTCCAGCTCAGCGAACGTACGACCTTTTGTCTCGGCTGAGTTTTCGGGGCGTTCAGTCAGTTCGGTAATTATTCTTTGCTCTTTCCATACTATACAACAAGAAAAGTGCCAAAGGGGTTAAGAGGATTACGAAGGGATCAAAAAAAAAAAAAAAAAAGGTTAGAATTGAATAATAAATAAAAAGGGAAGAGACAGGAGGAAAAGTAAACGTACGCAGCCGAAAAAAGATATAAGCAGTAAAGATGGCATTAATCCCGGCCCAGAAGAACCCGGACTTGAGCCCCCAGTTCCACTCGTCCGGGCTGAGCTGGCGGTAGCTGACGATGTTGACGAAAGCAATGTTGATAGCGTTGTATGCGTTGCGCGCGAGGATGATGCTCTTGGCACGCAGCCGCGTGGACGGGATCTCGGACACGATGGTGTATACCACGGGGCCGATGGAGAAGTTGGCCGTTGCGCTTAGGAGGAGCACTAACGTCCCGGCGGCCCAGGCTTCGGCTGTGCTTGGTGGGGTGTGGATTCCTAGGAAGCCGATTATGCTGTTGTTGGGCGAGGTTAGTTTTATGTACATAGCCTGGGTATTCCGCTTCGTGCTCATGCTTTGAATTTCCGACTTGGAGAGTGAGAGAGAGGGGGGAGATGGTGCGAAGACGGAAACTCACATCAAGAAAACGAAAAGAGCACTCATGCCACTAAACATAAGCGTCCTCCGCCCAATTCGATTTAGAATAAACCAGCTAGTAACAGTACCGACGAAGTTGATAGCGTCCTTTCCCCAACTCAGCTTGAACGAGTCGCTGTCCGAAATGCCAGCCTGTTGATAGAAGAACGTCGACAGACCGCCCAGCGCTGTTCCGGACAGTGTCTGTGCCAGCCATGTCATGCAGACGATCTCTGTGCGGCGCAGGTTGATGCCCTTGAAGCAGTCTGCGTAGGTCGTTCCGGCTGAGACTTGTTTTTCCATCTCGTCGGTATATATCATTACTGTTGTGTAGATTAGTATAAGCACATGTTTGACTCTTAGAAGGAGTATCCGAACCCCTTCTTTCTTCCCTCCGGGTATTATTGGAGGATATAACAGCATGGTAAAAGAGAGAGAGAGAGAGGTCTCAATTTGGAAGACAGAAACTTACGGGCCATGGCAGCATCAGCTTCGCGCTGCGAAAATCCAGAGCTCCGCGCAAGTCTCTTGAGAGACTGCTCTGCCCGATCCTTCTTCCCGTATCGGATGCACCACCAGGGCGACTCGGGGGCCAAGAAGGTGCCGATGGCGATGGGGATGGGCCAGATCCACTGTATAGCGAAAGGAATCTTATATCTACCACAAGGTTTCCGCATCAGCCATATTTCCCCAGTTATAATGCTTGTAAGCGACATAATGAACCAATGGGCCACATAAGTTAACAAAGAGATGGGGGAACAGGGGAATAGGGGAATAAGGGAATAGGGAGGTAGGGAGGTAGGGAGACACAGAACTTACCCCCAAGCATCCGTCCGAGACTCCAGACCAACAAGCACACCCGAAGAGATGAATTGGCCAATGATCCAGCACAGATTGACGTAGGCCGTGAGGTAATGCCGCAACGGCACAGGGCAGACCTCGGCTGCGTACGCCGTTGTCATCGTCTGGAAGACGCCCCACGCCATTCCCTGGAAGAGCTCGCCCACGAGGAAGACCGTCAGGCTCCCAGCGAAGAACGGGAAGAAGATAAAGCCTATCACGGCTACCAGAGCGCCCATTATTGTCCAGCGGTAGCCCCAGCGCTCGGAGACGACGCCAGCGATCTGTCTTGTTGTTAGTCCTAGTTCAGTGTTCCTTGCAGTGTATGTGAAGAGGAACTGGAGTTATGGATCCGTACCTGTAGACCGATGATTTCGCCTACGTTGGTCGCGCCTGAGATACCGTTTTGCCAGCTTGCGGGGATCACATGGTCGCCGTTTGGCGCCACGATGCCGAATCTACTTGTGAAAGCTGGGTAGGCGAGGTCTGTGAGGTGGGTATGATCAATGAGCATTTTGTTCACAACCTGTCATCATAATACCTTTACATGTAGACAAAGGATATCTGCTTACACTGGACTCTCCGAGTTAGTCATTGTGGCTTTTGTTGCGATATGTTTTCTCATGCTTTTATATTTGTTTTTCGTGAGCATGAGATGATTTTTTAGGACCTGGTTTTTTCCAGTGAAGAGAATAGCAGTCATTGATCGAGCCATCCTTCAAAAAATTGAAAATGATAAGCGAAATTACTTACCGACCCAACGACTGCTGTCTGATAGCCCTCCATGATCAGACACGAAGATAACAACATCGACCACCCAATGGCTTTCGGATATATTTTAAAAGCATGACGAAGCGTCACTAGAAAACTTGGATTTTAGCCAAACTAGAACTGTTCATAGAAACAAAGCTGAAACCGTTGGGGAGAATGATGTCAAACTCCATCCACACAAAAGTCCCAAAATACCAATAGAAGAACCAGATAAAGATTGTATTCCACGATATTAAAACGCAATAGGAACATAGGAGGCAAGGGGCAAACTCACTTCCGCGTTCCCTCTCATTCGCCTCATCGGCTTCATTCACGAGCGTCTGCAACCACAATCTCAGCCCAAATCACATCTTCCACATCTCCCCTTTCTCCCCTCCTACCATCCACAGAAAAGGGGGCTATAAATACCATGAAATCCTCCACATTCCCGGCAATGCGCGCAGCGATGGCCGCATCAATACGAGCAGAGCGCCCTCCCCGCCGACCATCCTCGACATCTTTTTCGAAATCCTGCTTCTCGCTCATCGTTGTATCCTGACGAGTGACGGATTCACCTCCGACGTCTTTATCCCCTTTCTCCTTTACTGAGGCGTGAGAATCGTTATTCGCCATGTTATACCGATATCTTGATTTATAGGAAGAGGGGCTTGAGGCACAGCACGCGGGATTGATAAGTGAGGGGGAGACGGGTAGACGATAGGGTTTTGCTTTGCTTCCTGTTTTTCCAAAGCTAAATGAAACAAAGCAAGCAAGCCAAGACTCGGGAAGAAACCACTTGCTGATCTTTGTATTTACATACCTGTCTAGGTATTATACACTCAAACAAGCAAGCAAGTAAGTCAGTATGCATTGAGCAGGTGATAAATGCCAACAGTCTTCCAGTCCAGTGTTACATCCCTGCCATCCATACCCGCATCTAGACCTGGGGATTGATTGGCACATGATTAGGGATCCCCAACAAAGAACCCCTGGTGTGACGCCTGCTTGGGTGCGGGGTTATCTCCTTCCTACCTAGACATCTTAAGGTTAGGTATCTATTCACCACCTTTGGATTTGATGTACAATGATACGGTGAGACTGGCAACATGCAATACAACCTCGCTCGTACCAACGGGTGGCACGTCCACTCAAAACCGGGTTTTTGAGTCGGTCTATCTGCTAACATCGTCCATCGTCGATTGTTATATCAAGCAACACCATCTGCAAGTTCCCTTACACCATATCGGTTACCCCACCACAACACTAAGACAGTAGTTCCACCATAGATATTTAGATGTCCACAGTATCTACTCGCGCAGAAAGAAATAGGTCATCAGGTGTACTGATGATCTGGACTTATTGCAGTACCTAGCGCCGTCGGAACAGATCGTTGCCGGAAGAGGAAAGAAAGAAAAGTTGGGGAAACCTGGGGAGGAGGAGTCGGATAGAATATCGCGTGGCCAATCATGACATTGGGCAGTCTGGGGAAATATGATGTGGTCACTTTGTATCTATCTACATCGGAACTTCTTTCGTTGAAACCGGCGTTGGAATTTGTCACTCAATTCGGGCAAGAACCTGATTCCAAGGACTGGTCCGGAAGCTCTGCTTTACCATGCCGATAAAGTTGATAAATCCAGTATTAGTCGTGCAAACAATTGGTATATACCCGACTGTCACGACCTGAGGCGTATTGTTTCTGCGCGAAGATTATCAAATACATTACTCTATATTTTACTTTATCTCGACTAGACATTCTATCCATCTATTGTGGCCGCGCGTGAAGGTCGACGATAAGATCCTAATAGGGTGTAGGTAGTATGAGATGCCTTTAGAAATCAATATGTGAGTAAATGAGCTCTCGATGGTCCGACTGGTGCGGTGAATTATAAAGAAACAAAGAAAAAGCCATCGTCTCTGGAAAGGTAGAACTGTACATATATCAAATTATATATACCTAGTCGTTTTGCTAGGAGACTTAGTTCACAATTTTGTGATGGATTATAGATAAAAGCTTTACAGCTTACTTACATCATCTTTGGCTTTTTCATATTAGTTATTTCATAGTATTCCACAGTTATTTCGTATGTTGCTTGTTATTTGCTATTTTTCTGCAAGGTCAATGTTTCTGCTGTGCTCTCCTAGCAGTTCTTATGTACGACATCTTCTACTCCATGGTCCCCTGGACTATCCGTCCCTTGAGCTATCTGAGAACCGAGGTAGTTATGATACATATATACAGTTGTCGATTATCTGATTACTAAAGCTAGTAGCTCCCATGTACCGTTTTTGCATGATGGTCTATCATATTAATTCCTAAATATCACCAACCCTCAGCGGGGTTATAAAAGGCTATGGTCCGATGTCAAGACCTAAGATCTTTTCTGTAACCAAGCAAAGTAGAATAACTCAGCTGCTTGCCTTCTGCTCTTCATGGCACTTGTTACAGCGCCAATTACGGCTGTCCACGGGCTGTTTTGCCTCGGGTCGGATACAGTCGATATGGTAGAGTGAATTACTACAATCCTACAACGACCGTCAGTACTCTCGCTCAGAAACCGGGAACTTTGCCAAGTAACTTACTGAGTTCGAGCAGATCACGAAAGCTGGACCTCTAACTGGCTGACCACATACGGGACACCCTGCCACGGACTTTCGGTAAGTGGTTTTTGGAGAAGGCACCTTTATGGTGTCAGGTTGTTCGGGTCGCTTCTGGGATTTTGATTGACGCATCATAGTGAGAACTTCGGTAATTGTTTCTTCCTCTAAGGCATTCCTTGATTGGAGATAGCTTAAGTGTTTAGCCCACTCCGTCATCCGGTTTTGTGATGCTGTAATCCAAGATCCCTTCTCCTGGACAAATCTGATATATACGTCTTGTAGATGGGGCTCTGAAGTGACGCAGTCTTTGTTTACAAAAGCATCCCACTCAAAGATATATTCTTTTTCATCCTGGTGAACGTCACTATAATCGCGAATTATGTCTCGATGCTTTTGCACGAGCCACGCGTCGTTCACCGGAGGAGGGTCCACAAGCGAGCCTGGTTCGAGGAGCGATTTACTGAGGCGATCATAAAGTGGCTGCTTTATGTGTGGGATCAACCGCCTGTTGTCCCGCGGTTTGACGTGATGCGGCTGTTTTGTCGTCAGTCGGGGCGCCAAGGATCAAGTGAAATGAGTAAATACCTGAGAAAACCGGTTTCTCTGCTGTGGGTGTCTTTTTGGCAACTTCTGTGGGGATACATCGCCCTCAGCATCCGAGTCTTGGTCATCGAGGCTCGAGAAGCTGTGGAGAGTCGGATGTGATGGGCGTTGCGGATCTTCATCAGGCGCATAAATGCGAATGTAGCCGTTGACTGGGTCAGATGTGTACTCGATGTCTGTGTGAAACTCCAAATGATCTAGCAGCTGCTGCAGGCACTTGTGGTTGGCAAAACATCGTATACAATGATAGTTATCAAGTGTGAACTCTCCAATCAAAGGGACAAACCAGGTCACGCTGTCACCTTTCCTCTCTAGAGTTGCCAATTTGCGCCGCTTCTTCTCCTTGCGTTCTTTGCCTCGAGCTTTATCGCTCAGGAGCTTCAGATTATAGTTCTGTTTCTCTCTCGTCCTCAACGATCGACTTGGGGTGGTTGCCTCCTCGTGGTCTTCCTCATCCTCTGCTACCCCGTTTCTCTCATTTTCCACCTTTCGATGGTCATTGACAGCATTATCGACCCTCCCATTCACGTGGCCATTTGTCAACGGTTCTAGTACGCCGTTGAGATGATTCGTCTTACTATCAGGCCGAGGAGCAGATTCTCCAAGCCGTGCTATGCTGACCGCTGCGTGGCTCGACCAGCGCAAGTCCATGTCCATTGTCAAACCGAGCGGAAGATCCTCTTTCTTTTTTCGTATCTTCACATCACCGGATGCTCTCCCCTTCTCGAACGCATAGATGATCTGAGAAGATAACATCCACCGGCGGGGTTCGTCAGTGTCCATGTCGTCGGACTGTCGTTTGGGGAAAAGATCGATAGGCGGCCATTTTGGGTCTCCCGCGGATTCAATCTCTATTCGAATTAGATACTCGTCGCTGAGATCAAATCCCTTATTATCTGGCCGCTCAATCACGAGAGTTTCCCTTGGAATTTGGAAAGGCACTGGCAAATAGATTCTAGCAGTTCGACAAACGTCGTCAGAGTCGCGGAAAACCTTGAAGTTGCATATCTGACTCTCACTATGAATCACCCTGCACACATCAGGTCGACTCCACTCACAAATCAAGACTCTACAACGAGCCTTGATGACGGGAATATCCTGCTTCTCCGGAGACCCATTGCCATAATGCAGAGTTGACCGTGGATTTGAGCTGTCCGCGCGGGTAATGGAGAGGACCTCGATACGAAGGTTCTTCTCGACGTCATTTGGAACTTCAGAGAGAAGACATCCGGGCATGGCTCGCGCAGCTTCTGGCGAGACCTCGGCGACGCGACGTCGCTTCAGGGGTCGGGGAGGGTGTTCCCCATTGGTAGGCGTGTCACCATTTGCCGTGGATAGCTTGATACCCATGCCGCCGTATCTTGGCAGGTGGTCGACAGCAGTCTTCCAAGCGCGGTGGATGAAGGGAAGCGAGTCGTGTTTGTAAGGGGAGACGGTCGCCATCTCTAGAAGAGCACATGGGCGCAGTGCGCCACGAGACTGCGGCTACCTGATATGGGCAACAGATCTAGGGTTTAAGGTTCCAGGTTTGAAGGCAGAAGGCAGGAGTGATATACACCTGTTACCACGGCCACATCTACAACAATCATGGATTACGATGAAGAGTCTGGCTTCATAATGAGATGGATGCGCCAAGACGCGACCAGCCTTAAACCACGGTGAGTCCCGAATGTGTGATACAAATGGACCAATTAGAACCAGTAAGTGCGAAAGGTCTAGTGTTGAGGCTGAGACAGGAGTGAGACGTCTGTTGTGGTGAGTCGGCGTTGGCTCAAGAAGCAGGGAGCCGGACGGGTAGAATGAGACAAATGAGCTGCACCAACGAGTTGCAGGACGATGAGAGAGAAGAACGAAAGAGAGAGCGATTACACAAATAAAGATGTTACGAAGAATAGAACTCGGGGTATACAAAGGTCACGGGAAGAATGGGGGAACACAGAATAGAAAGCAGAATCGGATACGTGATGGGGATATAAAATGGGGGGGAGGGTGTATGTACGGGGGGAAGCGCTTCGCTGGCTCAAAGTGAGTGACGGATGGACGGACGCGTTTCGGAGTTGGCGTTGTGATTGTGCTGCGGAAAAGAGCAACAGAGGCTGACCACTTGCAGCGCCACTGAAGACCGGACATGCGCTGTGGCTGGAACTGGAGAGCTGGACCTATGCCAACCAATGAGAACGAGTGTAAAGAGCTGTCGCCATGGCTTGGCAGTTGGCGCGTACTACGTAATGCATGCGAGCATGTATGTATCCTCTCCTACAAGGCAGGTCCACTACACCGGACATAGGTACCTAGGTACCGCCCCTGTAATAAAAATACCATGTGCTGTGGCTTGTGTACTAACTGACATGGATCTTGTTGACGAATTGGGCGAAGACAAGGAAGAGATGGCCAATGAACAACTTGTGCTTGATCTTTATATGAAAACAAGGCATAACCTATCATCTAGATTTGGTGTTCAGTAGAATGCGGGGTGGCCTACACTTACTTTTAGGAAACTGTGCCTTCACAACCCATGTATGAAGCTGCGAATCCATATGGCGACCAAGGTACCTACCTACCTAGGTAGTATGAGCAAGTGTTTTCTGTATATTTGCAATGGAAAGAGGGGAAAAGAGAGGGGCAGGACCCAAAACAAGGACATTACGAATTGTTTGCTTCATAGGTAGCTTAATATGTACTTTGATATTTCGAGGTATTTACATCCATGTACTGTGGTATGTATTATTATAGCAACAGTATCTTATTCCTTGTGCATACCTCTACTGAGTAAGTAGGTAATGTACCACCTACCTGTCCAGGGCTAAGCGACATGACTTTTGTAGTTTTTGTTTAAATTATCTGATATGCGGTATTATAAATAGGTAAGGAGGTGGTTTCCTGGGCTGAGATTACACCTCTTTAAGTTGTCGACTTGAAGTACAACATCATTTCTCTTGATAAAAATTAGGTACCTATTATTTGCGGCATAATAAGCAGGTACCTCAAAGTACCCGGGTATGTATGCTTAAGTCAGTGATAATCCAAATCTTTAAGAACAGCGGCGATTTGCTGAAAATAAGGAAGGCACGCACGTAGTGCTTGCTCACAATTGCTTAACCCAAGACCTAAGTACTTGTGTATTTTCATACCATGTGAGGTAGTGGCCGTTGCCGCTAATATGATGTCCACACTCAC
The DNA here is from genome assembly GCA_022578775.1 of Xylaria venustula. Classification (NCBI taxonomy): domain Eukaryota; kingdom Fungi; phylum Ascomycota; class Sordariomycetes; order Xylariales; family Xylariaceae; genus Xylaria; species Xylaria venustula. The sequence goes on along the minus strand of MU389356.1, from coordinate 181,899 downwards.
TGCAGTGGTCACTGGCGACCGAGCAAAGCTTGTTTAGTGGGATATGCCACTTATCGTTAGGTGTAGTGTAGGTACCCACAGTATATCCACCCGAAGACAGCTACAACAGGCAGCGGGCAGCTTCCGACAGGTTGTGTACATACAACGCCTCCCCCGAACCAGTCACATCTCACCTCGGTCCTTGTTTGGGTACAAGACAAGGCCAGAACAAAAACCCGAAAAGTCAAAAAGTCAATCGTCAAATTCTGACGAGAAGAGAAAAGGCCACCACTCTCTCATACTTGGGAGGGCTTGGTCCGGCCGATTTTCTTCCAATTCCCCATTTCCCTGCACACAATCCCACCTCAATCCTCAATTCCGTCCCGATGGAAGAAGATAGTGTCTCCATAAGACAGTCACCACCTTCAACTACCACCTCCATCTTGCCTTTATAGTCGGCGTCAGTCACGCTGCCTTTACAATTCCTGTACATTCAAAATCTGTACATACATAGGTACCCGGTCCTGTTCATTTAATCCATCGGTGGTGTACTGGTGCTGTGTGACGGGTTGAACTCGAGAAGACGTCGACAATGGACGAAGACAGCGACAATCCTCGTCCGCGCCCACGGCCCACCCGGAATCTGCCGTCACGACAGGCTAAGATCAAGGCGCCCGCCCGCGCGACTCGCGCCACGGCCGCCTACTTCACGAACTCCAGCAACACACAGACCTCAGCGTCGTCATCATCGTCGTCGTCGTCGTCGTCCGACACCGACACCCACGCCCCAGCCAGAAACCTCCGTCCTCGCCGCAAGAAGCGAAAGGCTCGTGCCATCATCTCAGCAACTAAAACCCCCGCCAAGAGCCGACGTCGTGAACTGGCAATCGACACAACATCCAGCGATGCTGTAGGGAACACCCTCCTGAGCGAGGCCTCGGTGCCTATCCCGTTCCACACTCTCCCCTACCATGTCCTGTTGATTGTGTTCGGCTTTGTCTCTGCCCCCATTCGCAATCCCGCTTCACGCATCGACGATTATACCGAAGCTGTCAACACATTGCTTTCAGCAGCTCGGACCTGCAAATACACCGCCGAGCCTGCTCTGGCCGTGTTATACAAGTGCCCTCCATTCCATCGAGCCTACAACAAGTCGCCTCAGGCTTCATTCATACAATTCCTCCAAACCTTGGCCCTGGATCCCTCCCAGACGCTGATCCGATATCGGCCCAAGGTCCAAATCCTACGCCTCGATGTCGATGCGCTCCTCATTAGAAAGATCAACGGGCATCAGTTGCAATTGAAGCAAGTGCTAAAGCATCTCCCCCGACTAGCATATCTCGAATTGTACCATCCTGCCGACGATCCTCCATATCGAGATCTTGATAGTCATTTGCGATGGAAGCTTTCCAAGGACGATCTGCTTGATGGGCTAGGGCCTCCTCTTCTAGATGGAACCCCTTCCGATGGCGACAAGACCGAGACCAATCTTCTAAAAAGCTGGCGGTGGAATGCTCGTCTGGTCCCTGCAGATCTTTCGCTTGACCATCTCCCGGAGGTGCATTCTCTCCCCGCTTTTCGGAATATGCGCAAGTTGGCCTTTGTCAACTACCAGCTCCCATCTACTACTCACTTCTCTGCTAGGGCCCGCCAAACTCAGGAAGCGCAGAACAGCGACATGCAAGCAATTGCACAGCTCGCAATATCAATATCTGCTCTGCCCAATTTGCAACACCTTGTGATAGAGTCCTCCACGTTGGCTAGTGGCTCACTACTGGAACGTCTTCCCAAGACACTGACCCACCTCGAGTTGGTCAATTGCTGGGAGATTACTAGCGAGGATCTATCCAAGTTTCTCATGTCACATGGCAAGTCTCTGACACAGCTGACTCTCAAACACTGCCAGTCTCTTAGCCTGGGATTTCTGCCCGTTTTAGGAACATCATGTCCGAATCTTACGCATCTAGAAGTGGATCTGTCTTACTTCAGACATCATGAATCGTATGCGGATAACAAGCCCGAGTATGCTACTCTTCTCGAGGAAGATGATGTTCCCACCTGGCCTCCTTCCATTCAATCTATTGAGATCATCAACATGCGTAATTGGACCCGCGAGGCTGCTGAGATGTTTTTCGGAAGTTTGATGAAGAACGCCGGAGCGATGCCCAGTCTTCGAAGACTAGAATTCAAAGTCATTCTCAACATTGAGTGGCGTCAACGTCAGGAAATGAGACGATCCCTTGCAGACCGGATGACAAAGGTCTTCAAGCGGAAGTCAACTCCTCCCAAGGAACTAAAAAGTCTACGCCAGTATAATGAGCTGAAGATTCAAGAATCAAAGCAGTCCCAAGTATCAAGGTCTCCAGCACGTCGAAGCAGTCGAATCACCAGTCAGTCTTCTACATTTGTCACAAACAATGGTGATGATTTGCGTTCGGGTAGTCGTGAATCGGGTCAGGCTGTACCCGTGAGAGGAAGCCTCAGGTTGTCTAGATCTAGAGTCGGCACAGATGACGACAGTAGTGAAGATGAACTCGCGATGGGCCATAGCACCGGCGTCCGTCGAAGAAAAAATCGGATCAGGCCGGAAAAAAACGCAGGCTCACAAGTTGACGAATTTATCCACGGTCTTTGCAATGTTGTTGACATCCAAGTGGACAACCAACGACCAGCTGAACGGCAGTATGATATGGATGACTTCCTAGATACCCCAGAGGAGTCCGATCCGGATTGGAACAGCGACGAAGATTGAAAAGTTGATTAAGTGTGCTCCTTCTCGGCAGCCCTAAGTACGTCAACAAAACTGAAAGGCATAATGTGGCATCAAAGGCCTGTTTGAGTGGAAACTCGGTTGCATTGGCGTTTTGAAAAAGGAAGGAAAAGGGCGTCTACTCTCATAGAAAGATCTAGATCGTCATCACTGACGTGGAATGTTTTTCAATGTAATACCACGGGCGGTTTCCACATGAGGATTGATACCCAGGGACAATGGCGCAATGGCATATTCTTTTGCTTTGATATCATATGGCAGAACACCATAGCTAGCCTAGCAGACTCATAAGTGGTAAAGATGAAATGCATACGAAATTTTTCACTATAGACATCCCCTTCTATGTGCCAGATGCTCAGAGGAGAGTGATTGGCGAAGGTAGAACAGCACTGTGCTGGATCGATTCTGCTTCCGCTCAATAACACAGGGTATCTTTCGCTGCTATCTAGCTAGTTGCTACTATGAAATTCTATTACATTAATAATGAGCGTCATGTGTATAAAGTTATGCCGTCTTCATGGGTGGATGATATGCTCCCACCTGCCCGCCGGCCCCATGCGTATAAAACCCGTTTTTCATTTATGGCCTGGTACCCAGAAGATATGAAAAATAAACAAAATTAACCTCCCCCCCTTCCTTTGACAAATGAAAAACAGAACCGAGGAAAAAATTCAACAGTGCTTTCATTACAGGTCGTCTGAATCAACACCTGCCGTGTGATCCCAAATCGGCTGTTTGAGAATCGGCAAAGGCGACGTCGGCGCTATGCTCATCTTGCGGGACTCGGGACCGGAGAGCTTGCCCGCCAGCGCGCTCGCGCGCCGACTCACGGGCAGCAGGCTCGGGCTGGGCGGGACCGGGCTCGACAGCGTCGCTGTTGTCGGGTAGTGCCAGTCCAGCTCGCCTGGGAGCGTCAGGGCCTCGTGGAAGTGGATGCATGTCGGGCTGCTGCTTGTGTCCATGTCCTGCAGGGTCAGCGGGAGCGGGAGCGGGAGGTGTGTGTTGAGTGGCGGGAGAACGGGGAGCGAGGCTTTGGGTTTTTGCTTTTGACGCTGTTTTGGGGGTTGGAGTTGCAGTTGGGGCTGTTGGGGTTGGGGTCGCTCTGGGGTGAATACTCGCTTTGCGAGCGGTGAGGAGCCTCTGGGTTCGTTGCTTTTGCTTCTTATCTTGCCTATGTTGGCACTGTTGCCGCTTGTGCTGGTGTTGTTGGTGTTGTTGTTGCTGCTTTTCTTGGGTGGTACTACGGGCGGTTGTTTCCGCCTGGAGTCCTGGACGATCACTTTAGGGGGAACGTATTTGGGGACTTTGTCCTCGGGCAGTCCGCGCCTCAACACGCAGTCTAGCAGTTCCATCTCCTCGGGCCGGAATACTGGGGGCTCGACTTTGACGCGGCGCCCGCCGATCACGCGGTACATCTCGGAGGGAAACGCCCTTAGCAGCTCTGGGATCACCTTTACCGGGTCTACCGTGATCGTGCTCGCGGGCGAGTCCCTGCGCTTCGGCCGCGTGCCGACGATTCCCAACCGGTTGGCGGCTGCTGTCTTCGCCTGCTCGCTGTCGTCTCCGGCTGTCTCCCGTAACCGGTGGTTGAGCTCTATCGGCACCAGGTCCCGCGCTATCCAAGACTCATGGATCTGCGTGTTGAAATTACTCAGCAGGAAGCGATACCGGCTCAGCATGTCCGGCCCATACGGCCGGAACCATCCCCCGAGCAGACACGGCAGGTCCAACAGCACCTCGTCGGGCGAGACAGTCGGGTGCGCGCAACCCTTGAGGACCTCCAGATCCGGGAACGTCTTGGGCGGTGGCTGCACCTCGCCCCCGGGGAACGCAGTGTGGATAATCCCCGCCATGACCTGCCGCCACTTACTAAGCAACAGCGGTGTCTCCACGGCGGCCGCGAGCAGGTTCGCGGCGGCCTGGAAGCACGGGTGCTGCGCGAAGTGGTAGAAGCGCGTCGGGTCGAAGCCTTCAAGTCCGCGCGTGTTATACCCGCACCCGACGAGCGTGGCGTAGATCAGGAACCACTCGCGCGTCAGGTTGGCGCGCTCCCGGATGCGCGCCGCCGAGGCCACGACGACCGTGTTCGAGTTCTTGAACTGGTCGCCTTCTGGCTTCTTGTGGAACTGCACCAGCGTCGGGCTGTTACTGCTTATGTCGCCGCCGAACATGAGGGTGTCTGTGTTGTCTGTCCAGATGGCGTCTACGATGCCCAGGTCCTGCAGCCGGACGCACTCCGCGGCAGCCTCCCCTGGTGCGTCGTGACGGGGCACGCCGAGCTGGTCTAGTAGCTCTTTTAGGAGTCGGATGTTGGACTCGCTGTAGCTGTGCGATGATGGCCAGTGCTTGGGCGGCTTATCTGGGCCGTCGAAGACAAATAGGAGTTGTATGTTCATCCGCAGCAGGTAGAATATTCTTTCCACTGTGGGGCGCGATGCTGTTAGTATCAAGGTAAGGGGGGATGATCACATTTTCAGCTTATTGAAATTAAACAATGGCTGTTTCTACATATGAGAATCAATTGGCGGTGGTGATTAACCTACTAATCCGTTTTTCCCTGGGATGCGATCCAGGAGATCCTGTATCTTCATTAGCATGCTGTCTTGTTCCGCGGGGGGTCTCACAAAAGGCTCAAATGCATGTATTAGGTACTCACTCGTCTTGATTTCAGCCTCTTTATCGGCCGTGATGTTTCGATACCACCAATTGGCCTGGTCTATGGCGATGCGGAGGGGCCGACCAGTAGCCTCGAAGTGCTGCGTCGACCATTCTGGGATGGATCGCGTCTCGGCCGCTCCCGTCTCCGAGATAGAAAACCTGCGAATAATCAAAGCACGATCAGAATTCATCGTTCCCGTCCATCATCAATTCCCAACCCCTATTTTAAAAGGTACAGGAACGGACACAACAAAAAAAAAAAAACATATCTATACGCGCTACTCACCCCCTGAGAACCATGGTGATTGGCGAGATCCCGAGCGATTCCAAACTGGAGTCCGAACTCCTCTCCTGTTGAGATTTGCTTAAGTAGCCGCCGAATCGCCCAACTGCCGTGGAAAAAGGAATGTTCTTCTCATCAACCCCTCTGTTGTAAGCAACAGGCGGCTCTGGGAGACCACCGGCCCTACCGCGTCGAGAAGTCATTCTAGTCATCCGTCAACCCCGTTTAGTCCAAGAGTGCCGTCTGTCCGTCTGTTCTAGGCTAGGATCGTCACCCCCCGACGGTATGATTTGATAAGTGTGCAGTTGGACCGTATAGGTGCATGGCACCGGACTAATAATAGTAAGCCTATCGAGGGTTTTCCGTGTTCCGAATGCTACCTCCTCATTCTGGGCGTGCGTTTGTGGCTTTCGTCTCTGGTTCGCTGCTGCTTTTGGAATTTGTGACTATTAATTGAATTGCTGGAAAATAATAACTGCGATGGTATTCGCGCCCAACGCCCTTCTTCCTTAACGTGGTGATAAATACTTTTTTTCATCCAAGGTATATGTGCTAATGTACCGAGGTAGCGAAGGATTCAAATCCAGGCAAGCACACGTTAGCGTAAATTATTTTGATAATCAACTTGGCTCCCCAAAGAAAAACTAAATATTACACCATCGTCGTGTAATATAAGCAGAGACTCCTCTGCCGGGGCACAGTACCAGTACCTATTACCGGCGTATTGATAAAAGCTGCGGTGCTGGTTTTGCTTGTACCGTATTTATCCTACGCCAATCAGGTGTTTATCTGTACTATTATAAGTATACCCTTAGATAGGCTATACGGAGGCTGAACTAGTGTAGCTGAATCCTCCCTTCGCTTAACCTACCCGAACGAATATCTAGGCACGGAGATATCGGAAGGGAAAAAACAGGGACAAAGAAAAAGAAAAAGCCCCAATGGACTATTTAAATTCCCCAGCAAGGACGGAAATCCTACCGTGACGCAATTGATTGATCGATTAACTGATTGATGGCGGAAACCCAATCCCTCGGAACGCGTCCACTTGTGTTCACCCCGGGCTTGATTGGCTTGGCGGAGGGTTCCATCCCGGTCTGACATGCGTCTTGCGCCGGAGACTCGGATGCTGGGGAGGCACTAATGACAATCCTACACACGACACGACACGTGGGAGAGAAAAAACATCGTCATATCGCAGGGGAGATGCTGGCACTTTTCTTTCTTTTGTGCGTCAGTACAAGGATTTTGGAGCATAAGAAAAATCTAGCGTGGTGTATACTATTACAAAGTCGGGAAAGGTCGTCAATGGTATCATGGCACAGCAGCAAGGGTTGTCGTCAAAAGAGGTGATAGTAGACACGGCGAGACCCGTAGACCCTTGATTCAGGACGTAGAACCCTGCTGGACAGCCAGGCAGAAACGAGACGCTATCGTGCCAGAATATTGATAGTTAGGTAAGTATGATGTATTCTGCTCCACAAGTGCAAAAGCAATTATGGTCACGAGAACGGGATGAGGCGTCGGAAGAAATGAGACAAGTCGCAGATGAAGTGAAACTCGTGTCTGAGGTTTGGTTCATGTGTGTTTCCATTAATCTGTCAAACTATCTCAAAGTTTTACGTGGTAACAATTTGATGAATGTTACACGTGCACAAAGACGTCTGTTGAGCAGCAGCCTTTTCACAGGTTATCAAGATCGAGCTCGGGCTTCCTGCGTCGCGCCTGGATCTTAGTATCCGCCCTGACAGACATCGAAGACTCGAATACCTGGGGTTCAGGCTCCGGCGTATCTGGGACGAAGCGCCAGTCGTACTTCATCAGCAGGTGGCACATGATAATCTTGAGCTCGTTGGACGCGAAGAAGCGGCCCGGGCAAGCGTGCTCCCCGTGTCCGAAGGTGAGGTGCGCCGGACTCGTCGTGACGAATTGCCAGCTGTTCTCCTGTCCGGGCTCCGCTCTCTTCTTCATGAAGCGCGCAGCGTCGAACTTCTCGGGCTCAGGGAAGATCTGGGGGTTCGCGAAGTCGCCCACTACTGCGATGCGGGCGCCCTTGGGGAGCTGGATGCCGTCGGACAGCGTTATCGATTTATCCACGTATCGGTTCATGGATACTAATCAAGTCAGCATACCAAAGGATGAAGGGAAGTCATAGAATCCTTGTACTTACGGAGAGCTAGAGGTGTTACTCGTTGGCTTTCCTTCAGAAAGCTATCCATGAGCCTAAGCTTGTACAACGTCGTCTTCGCCCAGCCTTCCCGGCCAACAACTTCGATGATTTCGTCGCGTAGCTGCTGGACAATTTCAGGGTGCTTGCAGAGATCCAGCAGAGCTCGACCCGCGCTCTCTGTCGTGGTGTGGATTGCCGCCATTGTCAAGGACAGCTGGCCGTAGGCGAAATCGAGATCCGCGCCCTTGGACACCTCGTACATCCAACCGAGGGTATCGGCGACCTTAGGCGGTTTTACGCCAGCCGCATGGGCTGCGTCCACAGCTGCTTTCCTCTTCTCGACTTCGGGCTGGATGATCTTGTGCGTGTCGCGCACCGCCTTCCGGAGCCTTGATGAGTGCGGTACTACTAGGTATACGAAGGGGCGAAGAACGACGGGCGCCATGCGCATGAGAGCAGATAATACGAAGGTGTCCACCGTGAACGTCTTTGAAATATCGAGCCACCGGCGGTTCCGGCAGAGCGCCTCGCCCAGAAACACCCGCGATGATACGCGCGCGACGACTTCCAGCAGGTCCTCTCTGATTAGCCTCGTGGTCCATTCCTTGCTTTGACCAAATACATCGTCCACCGTGTCGATCGTCTCGTCGACAAGATCGCCCGTGATCAGTCCCAGCGACTGCGTTAGCTTAGTGCGGACGGTATCCTGGAGGAAGGAGTGCTTGAATGATTGTTTATGAGGTTCGAAGCCTGGATAGTTGATGAAGAAGTCCTACATCGGTCAGTATCCACGCCTGGCCCGGGAAGTAAACCCAGATTATTATATCCTTACGTTGACGAAGGCTTTGGAGAAGTTGAGCTCGGGTAAGTTGCGGACCTCGTCGGCATATCTATTGGGCAGGACGATCTTGGGCCCCGTGCCCGACATGATCTGGAATGGTCCATGTGTCTGATCCAGGCTTAGCCATAAACTTTCCTCGGTTTCACCGGAGTCGTTGTGGAAGATATACCTGCTTCAAGCCTTCTTGGAGCACCTCATGGCTATATGACATCCAACTTTTCCTCGCGCCATATCCACGAACACTTATAAGAGGGAAAGCGGGCCATGGTTTGGCTGTGGTGAAATAGGAGTAGGCGATGCTGAGCAGTATAGTCACTCCAATGACCTGTACGGACAAAGGCAGCCCCTCGGGCACGAATTTCCGGACCGCCTCCATGTCTGCTAGTCGTCTAGACTCCAAACGTATGGGAGCTGAGTGTTTGGTACTATACTCGAGCCGAAGGCAGAAAGACGATCGAACTTGATATATATACTAAGCTGCATTTCCCCAATAGCGCCATTTTATTCAGGGAAGCATAAATACGCAGCCCTTCCGAGACCCGATGAATACCACTATACAGTAGTCATGGTCGTCATCGCATCGTGCCCAAACTAGGGTCGTGGTGGAGACGACTTTGTGTCATTGTCTCTCTACTGAAGCGCAGCATAGCACCGTTTCGAATTGAGAGCCAGGACTGCACCATCGTGAGAGTACTGCCCAACAGGTAGCGTGGTAATTGCATAAATCTGGGATAAAATTGCAGCGGCAGCTCCTCGCGACGATTTGATTCGCGAAGGGAGCATCGCATCTAAACGAGGCGACATTCCAAGCGCATTCCGGGACTTGCGCCATCCGTGCCTCTAGTGCCCGAATGCAACCGTAATAGTGCGATGGGTAGGGGGTGTATATCCGTATTATCTGATTGGCGATGTTGAGGGTATGTCGACCCCGGACTCCTCTGTATGCGTAGACCGTCACAAGATCTGCCGTTACACTATCCTACACTAAGCACAATTCCTGACTAGGGAGGGTTCGTTCATTGGTCCCTGACGCTCGTACTCGTACTTTGTATACGCAGAATAATAAAAAGCTTGTTTAAGGGAGGTTTAGTATTATCTAATTCAACAAGAGTACCTGTACTGTGAAATAATGCCTAGTTCGTGAACAAATGCTGTGGTGGAGGCAATCCCTATATGATATGTTCATCATGATGTGATATATATCTCTTTCCTAGATCCTCTCAGCATCATCTCATATCCCACTAACAACTCATTCGATTACTCGATTGCATTAAATAATTTGAATATTATAGCAGTATACAAATCTTACCTCTCCGATCCGTACCACCATACAGCTTGACCTTCAGGATAAGAGCAAGGGACATCCTCGTTTAGTCTCGTATAGGCTCGTATAGGGATCTGCATGCAGTCCGACGGTTGATATGCCGATTAGTGAACTCCCACATCCCTTGGTGGATAAGATATACTAATAAAGCAGCTCGGCTACGGCAAGACATCCATGCCACGCCACGAGTGAAGCCATCTGATGAAGCCTGCATGTAAGGCATTGACACGGAAGCTATTTGACTAACCTAGACAGGCGCTACAAGATACAGTTCTTAGGGCAGTCTCTTACGCATTTGGGTACAATAAAGGCATCGACTACTAGGTGATACCGGTAGTAATATAGGTGCTAAGAGCCGAGGTGGGTTTATAGGGCTGGGTTAGTATATTAGAAACACTACGCCAGACTCGCATTGTGTGGATCAAAAAGCAGAGCAAGATATCATTGATGAACTGATCCACGCGCACAAATATGACTAACTGCAGTCGCACTACGCCAAAGAAATTCGAGAATGACTCGGAACAAATCGGTCCACTCATTCATCCCTCCTTAGTACCGGTGTGCTCAAATTTGCCGACAGCCCGACGCGATCTGAGGACAACCGGATCAACGAACAACCCGCGTCCAGCGCGGTAGCAACACCCCTTTCTACTCCACACTACATGGACTCATACGGTCCAGGTCATGCCCTGCCTGATGACTGAATTAATATCGCAGCTGTTCATACTCCTCCACATCATCGCGCATGATCATCGCCGTTTCACCTGCAGCAGCGCCGCACTCGCACGTGCTGACGGGGATGGTGATGGGACTGGGCATGAAGACAGTAGAGGTGTACACGCCGACCGTCACCGTTACCGTCTTCTCGGCCGAATCGTCTACCGAGATGGAATGCGTGCTGCGGACTGAAGTACGATGGCTACTCGTCGATGATGTTGATGTCGAGGCCGGGAGCGACGTTAGAGTCGACGTCTCGGTGTAGTCGCTCGTGCTGGAAGTGTGGAAAAGGTTCGAGGTGGTGATGGTGCCTGTGGGTGTCCATCGGCCCGTGCTGCCGGGCGTTGCCGTGAAGGAGACGTTGCTCCATGATGCGCCAGAGTTTGATCCCTGCGTCCAGAATCCTGATGTACCGATGCTTGAGCCGCCCGTGGATAGACGGCCTGTTGAATATAGGGATGATGTGGTTGGATATGACCCTGTTGCGCTTGAGATGTGCGTCCGAGAAGAACTTGTCTTCGTCGAGCTGTGTGTGCTCGATGACGATGTCGTCGGGCGAGAGCTGGAGTGTGTCGAGCTCCTGCTGGAGCTCGTTGTTTTCGAACTCCTCGTTCTGGGACTAGTTGTCGAGCTTGTCGTAGAATGCGTTGAAGTTCTAGTTGAAGTGTGAGTGCTCGAGTGACTTGTAGAGTGCCTTGTTGAAGTGGAGTGAGTCGTTGAATGAGTTTTGGAATGCGTCGAGGTCGAGCACGTCGTTGATACAGAAGAACTACTTGTTGAAGTAGAACCGGTGCTCGTCGAAGTGGGAAAACAGGAAGCAGGAAAAGTCGTAGGATTTGGAGCACACAGTCCATCTTCATGTGGCGCTGACGAATCCCAACTGATAAGTTCATCGCCGCAATTCTCATATTGAGCCATGTATATGGCCTCATCATCTAGGTCAAAGGCAGCTACGTCTAACTTAGTAACTTGCTGGAACTCGGGAGTGCGAGTTAAAGGACTTACTGTATGCACCCCTGAGAAAACTTTGGCCCAAGATTGCTTCGTCATCCGATGCACTCTGCTGGACCCCTAGGAAACAAATCCCATCTACTTCCAAGATGAAATCATGGAGCGGGACACGAATGTCGAGAGTGTCGAAGGAAAAGTCGACAGAAGCATCCTGTGCTCGCTGGTAACATGGAACCTGGTAAGCTCCATTTGTGACATTATAAGTCATGTAAGGAAAACATCCGTTGATCATATCGATGTACTCCCGCGGAAGATAGGAAATTATCGTGGTGTAATCCAGGAAAGCGCGGCGCGGAGGTGGGAACCCGTCGAAAACATTGCAGTTGGACAGATCTGTAAACCCTATTGCTGTCAGGGTCACATAGTATCTGATGAACCGCACAGTTAGTCCATCGCGCAGCATGTTGATCAACATCTATAAGACTGTACCTGAGATCACCCTCGTCATCACTGGGATGTGAATGCAACTTTTGGAGCTCGCCAGCATACTTTCTGGTGTTGAGCCCAGATAAGAGGAGTTCCCCTAGGCCCACATCGGCAGCAGAGTCGTCAGGAGCACCGGCTGAAGGGTTGGCACTGCCGAGAGCGATACTGAACTGGCGTGTAGATATTAAGCCTTGCGACTTCAAGATGTCCAGGACCGTATCGTCTTCCTCCTCACAGCCAAAGCCTAGACCGAGACGGCCGGCCGTCTGCGCCCAACTTGCATTTGCTATGTCGACATTAAGATCACCTAAATCGGCTCCTGACAGCGTGGTTTCGCATTAGTGACATCTATGAACAGAAGACCAAATAGAAAGTCGACTTACCAGCGAATTGAACATCATCAATGACACTGCAGCCCGAGGCGTCACCGTACGGTGTGCTGAATCCCCAGGGCTGGTCACAGACCTCAGCCCCCGCTGATGCAGAAACATTTGGGTCATACCGCCCATTCTCACAGCACGCCTTGTAAGAGAACGCGGCGTCACAGTCGGGGTTAACCCATAGACTGTTCGCGAAGAGGTCGAGAGCAGGATAGACGAGTTGCGGCGGCGAGCCGATAGCGACTTGTATATGCAGAGTTATTACAAGGGCAGCGATGATGGAAGTAAGACATCACCCACTCTCAACAGTGTAAGGACTGAGATAGTGCTTCTGAGTAGCATTGACTCTCAGCGGGTGATCGTACCCTGGGTCGTCTCGAACTCCGATGGTGGATGACCCCCTGCTTCTTATCGGTAACTGTAAGCTGCGGCCTCCATTGCGAGAAGTCTCGCTAGCAAGGCCTACAGCTACAGATGCTAGCAGGAGAATGAATATCATCTTAACATGAGATGCGAAAAACTGGTATGATAGAGAAATTCCGCTGTTGTAAATCACCCGGTAAGTTCCCTCTCCGGTCTCTAGAGCCTCATGGGCTCCTTTAAAAGGTAGCCCGCATAGCTTTTGAAATTAAAGTGTTGCATGTCATTGTCCACAGAGGTTGTGACATTCCCGCGGAAAACCCGGCCCAGGTCACACAAGTGACAGAATCTAGGGATTATCTCCATTAGTTGGGATATTCTCATTTCGTTGGAATTGTCAAGAAGATCCAACGGTGCGACGAATGTCGTCGTGCAGAAAGCTACTTGGGTCACATGAGACCAACCTACCCGACGATGGGAAACATCCAAATTTCTGCTTCTCGCACAAGTTATACGTTGGGTGCAACAAAGCATCGCTTAAAGGTCACGCAAGGATCTCGGAAGTGTACATCGAACAAGTAAAAACGTGATATTACCATTAAAAATGATATGACGACGCTGGGAGCTGTAAAACTGTAATACGCATTGGAATTTTGCTGTTTGCTAAAGCAACCATTGTATTCAAAGCCAATCTGAAATGGATGTTGAATCTAAAGATTCTCCTATAAGTGAGCTCCTAATCGACAAGTAATTATCGTCATCGCACTTCACATGGTATCAGTCTCAATATAATGATCTCCATGTTGTGTCTCTGTATGTGTATCGATCTAATTGTCTCTGGTGCCAACTACTGTAACTAATCGTCAAAACGCCGATCAGGTTTAAGGCATATGTTAAGCAGAACATTCGATTTTTCTTTGTACAACAAGGTCTCGGGAATCGGAGGGGCAGCCAGTTACGCAGCTAATTTTAAATTCTATCAGGAATAAAATGTGCAACGACCATTGTAGAAAGAACGGGATTTGACCGAGCGAGGTCTCAGTCAGGATAGAATGAACAAATCCGATAAGGAAAAGGGCCGGAATTTGACGTACGAGTTCATGAATGTGACTCTACCCCTCTTTAGAGATGTTGCACGATAGAATGTTTTCGTAGAGTTTCGGACAACCATCCAGTTACGTGAATACTCGATTCGTCGGCGATAACTACATAGGTAGGAGGTTCTGTGAAAGCTTATACCTTCGGTCCTGGCTGCTGCTGTCACTAAGCGGCCTCTTATCGTTTATCCTCAATATTAGTTTCTATTTACTACCAAAGGCAGAAGGCTCAAAACAATAAATTCACTTGTAATACAGCACAGTAGATACCATGACGATATATAGCATCCTGACTGAGTATTTAAGAGTGGGTTGTATGTGTTATTCACCGACTTATTCGCACCATATCACTGCGAATGAACTGGCGCAGCATTGGAGAATGCGAGTTCTGCTTTTCGGAGCCCATATACCTTGTTGAACTTCAAGGTGAACACCTTCGCTTTGTGTAGAACCGCGATGTCGGACAGCATACCTTGCAATAGCCCGTTGAGGGCACGGTCTGAGAGTGACACTGACACAACGCCGAATAACCCCAAGCAAATTATTTCTGGCGTATATCACAGGTGTCACATGGGAATTTCCCCATCGGTGAATTAAGATCGCATTTCACGATTCTCTCCTCGATAGATTTAACAGAGGACTGAAGCAAATCGGCGAGACTTTGGAAGTTCAGATGAGCGTATGTAAAATAATAACGCTGTCTTTCCGACCGAAGCGTCTCCGAAGTCTACCCTCAGCCAGTCGCAGACAAGGCAGCTGATTTCAAGGTACAGAATCGCGAACCCATTCAATGATCCATCTACATCAATCTAGGTGTACGATTCGATGCCTAGCTCATTCGTGCTAGACGAGAGGACTCAGAGGACCTCATCACTAGGGAGTTATCAACCTATATGAGCACATCAGGCTAGATCCTAGTATACAGCTCTTCTCGCCATGCTAATATGTAGAGAAATCCTCGTCGAAATAAGTTGAGCATCATCAGTAATCACGAAATAGCCTTTTCCTGGCCTAGTTACACGGACCATAGTCGCTGGCAACGTGATAGGCCATTTCGTCTCAATGCACCCTTCGACGTCTATATTACCAGTCACCAAAACTGAACCTCAGATGTCCGGCAACTTGAAGCATGTCGTCCCCTCTCCAGTACATATGACTTGTCGATAGGCGTTGCCATGCTCAGGTTGGCTGTTTAGTTGTCAAAAACGAGCATTTTGAAACCCAGTACAGGCATGACGGTGAACCCCTGCACCAAGCGGGGAAAGGATAGTCAGGTCGGACAGGCCGAGCAAGGTCGCTGAATGAACCAGAGAGTATTGCTTGAAATTCGATAAATGGAATAGATGGATTTGAGTCCTTACACAGCTCAAATGCCATCATGAAGGATCTGTCATGAAACAACTTCACACTACCTTAGTAGGCGAGTAGGGGACTGTTTCCCACTGGCCGGGAAAAGCCTACGCCGTAGCCAGAAGAAGCTGGGGGGCGGGGCAAGCTAGGGTAGTTAGTGGCTTTCTTCCTTCCTTCTAGAACATCGGCTAGACAACTCGGCTGTTAATGTGTAACTGTCCCGTTTCTCCTCCCTTTGTATTTTATAGCGTTACAGTATGAGTTGGCGTCATTTCTGAACGGTAAGGTTGTTGCATTAATCACCTTGACGCACTTCTCAGAAAATAAACATCTCTCCTGTTGAATAAATAAGTAGTAGGTTCGGCCATATTAAACTAATGGATCACCATAAACCTGTTGGTAACATAAAGCTCTGCCACGCGCAAACAGTCAACTCTCAAATCAGCGATTTAATCTTCTCCTGGAATACCGAAAGGGTGAAGACCTGGTTTTTGGGTTACTGTAGGTAATTCAGGGTGGGTTCTCAGTTATTCCCAGCTTATATCCACTGTTGCTATGAAGCGGACCTCTAGCACATTAGCGTGTTTTTATTACTGTAGGTCGAGGGTATTCTTAAAATGCTCCCTATAATACCCATTCATAACACAGAGAAAGTCCAGTTTTCACTAGAAAACCTAATCTGCATTTGGATGACTGGGGCTAAGTGTTAGTCATCCAACTGCTCTTGACTTGAAGGGGAAATGCAGCCCCAGCTACAAGTCAGTACCCCAAGCTTAGCATAACTTCTCTTGAGTGCTCCATAACTGACATGTCTGATTCCTACGGACCTTCTTTCTCCCTCAGGCAGCTGGCTAATCCTCGCAGGAATTACTACGTCTATGCCGGCATCGGCACTGAAGAAATGGAATTGATTCCATAACCTCGTTTTCCGGGTCATCCGGTTCTTCGATGAAGTTAAATATTAGAGCCGCATTAGGTTTCACGACCTTTCGCAGTCTAGTCAGATCGTCCACGTGTATATCAGTCATCTATGGCCATATCGCTACCCAAGTTCTTATGGGTATTGCCTCTACATATGTAGTAAGTAGAAAAGAGACAAGACCACCGCCGTATTTTGACGTGTCAGATACTAGTTCGGGGTCATTATCCTTGTCTGATAGCTACGGCCCGAGATGGTTAGCATTAGTGTAGGCACTGGACGGGAACGGGCCTGGGTCAACCTTGTTCACGCACTAGGAACTTGTTGCTATTGGTGAATGTACGGGATGGGAATGCTAACCTAGCCACGTGCAACTCTTACTGACGTTCAAATATCATGACACAGAACTTGTAACATCACAATTGCTGTTGAAAGCCTACGTATAGTATTTTACTCTTATCACCTATTATATAGTATTAAGTGCATTTTTGAACTAACTCTCCTCAACCCACTACTCAGTGGACCAATATACATCATGTTGGTTCCGCGACACAACCGACCATGGCAAAGCACGAAGTACCAAGTAGAGCATTGTGTGATGTATGCTCTCATGATCGGCGATAAGTTGCACATACTTAACAGCCGAACTCTGGTTCTGCATGTATAGCACCTCTATAACAATCAAGACATCTTGTTCTCCTACAAGGTTGGCATGAAAGGGCAGTCGCCTTGTGAGAAAGATATCTGACTATAAATGTATATGAGCGTTGCGGGTTTCGTAGTGAGTAAAACAGCGTAACCCTCTCGTGTCGTTTCAACTAAGCTCGAGGGAAACATGAGACTAACATAAGAACCATATATACTCGTACAACATTCCACTGACAGCCCTATAGATCCCCTGTGAGCGGTGGATAGCACGGGGGTGAAACGGCATGCACCCCAGGTGTACTCGTAGAATAAGACGCTATTGAGCGGTGATCCTGATTACTGGGTTTACTTTAGTTGCAGTTGATGGGATGATAATGCTATAGCGCCACACTAAAGCTTGTACTGACAAGGTTTTTTGGCGAGGAGATTCCTATAACTATCTGGTCACGCTGGTGAACAGGAGATGCTTGTTGTAGGAAAGACCGTCGAGACTGATCAACAGCTAGATTCCTGAATACATTGTACGTCAGCCTTGCTGATTGAGAATATGCTTGCTTCTCGAGTATCTAGCTTCGCGCTATAACACCATCATCCTACTAACCTGTATTCACCAGATACCAGGAATATATGGTCGGCATTAAGTCCACATTTCGGTGTTCTAGGATACTTTTACTTGTGCCTTTACGAGTGGTCGCCCTCTAGCTTGTTTAAAGCTCGCAGTTCAACCAGTCAGGAAGAGGTTGATGGTAGCCAAAATCAACTTATAATATAGCTCATACTATAAAACGTTTAGCATAGAAAGGAAAATTACAGATCTACAGCCCTATACATCAACCATACCCATAATCGCATGCTCGGTAAGGCTTTGGGGTCTGCCCTTGCACGAGTATCACAGGGTATTTCTAGTACAAGTACTGCTTTCGAGATACAAAACGGCTAATTCTACGAAGCTAAGCCGAAAAAGGTTCCTGTGTTCAACAATCAATCTTGTAACTTTATGTGACGGAACAAGAACGGCGCCGTTGACCCAGTGGGAGTTTAACGGTGTATATATGGCATGTCACACTTTGACATACACGGCCACTTCTCCAGTAATAGCTGTCATGGCAACCTTGCTTCACAGCTATTTTACATTTAACATATTTGCTTAGAGGAGTTAACAAGAATCCTAATTAGCTATCGCCCTGGCGAAAAGTGGGCGCCGAAAGGAGATAGTCATACCCCGGATACGATTGAAAAGATTCTTTCTCGGTCTAATTGGTATTCAGCGTACCGTTGAATCCGGACTTAAGCACTGCCCATCTGGGTAGGAGCTCTGGTTCGCTCTACTCTGGTACGTGCTATATATACTATTGATCAATCCACTTTAAGGAAGGTGCCGTGAGCCCTGGTAGTCTCGCAAAGAGTTGCCTCCCTACAAAAGGACAACTCTAGACCCCTGACAAGGCTCACACGGATGGTGCTGCCGAAAACCTAGCCAGGAGGAATCCTTGGTTCATCCACATACTCTAGTCTCGACCCTTGGGTTGTACTATGTACACTAGCGAGTGAGAGTGGCAACGTAATCAACTATGCATGTTACACTAATACGGCTAATGTATTAAGTAATGTGTTACTAATTTCACATGGTAGTCATCAAAAATGCATTCCTTCGGGATCGAACTTCAGTATTGTAGATACATATTTCCCCTTCTAGAGCTACTGATATCGAACCATGACCCCAGGTTAATTAAACACTAGTGCATAAAGATACCAAGGTAGTATGCCCTTGTCCTTGATGTTCTGATTTGTAAGCGATGCGTTTTATATATCAGAAGCTAACCCAGGTGTGGTTTTCAACGGTTCCAGCGGAATCTAATTTCTAAATTGGCAGTTGTTAAGATCTTGAAGCAGAAGATCCTGACCGCGATTATCAATCAGCTCTGTAGGTATGCAGACCTGGGAAAGTTTGAAACGATGGATCATCCATCTTGTCAAAATGTAAAAAGCATCGGCGACTCCGAATCTCAGAGTGATATCTTAGACTGTAAGCCGTTGACAGTACAGTTTAGGTGACTAGGCTGGTGATTTCATATCGATTCCAACCTGCCTTGTAATACCTCAAACCTAACTAGCGACCTCAGAGTGTGTACGAAATGTAACCCATCTGTTTGGAAAATCAAGGTCGACAAGCCTTAAGGCTCTTAGTGCAATTCGTTAATCCTTGAAATCAAAGTCACATCCTATGACTTTCAGAAACCAACTATAGAGGTACAATAAGAGCTTTATTGTTGCAAGATAGTCTCTAAGAGGCTCTGGATGCCCTCAAGCTATATACAATTTAAATTTGCCCATATCATAACCATAACTATACAGTAACTATTTTTATTCAAGATTCTACTTAGCGGTAGCTCCGGACCTAACCACGGATCGGGAGTAGGATATCCTAGTGTCTACTACCCTTCATTCCCTTCCCCCCCTCTCTCTATTTATACGTCTCTTCATTATAAACCCCGAGCAAACCCTCTAATCTTGTTTCAGACTTGAGTCATTTGTATAATACTTCATTTTTTAGTGGGCAGAACTCTGTACTATGTATTGATACATACGCGTAAGTAGTAATGTCACATAAGTAAAAGCCGCTACGAGCATGAGGGAGAGTAAGAGGCTTCTTTCAGCAAGCCAAACAGAGGAAGATAGCACACCACACGGCAATACTGGGAACAACAGTAGAATACACTAGAGACATTGAAAGGGAGCTAAAGCTATTAGTGGAAAGAACAAGAACCCGATAAGCGCAAGCCCTTGCGTATTTTTGGACAGGGCTCAGCTAGCAACAATATCACCCTGTAAACCCATGTTGGGGTGACCGTGGTAGCCCATCGTTACACGTTGGTGATACATGTCCAAGGCAAGTGCTCTAGTCTATGACTCAATAAATCAAGCTACGCGCTGTGTGTCTGGATGGAACGAAGTAGTAGTGCGTATATAGCCTAGCAGGAATCACCAGAGGATATTATAGCTCCTCGCAAAATAACGAATTATGTAACCCTTACTTATGGTTGACACTTCGTGACACTACGTAAGAAGAGGACTTGCCTTGCACGGTTCTAGACTTATAAGATATCCGTTGGTGTAAATGGAGTATTATCTATTTATAAACTCAGGATTATTGCTTCTTGCCGTGATGTTGGCAGCCGGGATCAATTAGTTACCGTTAATCCGTGTCACCTTTACTTCGCAATAGGAGTACAGTCCATATTAGATTCCGGGATTGTCAAAGGGAGCGTGACTCGATTTTCAATCTAGGTTCTGGTTTAGCTGTTGCTTATATCAACTGCTGGCACATAACATGAAAGATATCTCTTGAGGATAAATAAGGTGCTGTCTAGCTAATAAGAATTACTCAATACAAGATTATGTGATATTGATACCCATCACGGCAGCTTTTTACCGGATAACAGAATACCCAGCGTGGCAAAGCGACATGGACACCGGGAAGATATAATATGGTGGTCATGATAGCGATTTTTAAGAACGGCTCTCCAATATGGAACTTGCTCAAGGAAATATAATACGAGTATTAATAGTTACGAGGCTCTTGCACTCTCGGGCGCTGCTGGCTGTGGTTACTATAAGTGAGGACGGCTAGAGCTCTTATGCTCGTTGACAACCTGGTTCAAATCTATGCCTAACAATGTGGCCAGGCCGCGGAAGCTCTTCTCCCTTCTGCTTACCGTGATCGCCCCCCGCTGCAGGTGTAAAACAGGAGCCGTCTAACTCTTTTAACTCTATAGTCTAAGCTCCTACTAATATTGTGAGACGAATGCGCTATCCACCGTAATACAGTTAGTATACAACGCAGCAGAGAGGACGAAGTTGCGGTGATGGGATGGGCGCCGGTGCCTACGGGATTTGGCGGACCCGGACCGGCGCGGAGTAGATGTCACACGTAAGCAGAACCAACCAACTACCGACTGTTCGATGCTACGTACATATCCTGCCAGAGCAGTACCGGCCGAGAACGGCGAGGCTATTACTAAGTTGCCTTACGTTCCTCAGTGCAAAGAACCGAATAGCAGGGAGCAAGCAGGTTATGTCTGCTTAGGGCTGAGGTAAGATGAGATCAAATGACATTTTGGCGGACGTGCGCCAATGTCCGATTCCAACCCGCATGCATGGGACTTTGGTCACGGGATATCAGCTGGAATCTGTTGGCAGCCGAGGGTTATGTTGCGCGCACACAGCGTACGGCGTATCACAGAATGATGCTCGTGCTTATACGCCGCACGAGATACTGTTGGCTGCGGAAGGAGAGTGGCGGGGCAAGGATGGTTGTTGTACTTCGTGACTGAAGCTTTCAGTCTCTCCGTCGAGGAACGCTCTTAAGCGTGGGACATGTTATGGAACTTATTAATCTAGACTGTCTGCTGTGATACACTCCCCCGCTCTAAGTCCCCTCGATTTCCTGCGGAGCAGCTTAAGCGAACAGGTCGCCTTCAAGACAATAGTGAGTGAGAGGCGGACAACACCTTCCGGGGAAAGCCAGTGAAAAAATCTTTCAGTATATATATAGCTTATGAACAGTGTACAGGTAGCTCAGCACTACAACGACACGACGATCGCTCCGTTTTATGCAAGGGATGCTTTGGACAATCCGTAGTGTAGGCTGGTCGTGCGATTCCCCGCCCTTAGACTAAGTATGTTTTGCGTTATGATGTCCCCACTACCTCGCGGGGTTTCATGTCCGATCGTGAGCGTTCGGCTTGTGTAATAGCAAGGAAGTCATGCCATTTACTTCGGTTAAGGAGCAAACGATTGAGTAATAGGGGCCCTCAATGCGGGAGAGATTTTACTGCCGTATGATGTTCGTGGCTAAGATGGCCATGTGAGCGTCAGTAGCTCTGATTCTCACGATGGTGAGTGAGTCGTCATGTTGTGGAGGAGAGGCATCTGTCACAGTTATGTGTACTACGACGTAAGTCTCTGAGCGGGGGATCGCCTTGGTGTAGACCCTCCGCATTAGCGTACCTCGTTACGCGGAGGAAGGTGAAATCAATCGCACCACGATGTTTCGAAGAAGCGAGAGGCCGGGCGCTAGCTTAGACACCACTTTCCTGCGCCGTTGCAGGTCCAGAACGTCTAGTGACACTCTTCTTCGGTGTACCAGGTTTATAGTGTGTTTCATTTCGGTGAGATTTAGCGGCTCAATCAAATGGCCCCTAGATCATTAATGCTCGCTTCTACAATGCCGTCTAGGCATGTCGTCGAGCTATGCAGGTCGTGAACTCGTGGCATGGCCTCTTCTTTTCAAGTACCTAGTGAAGTTATGCTAGACTGACTCGCAGGGTTTAGAGTCAAGATTTACATACAATAAGCTAATGGGGACTTGTTCCAGTAACATACTTAGTGTACCGTATGTTGTATATCAATCCGGCGGTCTGGTTTCCAAGACGCACTAAGTTGGAGGTGACGATACCGCCGGCAGCAATAGCACGAGATTCACCGGTCTTTCCAAATGGAGGCGTTCCCACCGAATATGTGGGAATGTCCGGGTTAGCCCTATTGATCTTCTCGGCATGCGTAACGAGCACCAAACAGGAAAGAGGATACTGTGAAGTAAGTTGAACGGCCAGCTCATATTTTTTGCTATCAGCTACTCGGCTACACCCTGTCATCCTAGGAAGCAAGTGTTTTGTTGGTTCGCAGTAGGCACTCGACACTAACCTCTTGACCGAGCGCAAACATTAGCAATAATAGCCTAAGCCATAAGAGAAAGCTCCGAGGTGAAGATTCCCGCACTTCGCTCTACCCCGGATTTTGGAGGCACTAGGTACCGTAACCTCTCTGCCCACGCTGATGTAGGTATTCCTCTGGATTTAGAGAGCACAATAACCTTGCTGTGACGTATGAAGCAAAGTCAACAGGTTCGCATACAGCGCCGGCGTATCATGGTGGGAAAAGGAAAAGTAAAGTGGGGGTACACTAATAACGTAGGGATATCAAAGACAAAAAGGGCTGATAAACCGAGAGCTAATAGCCCTGCCTCGGCCCTGCTTAATGCGCAGCTATATTGTTTTTATGCCTATAAAATTCGATGTTTCACAAGTCATACTTGTTAGTTGAAGTAATAATTGTTAGTTCAATCGCTTATAGTTAGCAACCCGAGAAGAATATCCAATCACTTGATACTGAAGAGAATTATGGTGACTGGCATTGAGGGCCTGCAGCACAAGAAAGTTCAAGTGGCGAACTTCGTGGTAATTGACGATCTGGTACATCTGGGACAATAATCCCTTGCTAGTATTTATTTGATAGATCGGGTGCTTGATAGACCGATAATTGGATATCAATATCTCTTTGATGGGCGACTAGGTATATGGGGCAAAATGGACCGCCGCCGTTAAGCAATACCTACTGTAAAACAGCAATGAGGCCCTCATGGTGGCTGGGAGGGCTGCGGGGGAGCGCAGCGCATCCACACCAAAATTTAGGCGCCAAGATTTGACAAGAGAGTGGCCGAGCGATCCGCCTGTGTGGATCAAGCAAATCTGTCTGCCAGTTGAGTGGCTGTCGGGAGCAGCACAAGATTGCCGGCGGCGCGACGTAGAGTCTTAGTGGGCTCGCCTGTGAATATGGCTGAAGGACAATCTACCAGTCGAGGCGGTGGAAGAATTAAATGTCGGAAAACTGTTGGGGGTAACAGTGGTAAGTCTGGCTTTTAATTCTTCCACGACCTCGCCAGTCATGATATCGTCTTATACATTGACGGAGCTTCAGCCTTTGATGTCACGGGGTTAGGTACTCAGTAGTACGGGTATGTGTATGTAAGTAAAGGGCTGAGGAAGATAGGTAAGCGCTTGTTGATTTAGGTGTAGAGCCTGAGCCTAGGCGATCGCCAAGGAAATTTACGGAGATATCGCTACATAGTAGGTCCGTTCGTGCCCCATGCTATCTTCAGCTGTTCTCGTAGACGGCTGAAAGCTCATGCTTAGTACACCAAGAAGCTAACTAACATTGCATCTCGAGAGGCAAATTGGATCAGATTTGTCACTGCTAGTAAAGTTGAACGAGATGACAGCTCTCTTGCCAAGCAATTGGTTTAGAACCTATCCTTTATTCGATATGGCACAACTAATGGATTAGGCGTAGGCAGAGCCATAGCAGAACAAGCACAGTTAGTTAGGGTGAGCTAACTCTTGCAGACGCGTGGCAACTCTAGGAAGGGTGTCTGTAACACCACAATGCCAGAACGCAGACAGGGCGGACGCTGTTTGCAAACAGTAGTGTGGTGGCCAACCAACTCTTCGTGTTAGTGTGATAGATCTGCGTCGAAGGGAAGCATAATGCGCATTTTGGGTCCCCTGACGTGCCACCGGATGGCCTGAGTACTGGCCTGAGCACGAAAAGCAGGAAAAGGGGCTGCATATCGCCTCAATCCGGATAGTTGCGGTCAACCAATATTAACCAATCTCCCGGCAACGAAGCCTATCTGGTGTACCAGGTGCTGCCGAGACACGTACTGCTCAGCCATGCTATACAGTGGCAATGCGGATCGGTTTGGGGAAGGGTGCAGCAAGCAGGTTAACGGTTAAGTAGTCTCCATGTTCCCGGCATTTCATAGGGCGGCTGGCTGGGCACGCAGACGCCGGACGGGTAATTTACCTTGATCCGACAGGCGTTCAGCCTTGTAAGGTCTGTAGGGTGATGGTGCAGATGGCTTATGGATTGAGCATTGTCGCACGCCAAGTCCTCAGCACACCCATATATTTGCAACTAGCATTATCTGGCTCAGTATGGCGCACCTGGCTGACGACCGAGCATTTTGGCCACCATTACACTACAGATGGACAGCCAAGCGGTCCGTTTTTGTTTCCATCGTATACCTATTGAAGGGATGGCTTTGTGATATATATCACGACCTTTTGACGAACCCCTGGGGGTGGACCTCGCGCAGTACTGCTCGCGTCAGAAGCGCCAAACCATGAACCTAGAATCCGTAGTGTAAATCGCACAGTATAATTGGCATACACATAAAGCTCAGGCAAATATCTCTAGCTAGTTTAGAAGACCTCACCAAAGCTAAAAGAACGTGTATAGATATACCGTGTTAGGCGAATCTGGCAAGTCATGAGGCCTAATATATTTACTAGATATTGATTGGCTGATTACCTACTTAGGTAGGTATTGACGGAGAGCCAGGCAAGCCCTACGAGCCCCATAGGCTATTGTTAAGGCTGTAGTATTCCCGCGTTAACCTAATTTTAGTAATGATGGAGAAGTGATGAGACAACACTCCAGTCGCATCGTAAGTTTTGCATGCAAGGCCAGGCAAAGCATGTCCTTACGCAGTATAAAGATGCAGCAATACTGTAAGTTCTGCATCAGAATGCAACGCGACCGGTGTACGACGTAGGTTGACCATCCCCAACAGCTCGTATTGTAACCTCGTTAGCTGCCACTTGTTGAGATCTGGCTGAAGTGATATCAAAGTAGTTGGGAAATTAGTTGTTGTACCAAAACGACTCCCGCGTCATGTAGAAACGTCGCCTATTGTGCTGTACACTTACGCATCTAGGGAAGGCGAAGACATGACATAATAACAACTCAAGGCAGATAAGAGAGTCACCGGTCGAGCCGGTGTTAGTGAAACTATACACTGTTTCCGCAATGATGAGAAACCTGACTAACAAGCAGTAACCTTGCTCGATGAAGCTGCAGCGCCAAGTTTATTCATGCTACAGAACACGGAACTTTGGTTCATTACAACGACATCCAATCAATACCTCGCGATCGCGGTGCAGGCGCACGGAATATGCCATGTCTAGCGTTGGGAGACTGCCGAAATCAAGGATCTACTCAGTATAGGACGATGCCGGTGCGCGGTTGGCGTAGATCCAATAGGCGCCTGGGTCACGTATGTATCCTAGGTATTTCGCACCGTAGCTGGTACAGTGTTGTAAAGAATCTCCAGCCGATGTGTCGATGTAGGTAGGGTATTGTTTCCTACTGCCACGGCCGACTGCCGGGCGGTATCCCGGATATGCCAGGGGCTGTTGTGTTGTATGTACCCCTGGAAGCGATCAGATTCGCACACGGTCCGCCCATGCTTGCATATTCTCCAATTTACGTATAGTATATCATTCCAAGGAAAATGACAAGTTTCGTGCATTTTTGAGCCCATGGAGTTGCTGCGGGAGCGGCCGCCAAGGTGCGATTGGTGAGACATTGTTGTTTGACGACATCATCGCTAAAAAGATTTCCATCATAGCGCAGGCCTTGCACAGCCGCACGTGGGGCGACATTGATAACTCAGCAGCAACCAGGCATCCCATTAGGTAGAAGCTAGACGAATTTGGTGCCCACCTGGAGAAGTCATTCGGCCCTACGCTAGAATCATGTCTCAGTGCAAGTTTCGGACTCACCAGTGTACTGCCAGTGGTCAATCACGCACGCTTCAGCATAGGTCACGATTGACCAGTTACCGGTGACATGCGGGTGGCCACTTGACAAACTCTTTGTCATCTTTACACTTCGAAATTCGTTATCTGGTAGTCGTCGTCATCACCAACACCACCATGCTTTATAACGCCACGAGCTCGATTGTATAATACCGCCGTGGGGTTACGTAAGTGGGTTCTTATACTATTAGTATATAGGTATAGTCTTCAAACACCCTCCCGAGCTCCCTCGCCTCCTAAGGGGTTCAATAGCCGGAGGTCAAGCTCGGTGTTTCGGGAGTTGGGATGAGTTAGGACTAGCGTAAGGCTTAGACAACTTGATGTAACATCATGATCAACGTTGCCCCCAAGCCAGACCCTCATCGTGTGGCCGAGTAAAATAAGTCGGCTAATCTGGGAACTTAAATCTACCTACTCACTCGTCGGACGACTGGAGACACCAGCACGACGGAAGGAAATAATTACATGTAGCACTATAAGTCAAATACAAGGGTTAGCTTGATGCGCCATGTCTCTTTGTTTTCTTGTTTGAGGAACTTACACTACAGCCACCTTTAGCCAACATTGGCATAACACTGGCTATCTACTTACGGTAAAACAGCTAATGCTATATGGCAGAAATTTTCGCCGTAGATATACATGAACGAGCTACATGCAGTGGTGCGGAACAAACCAAGACATGAGTAATTACTACACAACATGTAGCAGTCTAGGTCAAGTCGACGAGCAAATGATTGATTGGTTTATTCCGATATCCCAAGCGGCAATTCGCAACAGGGTTGATCCGAACAATTTATCAAAATCAAAATCCGAAGTGCTGATCATGGCAAGAAATATATATCTAGCGGGGGAATGCTGCTACATGGTTTCTCTCATACTACGCTGCTTCGCGAGAGTCACATCAGGCATACAGTATCTAGGAGTTTATAGAAATGAATTTATGACGGTATCCTCAATCTGAATAATCTCGTCGAGGACTTTTACACTACCTTTTACTTTAATACCCAACTGGGAAATCGCATAGTCCAGACTCCTCTCCCTCGGAATAACTTACTACAATTGGCCAAATATGTCTAACACATGAACTTCGTATCAGATATTAGAAAGCCGTAATTTACCAGGCATTCCCCTAGTTTTCCTATCTGCACAACGTACATTAACTACATTGACTACTACATCATTCAGGTAGGGCTGGGAACCTGCCCGCACAAGCTTGCATCGAAATTAGGGCCGTGCTCAACCGACAACCGACGCGTAAAAGGGCTTCCCACTAGCCTCTTTCGGTATCGAACTCGTGGCACCTCCCACCGCCTCTAGGTATTTCTCATTCTTGGCATACCTCTTGGCATACCAGTACTAACTCTAACCCTTTTAGTCGATTCAGCAGCCAAAGAGCCAATCGCGTGAGAACAATTGCTAGGTAGCTTGTTCCACAACCCTATAGGGCTGAAAAAGGGCTGGGGGGCTTTCGCAAACATTGCTTTTTCCTTTTCCGAGCCACTCAAGTCATCATGCCTGTGTAACTACTCAGATGCTGTAGTAGGTATGCCTTGTGGTATGGAACTTTCTTGTATCAACTGCGTCTACGCAAATTGAAGAAACAAAAAGAGGACTGCAGAGAAGCAGTAACATGACTAGCAGCCGTCATCGCAACCTCGAAGACAATTACAAATTCCATAGTGCTCAGTCATGCACCAAGTTGGAGACTTCCTTCCCGATCAGTACATCTCAATGGTGGGAGAATATTGAAACCTTGGCTCGAGAAGAGTGTCGGACTTACACCGGAAACGGAAATACGATCGATACGTAGCTCGGCTGCTATCAGTGCCAACTCAGATGCACCTCGGCCTTGCTTACAGGCAAGAGAGATAGGTATAGTGTAGAGGTATATCCCGAACACACGGTCAGGGAGGAACTAACACCATAACAACATACCTAGCGTGCCGGCTTCTTCTTACCACCACCATCCCGATATACCAAACCTTGACAAATGAATGATGGCGGGATTGACAAGAACCAGCCTTTAAATATTATTGTCAAGTTTCTTGTTCAAGTAAAAAGTCTCATTATGTAATTTCCCTGAACTAGGTAACCTTGTGTACTTTCCCCGGGACCGAGCTTACGGAGCTCTCGCCAAGCCAAGCTAGGCGACCGAAAATCACCAATGTGAGGTTTGCTATGTCATGATCCGACCACTACACTAAGTAGGTATTTACTTATGCTCTCCAGAACATGCTGACTTTGGTCTTACCAACCGGGATCTCAAACAGCAACAGCACTCGGCCCTACTTCGCCGTCACATCGCCTACCAAATACTATATCCAGTTATGAATAAAACGCGATCACTCTACTGTAGTCCGAGAAAACTGTTGGATGGAACGATGAACACATGATACCTATCTGTTGCTTACTTGTTTTAGTTGATATCCTGCCAACCCCCGAGTACGTCAGTGTGGACTAACTACTTCTGCTCAAGTATCTAACTAGTCTATCCTGGATAGACAGACTGTGGATTCGCGATAACTGCAAGCGGGATAACTGTTGGCAGAGCCACAGGTGCAATTGCACAGATGACCGACAATCCGAGCCATTCTGTGGATATCTAATTGGAATATATCGCCTGCATGCATAGTCTGGATGGTAAGAAACGCAGACAAACAGCTCACAACAATTTAGCATCGTCCGGCTTCCCCTTTACGGATGATGAGCTCCAGCAGTACATGTATGATATTGGTGCGGTACATAACCCCGTCGTGGGAGCGAGATAGCTGACTAAGACGTCTCGGTAGTCTTTGGCTAAGACACAAGCCAGAAGGATGTGCTCCGACCCCCTACCTACTCTTTCTTATATATATACATATATATGCAAATGCCGCTATATGTCTGTACTAGATCCATGTGGAGACATAGGAAGCGGGAAGTTGGCACTACATTTACACTAGAAGGCATTATGGAAGTTTAGAAGAGTCAGCTGGCTCGGCTGGTTCTAGTGTTAGTTTTTTCTCGTCAGGGCTGACTACTCACGACACAAAGAGAGAACTCCACTCCCAACGCGGCCAAGTCCACTTGTTATCCTACTCTGTTGTTGGCCATCTTGGCAAGTTTGGTTTTAAGTGAAGCATACGTAACAAGAGGGTCCCCGATTCGTACTGCCGGGCGCCCTTGCAGTCTAGTGTAGACACAAGGCTTGATACTTCATAGTTGAACGTATAAGCGAAGACTTACACCTGCTTACTTATAGACAACTTCTGTTGGGGAGTATTTCACGGGCCACTTTTAAGGCTGAATATACATTTCCCTCGTAGATCGACCTGCGTATGCTTCATAGCCAATTGATAAAAGCATTATTCAATTACAACCTCTCTTGTAAGATTTTCCCTACATCGGCCTTTTCCTATGAGTACGGCCTGAAGGGATGAGGCCGAACAAGGAGGGTCCGAGTTGGCAAATGCCAGCGCCATGATGGTGTTACGAAACAGAGAGAACTCAATGCAATCTAGAGTTGTAGTACGTCTACAAACAGCAGCTTTAGAGGATGCCACAGATGCACATGGGTTATTGTTCACCATATCTAGAAAAACGCAGGACATGGTAGTTGAGGTGTCTGAGGCGTCCACCATTTGCCATTGAGCACGCCTGACTATGTGAAACGGGAGACAACCTACCAAGGACGTACCCTGGAAGCATGATGCGAAGGCGTCGCTAATGGGCAAATATCACGATTACATGGGTATCAAAAGTGAGGCATACTAAGAAGTGTAGGTATGGTGTCGGAGGCAGTGTACAGAGGCAAGCCAGACAGGCCAGGCGTGTACACTACAACTACACTACACTACACTACACTACACATTTCTTCGCAAGCCATGAGCACAAGGTGACAAGGTGACAAGTCGACAAGGTGGAACACGACCACTAGCCAACATGCCGGGATGTGTGTCGTTGGCCGAGGTCACTGCGAGACTTACCTAAAGGTGCAACAAGACCAACCCGAACAAGCTAAGTCGGTGTACGTCGACAGAAGTAGAATAGGTACCCTCAGTACATGTAGGCATGGCGAGGCATGGTACACAGCTCGGCAGAGCATTGCACTACGTGTACCCCCTCCTCCGCTTTTAAATATTTGTCGGCGTACAGGCAGGTAGGGCCTGCTCCCTGCTCCCTGTCTGCTGCCCTGTCAATGTCGAATGGAGAGCGCCATGTAGAGGTACCAGCTGCAATCAGCATGCCCATGTACCCAGACCCCTGCACGCAATCCACAACCCGCGACCCAAACCCCCTGTAGGGAGGGTAGACGCTAGCAGACGCCACCAGCGCAATCTGCTCAACCCTGCCGTTTCCTCAAAGGGCTGAAGAACAGACCCGCGCCCGCCCACCCACAGCATTCCCATAGGGCAGAGCAGGCAGAGCAGGCAGCGTCGCAGCCATCCACAGGGCCCCAGCCTATTATACAACAGGTAAGTACAATGTATGTAAGTATTAGTATGCTAGTACAATATAAGTATACTAAGTACATACCCCTACATACCCTCGTCGACGCTACCTGCATAGGGTAATGGCGTCGACCTACCGTCAACCTACCTACCCGCTATTATACCTCTTACCCTTATTTACCTACCGACCCAACCTACCTAATAAACTCGCTCTGCCTCTCGTCCTCACCCCTCCAACTGTGGTTGTATGTGATCTGTCTCAGTCGTCCTGCGCGCACCGGAAGGGAGAGCTCCATCTGAAATTGGGCTTATGGTTGGCAAAGTTGACTGCTGCTGATCTCGATATACCTACAGCAATATCACCACACCGAGACCGCCTGTTCGCGTAGACGTCCAGTCCAGTCTAGCCCAGCTCCCTGTTCTGTCCTCGACTCGACTCGACTCGACTTGACGTAACAACAGAGGTAGAGAGGGGTTCAGAGAAAGCTTTCACCCCGTCGCCCTCGCCGGTCTCGCCATTGAGTAGCGTCTGTGTTGCTGCTGGTGTGATTGGCACAGTCCCAACTGGTCAAGCTGCCACAGCATTCGCCTAGCAGATTGGCAGATCCGCCCTCTCCGCCGCCTTGTGCCTCCCGACCCTCGACCCTCGATGATACGTCTTGTGTACCGACCTACCAGCTTGAGTTACTCCGACGAGCCAGGTCCAATCTATCCAGTCTAGATACAGCCACAATCTGGCGAGCCGTTCTGGTCGGTCCTCCCTGATCATGACGTTTTCTGTTCCCCCCCATCTCGACAATAACGAACCGCTGCTCTCTCGCGCGAGTCTCTCTTTCTTTCTGCGATTAACACGACTAACACTCAATTTGTTGGTTGAACAGCGGCTACTCCTATCCCTACTTGCCACTACCATTCCGTCACCCATCTGTCCATCTCGAGATATTTCTCTTGGCCTTGGTAACAGCGCTGCCATTGTTGCTGCGACACAGAGTTGCTGGACGTCCAGTTCGCTTCATTCTATGACCTGTCATTAATTGCGCCAACAGCCGCCTTCCCTGGCCGCATACGCCATCCCTCACAGTGTTTCCCTGGGGACACCCTGATTCAGCCGCAATTGGCCTTGAGAGGTCACCAGTGGCGCACATTTACCGAGTCATACGATTTTCCGAGGGCAGGTTCCTCGCTCCCAATGCAAGGCACAATGGATATACCTTCACGATATTCTCCCCGCGAGCCGGGAGGCCCTCCGCCAGCTATATACATAGAAGAATCTGGCCACTTTGATAGATCTGGTCGCTTTGGCCATCCGCGACCTCAAGCCTCTAACTTCTCTCCCTCTTCCATACCCATGTCAATACCAAACAACCGTGGTCGAATCCCAGAGGATGACGTTCCCCCTCCATTACCGCCTCCCAGATTCCTGCATGAAATGGGCCTTCCTGGACCGCCAAATCATGAACGGATACCTTCAATCGATTCGAACGCCAGCTGGGAGAGTTCG
This sequence comes from Xylaria venustula, assembly GCA_022578775.1. NCBI lineage: Eukaryota > Fungi > Ascomycota > Sordariomycetes > Xylariales > Xylariaceae > Xylaria > Xylaria venustula. The sequence goes on along the minus strand of MU389356.1, from coordinate 149,595 downwards.
AGACGTGACAGCGAAGGCGACTATTTGCGATTTAGGAAGCAGGAGGTTAGTCGACCGCAAAGAGATGAGGGTTATCACAGTATGAACTCAACTTTTTCATCAATTGGGTACGTGAATTATAAAAATGGTCGTTTGGTGGCCAGGCCCTCCATGGATATTACGTAGTGTCAGCTAACCTCCAGCACTACAGTTCTCAAGACTCGCTTCCGAAAAAACTTTTCATGTCCCATAATCTTTGTTTGAATAAGTCTGCAGCGAGTGATTATGATAGCCATCTTCTGAAAAAGTTGGATTCGCGTCGTGTTTTCGACAACCGCTCGCCTCCTCGCAGGTCTGGACTGGCTATGTCTTTAGACCAAAATCGACCTGAACCCCCTCGTCACCCTAACGTCCCCCAGCTCTCTCTGCCTGTCCGGTTGAATAACCAACCCCTGGCAGATCATTCTAGTCGTTTCACAGAAGCCCCCACACAAACAACGTCGACAGCATCACCACGTAGCACGTCATACTACCAGGCCAGTGGTCCTGAGTACCGCTCGCCCGTTGAATTGACAGACGTAGACCGCTCACCACGCTACAGAGCAAGGCGGAACAATAGCGACGATGCCACTATGTCAATACATAGCGGTTACGACAATGGGGAGGACACGGATTTCCCCATGGAGGAGACGTCGGGTATCAGGAGGTTACGTATCGACGACCCTCATGGGCGGCCGGACTTTCAAGCTGTTGGGCAGAAGAGGCGTGCATCATCGCCGCCAGGTGGAGACAGTCCACCACAAGGACCAATGAATTCGAGTGACTCTACAAGGCGTCGCGACGGCGTCGGAAGAGGATCTCCAGCCCCACGACTGAGTTTGGTTCCTCCGAGCTCATTATCCTCAGCATCATCCGCTGGGCGCAGTGCGTCCTACGTTTCAACGGTATCCTTCAATACGAGTATCTCAAGCCTGACCTCGTTCGGCGGTAGGTCGCCCAGCGGACTATCATCTGGAGGTTTATCTCCGGTGGATATGATGACCAGTTCCCCTTACAACACACCTATAACACTCGGCCCCTCTTCAAGTAACCCATTTGGTCGGGGACCTCATCAGCGAAACATGAGCAGTGAAAACAGGCAACTTGCTTCGCCCCGTAAAGTTGTCGAAGTACCAAAAGCCACCATCTCAAAGCTACAAGGAGGCTTCCTCATGTGTGAATGCTGCCCCAAGAAGCCCAAGAAGTTTGAGACGCCCGAGGAATTAAGGTTCGTGACGCGCATATATTCCCTATCGTTCTCTAGATGACATGTTGCTAATACGAATGAAACCTAGTGCACATGAAGCTGAGAAGCAATATGAGTGCTCCTTCTGTGGTAATCGCTTCAAGAACAAGAACGAGGCTGAGCGTCATCAAAACAGTCTGCATGTTAGGCGACATAGCTGGTCATGCTCCGCGCTCCTCGTGAACGGCTTCGACAGAGCTTTCCATGAAAGTACCAACAGACCCGGCGAAGCCGATACGTGTGGCTACTGTGGTGAGGAATTTGGTCGCAGTGGCGGGGCTGCACGGGCGCGGCACGCGACTGAGCGCGACTGGGATATGCGACTGAAGCATTTGCAGGAAGCGCACAAATTCCGGGAGTGCAATTCGAGCAAGAAATTCTACCGGGCAGATCATTTCCGACAGCATCTCAAGCATAGTCACGCCGGCACAAGCGGGAAGTGGACTAACATGCTAGAGAATGCCTGTATGTTGGACGAAGAGCCGCCGCAACCTCCTCGGTGACCAAGGGATCCAAACACAACCCCGCCGCCGGATGGGTAACTAGCTAGCTCAGCATGATGATGCGATTCAGCGGTACTGATGCACGGCTGAGGCGTTGTCATGTTTCAAGTACTCTTGACAAGCTTTTTGGTCCGCTCCCGTCAACAAGTCACGCCGTCTACCACGTTGCCCGCAAGTACTTGCTGCACTTTAGGCACGATGTACTGACCGCTGTTGGCAGTTTAGATGCTTAATGCATCCATGGGTCCCAGGGCCCACCCTTTTGACAATTGACTGTTAATGGTCCTTGTACGAGCGGCGCTGCGTGCTGACGGCGCGCGTTCGCACTCGTACGGCTCTGGCCATATTGTCATAATGACGAATTTTCAAAATTACCAGCATAAACTTCATCATCTATGCAAGTGACCAGTAGTCGTTCTATACCGCTAGTATTTCGCATAGCAACGATATAGATGCAGATGGCCTAGGAAAACCACAGTTTGCAAAGCACGCACACTCGGGTCGAGGAGCCGCTGCTTAGCTACCTACCCCGGCCCAGAATGTCCCGAATAAGCTGACATGACATTGGGGTCTTTTCTGGGACAGCTACGGTACAACTTTCCATTTGTTTTCCAGCCTTGTTGATCTGAAAAGGACAAGCTACGAGCTAAACAGAATCGTCGAATTGGCCTTAGATCTGGCAAAACCGTAACGAAGCTATGTATCTCACCTATTTATCACGAATGGCATTCTGTTACAGGACGACAGCATCGTCCGGGCGCATAGCAAAAAATGATGTAGCGGATTTCTAAGAATACCCACGGAGGCGGTGAGGGGAACCGACGAACGAGAATGCGACGGATTGTAGAGTGCTACCATACCTGCAGCAAGGTACAATGCCACTGCGGTATAAGTTGCCCAATTCAAGGTCGAATCACCGTCTTGCCGCGCGTGTTGAGAAGGGAGGGGGGGGGCCTGCTTTGCTTTACCGACGGAAGAGAGCCGGCGATAAAATATGGGGAAAAAACTACCTATTGCATTTATGTATATCCACTCAAAAAAAACCTATCACGATCGCTGTCACACATTTTATCTTCATGACGTCCACTGACATGCGCATTAAATGGCGAGGCACGTTTTCTGCTGCTGCAAAGCTTGGGACGATGCTATGTACCTTACCGAGGGTGCGAGGGTGTTTGTCCATAGATGACAAGGACATACGCATGCTTGGGAAGTATGGCAAGCAACCTTGAATACGCTAGACTAACCGCAAGTGGAAGGCCCACCAAACCTGGCTAAGATACACCCGGAGTAGGCGGATTCGTGGGGCGGGAGGGGCAAAGGAACGGAGGGGGCAACGATGTACCCCTCACGTGATTCAGCCCTGTGCCGCGCGAAAAGTGTAATTAATTAAAATTTTTATTTATTTATTTTTTTTTTTTTGGATTGAAAGGATGGATAAGCACAAAGAGGGGCATATGTTGCCGAGCTCTTCCAAGGTTGTTTGTAGGTACAGGTGAAGGTTCTCGGGACTAGTAGAAGAAGTACCTACCCGAGCATTGAGGGGCTACCACTGAGCATCCCTACAGCAAGCAACTTACACGCCGTATTCTACCCGCTATCACACCAACTACGTACATAAGGTACGTACCTTAACCTACTGTACCTACGGTACCGCATTTATCCTGGAGACGCATATCATCTCCAATCTTGATACAAATACTTTGATACATACAAATGCTACCTACACACTACGTCCGAGTGCCGTTGTTTCCGCAAGATCAAAACAGTATGGCCAATCTGTCGAGGATACCAGGTGACGACAACTTATACGTTGGAGGGTAATTACTTATTTATATTTTCATCTTTCTTCCTGCTCATCTCCTTCAGTCTGGTCAGCAAGAGCCGCTAACCAGGTCGCGGCAGGATTTGGGTCTTGAACATAGAGTCTTACAGGAACAAGCTCTTCGAACATAACATCACACATGTCCTCTCCGTCATACAGTTCTCCTTCGAGAAATGGGGCGAGGAGGCCAAGCGCTTCAAGCACATGAGCATCGACATAGACGATGATGAGTCATCAGATATCCTTGTCCGCCTCTCTGCAGCCGTGCGCTTTATCGACGACGGACTGCATCCGCCACCGGGATCTGAACATGAGGGAGTTACGTCGGCGTCAGATCTAGATGCGTCGCCCAAGAATGGCGTCTATGTTCACTGCGCAATGGGCAAATCCCGCTCAGTAAGCTGCGTCGTGGCCTACCTGTTATACAAGTATCCGCATCGCTTCGGCGGCAAGCAATTCGTAGAGTCCCCGGCCTCAACGGAGCGGCGGCGCGCCACGGCCAAAGAAGCCGTGAGGAGCGCACTGCAATACGTCCGCGAAAGCCGACCTGGCGCAGAGCCCAATCCGGGTTTCATGAGGCAGTTAGAGCTGTGGTGGGAAATGGGCTGTCCGGCCGACGACGACGGCGCCGTTGAGCGCCATCCCATCTATCAGAAATGGCTGTATGACGGCATGCTTAAGGAGGCGCGGGATATGAGGATGGCGCCAGACGCCGAGCAGATCCGCTTTGAGGACGAGGTAGAGGGTGAGAAGGAACAAGCAGAGAATTCTACCGTAATACCGGGGGATGGTGGGAAAGAAGTCCGGTGTAAGAAGTGCAGACGTACCCTGGCCACGCCCAACTTCCTGGTCTCCCATACACCTACCGGACAACAGCAGCAGCAGTCCGCCGCTGGTTCGAACTGCGCACACATATTCATCGACACGTTATCTTGGATGCGGCCGGCGCTGGAAGACGGTGCTCTCGACGGCCGGCTCGTCTGTCCAAACTCGAAATGCGGCGCTACCGTCGGCCGGTTCGCATGGCAGGGACTGCAGTGCACGTGCAAGCAGTGGGTGGTTCCGGCGTTCTCCTTAAACCGGAGTCGCGTCGACGAAGTGAGCTCGCGGCCACCCGCCGGCTCTGCCGGGATTCGTATGCCTCCGGGTCGAAATGGCAACCTATAGGAGCTTGACGATTACTTATGCTTACTCATAGCATGGCCGCCCACCGCGAATTTCTTGCTCGCCATGAACGAACCCCCGTTCCGAAAAAACAAACTCACTATATTACTTGGCACACTAGAAGGTCTGTTGGATTTTTTTTCTAGAAACCGGCAGTAATCTGCTAGTGTAGTCAAGTAGTGTAGTTGAAGGATTCTGCAGGGGATGGGATGGATGAGCTGTTGCACCACCACACCTACACAACAATAAGCAAGCGTCGAGATACCGGTACATCACATATGGTCTTTCGTCGATAAGCTTATTTCCCCAGCTACGTATAAGTAAGCCAGCACGCAGTACGACACTATCTATAGTATGACTGGCTCGTAGTCTGGTATAGGAATGTGATCCATTCACCTTCCTACCTATACAATATGTAGTGTAGTGTACGAGGCGACGGATCGGTTTACACTACATACACAGTAAAAGCCCTTGACCGCCCAATCGCCGCTAACTAAGGGGAAATGCATACTATGTAGGTAGTGTAGTGTGGTGTGCGCTACATGGTATATATACGCAGTGTACATACATGACAGACAGCCGCGAAGGAGCTGATTGCCTGCTCCTTTCTAGGCTAAGGATTATATTTATATGTACCTATGTACACTGTTAATTAGTTCACCTTCCCGCCGGCTGACTGATGATTGTTGCATGACGGTTGTTAGTGGCATACTACTGGTGCACGTGGGTAAGGAGAAATAAACCAGGAGATTTAGTTCGAATAGGACGGCGTCCGCCGTCTGTAGAATCTATCGTGATGCGGACGTCTTCTCACATCTAGCAAGTGTGTATACTACTGCACTTGTTTACATATGCGTATAAGTGCTATCGATCTGGTTAGTGTAGTGCACCACCAGATCCCGAATTCCAAATCTTGAATTCGATTCAGCCCTCCCGCCTGACAAACTACCTAGGTAGGTAGTCGAGGTAGGTAGTGTAGCTTGTGCCAGGTACAGTACACACGTGTAGTGTATGATTTCACGCTATTTATGATTCTACGCTAGAATCATTACAGCAACACCATATGCTCGTTCGTTTGACGACCCTGAAGATCAATCCTTGGGCTGCGATCCTTTCTAAGGGTTCACAGTAGTGTCTAAGTACATATACACGTGTAGGGGTAGACTACTCATTTAGTTAGCTTCGTCTTTCCAGTGGTAGTGTATACCTGAATATCTACAATATAATTCATTCGTATGTACCAGCACGAATCCGGCCCAAGAAAGCACGGGGTTGCGGTGATGTAATTGCTTCGAAGTCGTAGTGTAGTTAGTGTAAATTGTCAATTAGCCCGATTTACAAAAGCCATGGTCAGATTCCATCAAGGCTGATGCCTGTAAACCGAGTTGTTTACACATGTATTTAGTTATCCTTACTGCCTGTGCCTTCGGCTTTTGAGAGCACATCCCGTCTTCTACGGCACAGCATAACAGACCTATACCTGGAGTGCATATGTGACAAACAGATAAAGCTACTAGGGTTTTGATACCGGAATCCCATCCCTTTGGTTCCCTACAGCGCGTGTTATACACGAAGACGGCATGTCCGGCCGGCAAAAACAAGGTATAAGTGCAGCAGCAGGAACTTGCTCCTACGTACAGCTGGTTACTCCCGCGCCGCATTGCAACATACTAGATTTATAATCGTAGATAGATATCACCCCAGTACTGCCCCAGTATAACGGCGTAGAGAGAATGTAGCGGGAAATTCATGTACGTGTGCGGCGTATCGGGAGGGGAGGGGGTAATGGGGTGACATTTTCAAATTTCCGTCACTGTCACCGTTACTGTCTCCGTTAGTGGGGGTGGGACAGGGGGTTTTTTCTTACGGGGAAGACATCCTTGGTAAAGTGACATAGGTATATACAGCGTATAACAACAATAACAACCCCGACATCACGGGTCACCGAACAAGAGGCATCTGTGCTGCACCTAGATACACTAACAAGCTAAATGAAATCCCGGGCGCATCGCATAGCATAACATGATCCAACTCATATATGTTCGATTTCCGAGAGCGTTTCATTCACCGTATGTATTATCAGCTGAAACAAAACAGAGCGAGGGAATACCGCAATTCATATTTCATGATATCAAGTATCAGGTGCGATAGATATCTTCTGTAATGGAGGGGAGGGGAAACAAAGTGTCTGTCGGGTGCCGAAACATCGGCAATTTTCGGTGTGCAAAAGACTGGCTGCATGCATTACCAACATGTTTTCTTCAGTATCATACTACCTGCCCAGACTACCCAAAGTGTAGATACCTACCTATTACTCTGGAAGGGAAGGCAAGGCAAGGAAGTATATAGGTATGTAATTAGTAAAAGGGCAGGCAGATAGACTGGGGTTCTCTTTTTCTCCTTTCAGCAAGACAGCCCTGTTTTGTCCGCTCGCCGCCTTATTCATGCATTGCATCATAGTGCCTTGTTGTTGGTTCTTTGATGGGTGATGATACAACGTGCTACTTCCTGTGGTGTATATGTACATATTTCACCCCTCATTTGGGTGTTTACTATATCCGGTAATTTTTATATACACTTCATATGTAGAAAGGGTGACAATATCTAAATCCCAGATCTCAGAAAATACATATAACGTTTGAATGACACAAACTTTTACCAACTAATTTGTTTTTCTACACAGTAATACGTGTGCATCTTCCGCCTCTCCCCCCACCCTCCGTCCCTCCCCGCCCGGGCGACGTGTATACAGCATGGACAGCAAGGAATACATCTGCCGTAAATAGAGCAGGTAAGGAATGTAAAGTAGGTTATATGTGTTTTATTTTATCACCCCATCTAACTACTTCCTTCCCGTTTTTCTAGAAGAACCTGAGACAATGGCCTGGAACGAGACGTTGTTCTAGGCACTATATCCCGGGACTAAGCTCTGGTCGATGTAACACGCCACATCCTACCATATACCCTACCTACACCACTACACTTTCTCCTACAAGATATCTTTTTGCTTTTTCTGCGATTCCCATGACGACAGGGCTAGCCGGACAGGGTCAAGGTGTGTAAGCTGCCTACCTACCTAGGTTACGTATAGGTATAATAAGTACATAAGTATGTACAGTAGGCAGAGACGCTTCGCTACCGTAGTTTGTTACGCACGCCCCGAGCAAACCTTTCTTCATACCAAGCGAGCGGTAACGCTGTCGCATTTTTAGCGGAACCCAGGTCCTTGTTAAAACCAACTGTACTACTACTGTAAGTCAGTATGTAAGTACGGTAGCTACACTTGCTACAGACTACCCTCCTTTCTAGTATTACCATACCAAGTAGTTGGTATGGTGTAGTCATGTTGGCGCGATCCGTCATCAAAATGCTTTAGTGTATGCGTAACCATGCTGCTGGTAGGTAGTGTACACCATCTATTTCACATTTCACATTACCTAACCTGGGTAGTGAGAGTAGCTATCGTAACTTGCCAAGGTCGCCAATCGTGGCTTGTCGCTAGCCAAGGGACACTACCGGTAGAACACTACACAGATCAGCCTTCACATTACCAACTACAACCAAAGAATAGGTAGATAGATAACGTATGAGATCAGTTTATAAAATGCAGATCATAGGTTGGCGGTAGATTTCTCGATTTCTCAAAGAGGGAAATTCAAATCTACGCCATTCGTAGTGCAATATCTAACCTGGTGATGCATACTATACTGCGCAAAGTAGTACTGTCATGAGAACCTTGGGCGTGAACTTAATCAGGTCACCGCGCGGCTCCTCGAAATGCCTCACGACTACACTAGTTATATTTGTCATATATCCGTGAACACTACACTGCAGTATGAAGTGTACACTACACCGCGAGGTCAAAATTGAACGTCGACGATGACTGGGCAGTATGGGTTAGGTCAGCTAACAGTAGGGTAGGGCAGTATACTAGTAGGTTTAGTCCAATGGAGTAATAAGCGAGCGGGATGGAACCCCCTAGGTAGTTAGTAGGAGATAATAGTACCCGATAGTTCATGCCGAGCTGAATACCTACTTAAGTAGTTTAGCACGGTATAATAGATGATTATTTACAATACACTACACTCCCTGTGTTTGTATACTTCTTTCGTAGGTGATAACGTAAAGAGAGGGTGTGAGTAGGTATGTAGGTTCGGGTATTTTTCGCGACTGGGACCAGGTAGGCAGGTAGTTAAGGTAGGGTAAGTTTAAAAGGGATGAAGCCAGGGGCAAGCATCAGACATTGATTAGTAAATGAGAGAATAGTACTGTGCGCCGACTGTAAGTGATAGAACGTGACTGAAAAAGAATGGACGCAAAGTACTTCTCACATTAGAAAGATGCGGTTTTACCAGTCTCTGCATATTGAAAAGTCTGGGTATGCAGCTGGAACTTCCTCCACAAGCTTCACATTGTACCTACATGAGGCATGTCCATCCCGGGCCCGTCCGGGGCCCGTCCGTACCTGGGACTTCGCTCAATCACTTACTTAACCTTAGACAACAAAGATCTGGCTCGCACAAGCATACATATGCATGAGACACAGATATGCCGGCCGCGCCCAACGAACCAAGTAATGAACGAACCTGGTATCACACCTACATACATTGGTACTGAGTGCTAGCTAGGTAAGTATTTCCCCATCAGGTTGACATCCGAGAATCCGCGCCGTCCGGGGCCCCGACTCCGAAATGGGTACTACAATATCCACCCAGCCGGAGATTTGTCCTCGGTATGCGCGGCGAGCGGTAGCCGAGTCAAACTGTCGCGTCTGACCAGGACAGTGTAAGTAAGTGCCTTGAACATCTACATATCCTCGCATACTTATGTACGTGTACGTATAGTATAAGCACGCCAGCGCAACTACACATGTGGATGCGCTCCGTGTCTACATTCATGTACGTCTCCCGGAGGTTGCTTTAACTTACAAGTTCAGGAAACGAGTTGTCGACCGGCAAAACAAACACTAAACACGGCGTATCCCTTCTCGGTTACCAGCATCGCCCCTCAGTCACGAGAGCAATTCTTCTGCTCATTGCGTACTGGACCTGCACTACCTGCCCCTATACACAAGTGTAGGTCTCAATATGTAGTAGTGTATACCAGAAATGCCCAATCCAGCCCGATATATTACATGGCAATAAGGCAGGGTTTGCGACATGCATCGGATATGCGCGCGCGCAGTACACGTATGATTTCGCGAAGTCCAGACGGGAGGGCGGGTGACGGAGCGGATTGGGTCATGACGTACACTTCATACATATAGGTACCTACCCCATGCATGCCAGATGCCGCGGGATCACATACCTTCATCCGCGACGAAATCCCGCGACGGTGGTAAATGGGTGTGTCCCCATTAAAAGGTAGGTGAGGTAGCTAGCTGTCGCATGGACCAGTGCCGTTGAGGAAAGCTCTGCGTACTGTTGAAATGCTTAAAAGGCTATCTGGGGTCTGCTTTGTCTATACCTAGGTGACCGTCGATCGTTGACGAGAACAATAATGCTCACTTGCTTACGCCTTATATGCTTATCTTTCTGGGAAAATTAGCTAGGTAGGGGTTGACCTTGAAGTCAAGGCATCCGTATGTATACCGAGAATTCGCATCTGATATTACGGGAAGGGAATATGAGTTGCTCTTTGCACAGTTCCATAATGAGGGACCTTTCCGCTTGGCAGGGGTCGAATCGAAAGGATGTCCCAGTGAACATATGTACAGAATTCAGTCAGAGGGCCTAGGCTGACACTGTTGCATTGTAGTGACGGGGAGAAGAGTGTGATTGTGAGAAGCTGCGCACGAAGGATACCTATAGCTGAGGGTATGAGTTGTAATATTCCAACCTAAGCTGACGCCCAGGCGAGGGCCGGGCTTAGGTGTCTCGAGTGTGTCGTGTCTTAGAGCCATCGGATAAGCTAAGTGATTGGTCAATTAAGGCGACGAGCATCCTTCTCGTCAGAGATCCTTCCGCTTCGATGGGTATCACCAGCGGGATTGGTGAGATAAGCCTTACACGGCCCTCGCTATGCACCTCGAGGTGTTCCCAATTCCACAATAAATCCAATCAAGATCCTCGAAGAATATGAAGGCTTGCATTTGCTGACTTTACCAAGACGATTGGGATCTTAGTAAGAAGGACGGAGCGGGAGGCGAAACGCCTTCTGGCCAACAACGCCCGTTGATTGACTTGGTCAAATTGTTCCCAAAACCATCATCATCCAATGAAAATCGTATTTCCTTTCAAACTCCCCTGCTCCTTTTGCATCACCAGAAAATTTGACAGCTCTTAGCGAGGCCTGCATATGCGATTGAGGCAATACGCCGTGTGTGGTATTATCCCATGACGCTTTTCCAGGGAGCCGATTGGCGGCGTCCTCTGAGCTCTGCTAATTAGCTGATCTTGGGAATCCGCCCGCCAGCTAATCGAATGGCCGCCTGACACTTGGATATAGAACCTCGTGCTCGGTATTAGATCTGCCCTTGCATCGAGCATCGTCGAAGTGATGGCGTCAGACTATTTTTACTTGCAAATTGTATATGTAGTGTATGTAGAATGTACGGCCTCGTCTGTACTTGATAGTGGCGATGATGCAGGATGACGAACCATCCATAAACTTGGAGCTTTGTTCACGTGATGAAGCGACCACGATTTTCCGCGCTTGGCGACCTCAGGTGGACTACAACGCACATACATATGAAGCGACCGGCGAGAGATCTGTTGAGATGGTGGAAATCCTTTCCGTGCGGTCCGGGACACCCGGTACCAAAACGGTAGAGTCTACGGACCGAGATAGGCAATTTTGCTTCGTGGAGATTGCGTTTTGCCTATTACATCGATCAGTTACCGATGACGAGAGACTAGACCCAGCACACAGTGTAAGCGAATTTGTCTCACCCTCATGAAATCGCATCAGGGGTCTACCCATCTCCAGATGGAATTGTTGCGAAAAGTGAGGGGGAGAAACCGGTACTGCAAAGCCCCGACTGCTCCGAATGGCGTCTGTATTGCATATGCAGCCTTGTAGAGTCCAAACCCCCATCTCTTTTGAGAAACTGAGGCCATATCTAGGCAGAACGGGAATAGATCAAGTGTTGCAGCGTGTAAAATGCCGATCCCGCAGCCCGGACCTACCCTAGTCTTTCGTTTATATCGATCGGAGGTATCCCGGCTTCAATAGGGTGTAACGTTCCGTGTCACGGGGATTATCGCCGACGTGGGATATTTCATCTTCATTGGGGCGCAGAGGTCTCGGAACGGCTATTGGGCAATAGAGGGGCTTAGGAAAGGCAGCTTACCAAGCGCAGGGCCAGGCGAATGAATGGTTACATTGCCTTATTTTAATGAGTGGCTGGACATACATGCAGCTGAGAGCTGTGTCACGATAATACCTCTGCCCTTTCTGGACTGATTTGTCCGGCGGTGTATCGATACATAGGTACAGAATCTACAGCTTGTCTTGCAATTCGACACCCTCAAGTTAGGTGGTTGTCGTGCAGCTGCTAGATGGTGTTCTGCATGCCGCTCTCTTGCTCAACATTTTCAATGGAGAATCTCACATCCACCCCTCTCCCAATGTTTTGTTGGGTCTCATTGCGTCAGTAGCGAAACGGCGCAGAAGCACTTGACGCCATAACCGGGGACCTAATACATTGCTTGTGGAGAAGAATATGAGAAGGAAGAAAGCTTTATTATTGACAGGGAGCGTTCAGTTACCCCAACCCAGGGCAGCTTGAATCGCCTATATCGCGGCAATGTGCAAATCACCGTCTACGTTCGAAATACTGAGTAGGCATAAGAAGCATAAAGGCGAAATCTTAGGGCTTCGTTTGCCGAGCTCCTTTAGGTATAAGGACCCGAAGAAAGAACACGAAGTACAACTGTAGGTGTGATCCATTCGGAAGCCGAGGCCCCATGGTGTGTTCGCAAAGCGTTAGGCCGTTGAAAGTTGTCCTGTAGCATAGGGTGTGAGCGTATTGACGACGTCAGCACCAGGTTGATGCGGCCCCTTCAGATCGGCCATTGTAACGATTACCTAAGTGCGGGATGAGCCGGGCCAATGTTCACAATGAAACAACCATTTCAGTCAAATGTTGACTCCTTGGGTATTGCGGGGAGATTAGCAAATAGGCTGATAAGCGATCATTGAAAACCCAGGCGATTGAGACTCTCGTCACGGTGCTTGGTCTGGCAAGATACAACCTTCTATCGTCTCTAAGCTTCGAAATAGGAATAGCCTCTATAAGAAACCGAGGAGGAATCTATTAATTCTGCGTTGTACGAGAAACTGGGGGCTAATATAGTCACATACGATGTACTGTAGACACCAGTTGAGACCAAGCGATAGCCAGCGATGTTAAGTGGGCTCGTAATCCAAGGCGAAAGGTGGAGAATAGATCGCTTCTAGGACGATAAATGCAGAGACGGCGCCCGTAAATGGGGCATTAACTGGATTCGGAATTATCTTGGGCAGGAGCTTAGGATAAAGTCACATCCATAAGGCTGATCGTATACTAAGGATTCTCTTGGAAGGATTCGGCACTGGATTGGTGTGGCACCTGCAAGTGATGTGATGTGTGTGCCGGGTATCGCTTGTGGATCGAGTCCTACTCGAATTCCCGGTCAGCGATACTAATTAGGCATTCATCGTCCAATATACGGATACTCGACTGCAACCTGCATCGTATGTGTTGTTTGGCGGAATGCAGAGAGACGTACCGATGATACAAGGCCCAGAGTATATCGACATGTAGCCCTACATGGCGACAGGGCAAAGCTAGTTGAGCATAAGCGATCATAAGCACACACGAGCCAATCTCACGCGGGCCGATGTATCCCACCCGCGTCTCTGATTCGGATCACTGACACCACAACTCAGGGATCCACGAGACTTTCCTGTGATGGTTCGTTGAGCGCTGACGCAATGTAAGCACTAGACTTGTTGGGGATGTAGATTCATTCGGTCTTTCTTTGACGCAGCATTTCATACGGCCGTGGATTGAGGAATGGGGTGCGCCCGCAGCATGAGTCGTCAAATGATGAAGGCAGCTTAGAAGTTGTTAACGAAAACGGGTTGGAGCCCTCGGTCAAATTTCATGCCGCTAAATATGCAACACCCGAAATCTAGAACCATGAGGGCATGTTGGAAGTGTGTTAGAGGGGTCGTTTTTATCTTTGAGCTGTACGCGAAATGGATGTATGTTCTTCACATCTCGAGTCTCTCAAATTTTCAAGACCGCTCCATCACAGTACGAAGGACCAAATCCATGTAAATATGAGCGGGTGTATACCTAGGCAAAGAAAGCAGGCATCCTGCGAGGAGAGACAAGGTGTGTCTCGATAGATTCCCGTAAATGGTAATGTGGAATGGAGGGTATGCGAGACGACGTTGTTCCCCATACGTCGGCCGCAGTCGTCTCTTCCATGTGAGTAGCACCTGGGGCATGCCTAGCATGGTAGCAGTTGAACATCCCGTCTTATTGGAGAGATGTACAGTCTTTCTCGGAGCAACAGGCTTGCACAGACTCGACGTGCGCCCGGCGGCAAACTAAGTGCAGTTTAACGCGAGATTTAAGAGCTGGGTAGGCGACACTACCACGCCTGAGACCAGAACACAACAAGTGACACCAGCACATCGTTGTCGTGCCGCATGATTGCATACACGCACCTAAGTGCATAAACAGTCTCTCGAAGCTTTGGTAGCGATGCAAAGCATTGCTACTGGTGCTGGGTGCCAGCTATTCACTTAGCTCAAGAAAAAAGGGACAGCATTTACAGGCGTGTGCACATTATCTAGGAGCAAGCCAGGGCGGCGTTCTCGAGGCTCAGGGTAGGTTCTTGGGGACGGAAGGAAAGAAATTAGGGTTGTTCAGACGTTCCCTGTTCCTTTTGGCTATCTCAGCCTGGCGTTTTCGATCAAGTCGTCGCTGGTAAAATGTTCTAGAGGGTATTAGTTAGTGCGTCTCGCTTCTCATTTCGGGAGGCTATGCCCAACCTCTGCAGAGCAAAAACGCGAGGCTCTTCCTCGACTTCAGCCGGACTCTTATCCTGGGAATTTCCCTTCGCATTTATCAGTAAAAAGAGTGTCCGAGAGAGCTGAGTGCGTTGCACTTTACCTTACCATCCCCAGCCAAGTCTTCCTTCTTTTCGGCCTTGCCGTCCTCTTTCTCCTTGCCGTCCTTCTTGTCCTTTTCTTTATCTTTATCTTTATCTTTATCTTTATCTTTCTCCTTTTCCTTCTCGGCTTCTTTTTCTTTCTTTTTACGTTGCTTCTCTTCGTACTCTTTTTTCAGCTTCTCTACCTCTTCATCCATCTCTCTCTTCTTCTTGGCGGCGATAGCATCCTGATCGATGATGGGAGAACAGAAGCCACGATCCTTGAGATGAGCAAGACACACGTAGAAGAAGTCCTGACGAAAGGGAAGTGTGTTAGGAGTCTTCGAAGATAAGACGACTTCGCAAAGACGGACCTGTTTATCCGGAGTGATGAGCACACTGGTACTTGGTTTATAGCATATCTCACATCCTTTGGCCGAGGTATCGGCAACCTTGCGGTGATGCCATATATTGGGTATGGACATTTTGCAAACGACAATAGACGCGGATATGATACAGATATCTGGCTTTTGAACTTTGGTACCTAGGCACATGGATAGTTGGCTATTCAGTCCTGTGGGCGAATGGGGCCTTCTCATCAGTCTTATGAGTTCGCGGCGGGGTTCATGGATTTGGGCGCCGAATAGAGATGGAATTCAGCGAGAAGTGCCCGACTGGAGGCCCATGTGGCTTGAACTACAAGGTGGATGAAAGTACACCAGCCAGGCCGTGTGGCTGAAACCTCGCAGGGGGCTTTTTTAGGGGGGTTTCATTCTGCATGTATAAGCGCAGCAGAGGCACTAGTGTGCTGTAATCGGAAGCTATCGCTGCTAAACTTAGGTAACCCAGGCGCCTCAAGGCTTAGGGAGGTACCTACCTACCTACCTATATTCCTACGTCACTTCAACGCAAGACCACGAAGGCTGAAGATCCTGCAGCCTCTCTCTCATTTATTTATTTATTTATCTATTTGCAACACACGACAACACGATCGCGACACCGACATACGACATACGACATACGACAGGCAACAATTATTCCAGGGCATCAAAGGGCTGTTATCATCTAGCTAGGAAACACCAAGTACTGTCAGGAATAATTATATTATCCCATCTATCAACCTATTTGTTTCCTTGTCTATTGATCTGCGCATGTGTGCGACTACGAACCAAACACGACGACAATGTCTTCGGGGCTCGATTCCCAGAAGTTAAATCTTGTATTCCAATCTCGACCTGACATTGTAGAGGGGATTCGGAAGGCTGCTGGTATAAATAACTACCCCAGATTGTGGGGAGGATGTACATCAACTAATACAACACCTCGATAGACTCCTCATCTCGGATAAAGCTCTTCAACGACATCGTTGGCTTCGTGTACGACCAACTCCACGATAAACCATCTGAAGAGCCCGCCCATAAGCGTCGACGCGTCGATATCGAGCCGTCACAGAATGGCCAGCCATCTTCGTCCTCATCAAACGGCGCTACAGCCATCTCCGTCGACGCGGTCTCCCGGGAGGACGTCCTGCTCGAGATAAACGGCATCTCGGTCTCTATACCGCAGCGCAAGAAGTTCGATTTGTGTTTTACCGCTGGCCATTTGTATGCCCGCGCTCCTGGAACCAAGGATCCTGTGCCTGGCATGATATTTCCCTGGAAGAGCATAGGTACGTCTTCACGCACCAGCACGACTGCTTCATACTAAAACCTATCAGAATATGCCTTCTTCCTCCCTGTTCCCGAAAAGGCCCAGGTCCAGCACAACTATGTGCTCCTCCCGCAAAACTCCTATTTCCCTGCCCCAGCCGCCGAGGCTACGGCCGTCGAGCCTCTGGTATTCACTATACCAGCAACAGCGCCCAAACCTGGCGCTATTGGTGGTCCGAATGCCGCTGCTGCATCTGCTGTTTCTGATTCATACTCGACACTATTTCATTGGGCGATCAACAAGTGCCTACAGGCTGCAGGAAAACAGGTGCAGATTACCGCCGCTGATCCTTCAAAGTTCCACAGCGTCATACGTCAATCTCACCGGCCAAAGGAACAGGCCGTACATGTCAAGGCCTTCAGAGGTTCCAAGGATGGCTTCATTTTCTTCTTAGAGAATGGCATCTTATGGGGCTTCAAGAAACCTTTGGCGTTCCTACCGCTCGATAAGATTGCTGCCGTTAGCTATACTAATGTCCTGCAGCGGACTTTTAATATAGCCGTCGAATTTTTTACTGGAGAAGGCAGGGGCGAGGAAGGCACAGACGAAATTGAGTTTGCCATGATAGACCAAGAAGACTACAATGGTATAAACGAGGATTATATCATGCGTCATAATCTTCAAGATCGGAGCATGGCAGATCAACGGAAGGCGAAGCAAGAGCTACTCGAAAATGCCAAGGGCAAAAAGAGTGGTGGAGACGGCGAACAAGACGGCAACAATGCCGTGGGTGAAGACGGTATGACTGAGCTGCAACGAGCCCAGTTGGAAGCCGAGAAGCAACTGCAAGACGATGAGGATGAAGATGAAGAGGACTATGATCCCGGGTCGGATGGAGAGTCCGAGGGATCGGGCACGAGTTCTGAAGAAGATGACGATGACGATGATGACGACGACGCTGGTGAGGATGACGACCAAGACGAAGCCGAAGAGGAGGATTAGTCCTCAGGTTTGCCCTATAGTGACTGTGTACGATAAGCGACAACGCAGGGGTATTTGAGTTACCTTTTCTCTCTGATAAATATACACTGACCTGCCCCTTCTCATGGGTCGTTCATCGCAGAGGCTTGAGAGATGCTCATCAAGTAATTCTGAACAGCAGAACCATACTAAACTACATACCTCGGGTCTAATTCAATCAATTCTGCGATATTCTAATCCGTAAATTTCCATTACTCGTTTTGTTTATTGACTGTGTTGCTTGTATCCCTACTAAACAACTCAAACTAGCCATAATATTGGGTTATTCGGAAGTATATAGGCGAATCTATTATGGTCTTACCAGGAATAAGTGTATGGCTTATCCAGAAGCTTTACATTCACAACCATTATCTGATTTGATCTGGTAGAATAGTACAATAGAGCTACGATTAAGTGCCACACTATCTTCCAGAAATCCTCTGTTACTCATGACATTCATATCATTCTTATGTTTATTGATAACTGGTACTTGGCGAAGCCATTTGCCCAGGCTGC
Source organism: Xylaria venustula (assembly GCA_022578775.1). Classification (NCBI taxonomy): domain Eukaryota; kingdom Fungi; phylum Ascomycota; class Sordariomycetes; order Xylariales; family Xylariaceae; genus Xylaria; species Xylaria venustula. The sequence continues at coordinate 131,565 of MU389356.1, read as the reverse complement.
CGTACTGGCCGTCGTCGGTCGTCGTGTTCGGAAAATATTTTGGCGACGCCATGGCGCCTTGGGATCACGGTCACTTCAGAGCATCAGTACACAATACAAATTGCATCTTATCTATCAACGATCTCTCAAAGTCTTCCCTATTGGATTGTTATTGAAGATCCAATTGATAAATGATTTTTCTTTTTCCTACGATCGATCAGCCTCTTTCGCGACTTGCGCTAGGATCGGGATCAATGGATTTTGATCGCGTCTATACGTCATAGACCTCAGCTTGTGAACAAAGTCTTAGCCTAAGACTGAGACTTACAGGAACCTGCAATAATTCTCGCGAAGAGATTTCACTTTCTCAAAAGTCTTAGTTAGTATGAACTTCTCATTGAGACTATTTTAACAAAATCGATGTCATGCGTTTGGACCAATGCCGCCAGGTCTCAGATCGATAAGTCAACTTTGCCTGCGTTGTCAGGCAAGTCACCGCCCGCAATCCAGCACGCCCGGTCGCTTCGTATTCAAAAATACGCTGAAACTCTCAAACGTCGAGTTTCGGTCGATATCTAGTAGCCATAGTTATAACGCGACCAAGAGCAAGATGGGCCAAGCCGAAAAACACGAACGCAGCAAGTCCACGGACGATCTATTCAAACACCCGTCGACAAAGAGGGCCAAGGAAGCCGATACAACGGAAAATCCCTACAAGATCCTCAGTGGACGTCTTGAGAAGTCGGCCGCGTCATCAAAGGTAAAACCGCGCAACGTGTTGCATTGGTTCCGTTCCAAGGATCTACGGGCGGAGGATAATCGCGCGCTGCATGCGGCGTCGCAGAAAGCTCAAGAAACTGGTAGTGTCTTGCTCACGTGCTTCCTGTACTCGCCTCAGGATCTTCAATGGCATGGCACATCGCCTGCGCGCTCAGACTTCATGTTCGAGTGCTTGCGCCTAGTTCAGGAGCAGCTGGAGAGCCTGAATATCCCGCTTGTGATTCTGGCGGCTGAGAAGCGGGACCGAAAAGGTGAGAAGATCATGGAGTTTGTCAAGAAACATGATATCAGCCATGTGTATGCAAATTACGAGTACGAGGTCGATGAGCTCCGGCGGGACATGGACCTTTTGGATCGCGCCGAGGCGGATGGGAATCTGAGTTTCGAACTGCTTCATGATCAGACTGTTGTTATTCCGGCAACCCTCCTCACGGGGTCTGGGGGTCCACATAAGGTCTTCACACCATACCACAAGGCGTGGCTAAGCGAGGTGTCGAATGACCCGAGTCTCATCGACACAGTCGGTCTACCTGCCGCCAACGATAAGGCTGTGCGACAGAAGCTGGAGGAGCTGTTCAATTCACAGAAAGCTGCTTCACCAAATCTTCCTGAAGACAAGCTGTTCCCATCCGACGAAGACCGCGAGCGCATCCGCGGCCTTTGGCCAGCGGGCCACGAGGCGGGCATAAAGCGTTTGTACAATTTCCTAGACAAGAAAGTCGCCACATACGCAAAGAACAGATCCATACCAGCAGAAGACAACTCATCGCGTCTATCCCCATACTTCGCAGCCGGCGTGATATCCGTACGCGAAACCCTCTCGATAGCACGGAAGCACAGTAACGGCGGGAGCGCAGACTTCTCTTCTTCAGGCGCAGACGCCGGGCTCGCTTCATGGGTGCGCGAGATCGTGTTCCGTGAGTTTTATAGACACATGATGGTCGTGACGCCACACAACAGCATGAACCTACCGCAGAACCTCAAGTTCGACTTCGTGGAGTGGGAAGACGACGAGGACGGGTGGAAGAAGTGGATCGACGGGACCACTGGCGTCCCCTTCGTCGACGCCGGCATGCGCCAGTTGCGCCAGGAGGCCTACATGCATAACCGCCTGCGCATGAACGTCAGCTCGTACTTGCGGACTAATCTCCTGCTCGACTACCGGCGTGGCGAGCGGTGGTTTGCGGAGAACTTAGTGGATTGGGATTTGTGTAATAATACGCAGGGCTGGGAGCCAAGTTATACGGTGTTCAACCCGATTGGACAGGCGGAGAAGTGCGATCCGCATGGGGATTATATTCGAAAGTATGTCCCGGAACTGAGGGATGTGAAGGGGAAGGCTGTCTTTGACCCCTTTGATCGCTTGGATAAGGACGAGTTTCTGAAACTTGGATACCCGAAGCCTCACATCGATTTGAAGGAAAGTAAAGAGAGAGCATTGCAACGATATAAGCGCGATATGGCAGACGCTGATCCTTGAGGTCTTTCGATATGGTATGAGTAAAACTTAACATAGACATGTATTTGCAGCAGCAACCTGAGTAAAGGAATGATGGCCATTTATAACAATAACGGTTTAAGTCATGAGGATGCAAGAGCTTTTCGAAAAATAATGCATTTCCCCTAAGTTTTCGTTTCAAAAGGCTTTACCAATCCTATTTTCAGTTGAACAGGCGAAGCATATGACTGTATCACATATGCGTCACGTTTAGGGGAGGTTTATGCCACGTTCTTCGAATAGTATGCTCTAAGACATTCTTCTAAATAACCGGGCTGAATATGCCAGCCCATTTCAATAACTAGGAGAAGAAAACTACCGTGTGGAAGCAGAGAACATATAGCAAAGGCTTATGAGCATCAGAAAGCCCAGCCGCTGAGTTACTATATCGAGTCCTTAGCACTCGGAGCTAATTCGAGTTCCAATCATAGAAGAAAACGTCATGATACCATTGCCGTTTGCCCGTAATTAGTATAACATTGGCTCGATTTAACATTGTAGAGAGAAAAGATGATGTGACGATAGAACATAACAATGTACAGCCCTATTACTCATGGGCCTGCACGAGAGCATAGCAAGAATACAATACAGCTACTACCACAATTGCAGGCTTACTTGTCCAATTCTGCTAAACAATAATAGCAGTCTAGTTTACTTACCGCCATATGCGTAGGAAGTAATTTTTAATCTGCATATAGCATGTTGCTTCTTGTCCGTGTTGATGGCGAGCAGGATAAGGGCGGCCTTTGGTGTATGACGACTAAGTACCGCTCCAATCCCGACATGTGTTCATAGGGTAGGCTGTATGTGAATCTGACGCCCGCATTATTGACACTAGGTGATCGAATGGTGAGAACATAGCCTGGAATTCTTATTGGGTTTACATCCCAGCTCTCATCAGAAACAACAGTATTCTAGGCACGATTTTACAAGCCTGCTATCCAAGTCGAGGAACCTTCGCAGGATGCTCCCCTAGCCCCTTTATTTCGATCACGCTCTTTATTAGCCTATTTGGTGGACAACGGCCAAGAACTTTTGCGAGGTAGGCCGATTAAATGCGGCTCAGCTATATCAAATGCTGATTTGAGTAAAAAGTCGATGATTAGGAACATAGGACCAGAGTTTCAACCCATTTGTACAGTACATTCCAATTTAGTCTAGTTTTAATGGAGACGGCAGATACACTTGCTTCACTTGTCGTAGCTCGAGAACCGGCCGGCAAATGACTGCTGAGCCTCGTATAATTTAATTGGTGCATATCGCGAGAGCTTGGCTTCTTTGGTTATTAGGATTGAGTCGCCAAGACTGAAATACCGGCCCCCCGGCCCTCGAATGTAATCTCTGAAAAAAAGACGAAATGGAAGAGCGCTAGAACCAAAGCCATGTGCATGCATCTTTGCAGAGGCCCAAGAAGTCTCAATCGCAAGACTTTGAAAACTCACTCCCATTTCATTATCATCGCCTTTCTTTTGCCAAACGTCATTGCGTGCTGATCTTTAACAGCAGAGTTTAGGCAGGTCGTCAACTTCTGTTGGTTTCATGACTGCATTCGAGAGGCGCAATGAAGAAGCTTACAGCAGAAGCTCCACACGGAAGCTCTCCTTAGATTGCCATAAGCAACGGGTGAGCCGGTGTCTATTTTTGTCATCGCACCGTGCGATGGAATTGAATTGGAATCTATATACATAAAGCTCTGTGATGGTTCTGATCGTTATGGACTCGGTCATCCACATCTCCACCACTCTTTTCGGAGCCATTCGTTCTCGCAATGAAGCTGCTCGCTCACAATGCGGTGGCCCTACCAGCGATGCTGTTGGGCCTTGGGCCAGCCTCTGCTGCTAGCTTCAGAAGTAACGGGACATCTTGTACGAATGGCACTACAACAGCGCCGCCTACACCAACTGCGACGCAACCCTGTGTGGTAGCTCGAGACGCATTCACTTCGCAAGTTTCGGCATCGCCGCAGACGGTACCATCAATGGCCGCGTCCCTGGCTTACGAGTGCCTGAAGTCTGTCACCGTCCACAAAGAGCCCGCCATCCGGCTCATCGAGGGGCTAAAGCCTTTTCTCGAGTGGCAATCTGACCAGTCCTATCTGAAGGATCCCCCCTCTGATTACCCCTATCCACCCGTTGACATACTCGGCGATCTGGAGAGAATCAGTTCTGATCTGCAAGCGGGAAAATATAATGGCGAGTTAGAATGGCAGGAGGATTTGTTTAAGACCATCTCGGGAAAGCCACACAATGGCCATCTCTCATACCATCCTGATCTGCTCACTGTTCCTTTCGAATGGGTTCGTCCCTGGACACTGGTATCAGTAAGTGAGGATGGCACCTCACTGCCCGTGATCAGGGTGCTTGACGATGCAGGGTTACTTATTGAGAGCTCGTCAGTCGTAGAGATCAATGGAGTGGATGCCGCTACATTCATAGAGCGGCGTGTGGCCGATTCGTCGAACACGCAAGATCCCGATGCTGGATACAATACCATGTTCTTCAGCCAAGCCAACAGGGCCGGACTTCAATCTACCGGCTACTTTGAGGGCGGCGGGCGCGAGAGGTAAGTCATGCCGTTGAGCAAGACAGCCGCCCTAGGCATCATCTCTAATGACCACTACGAGAGCTAACTTATGATAAGGTTCTTTTATCCTGGAAATACTACCAGCTTGAAATTTGCCAACGGGACCGTGGTTGAGAAGCCCAACATTGCTAGATTTCACTATGGTCCCTACGACTGGACTAACGTTGTGGATGCTGAAACCATGCACAAAGAGTTCTGCCGCGGAGCCTATGATACCAGCACTGCCTCCGGTGCGTTGAGGTCAACTCGCCGCACAGCTGCACCAAAGGGCATCTACAGCTATCCCCGTCCCTCTGATAAGCTAGTAAGCCGACAGGATGAATCAAACAAGATCGACGGCTACCCAGAGCCTGTCCTCATCACAGATGATCAGATGGTATCCGGTTACTTCATAGACGAACCAGGCTTCGAGGACGTCGCAATCCTCGTCATGCTCTCCTTCGATTCCGACTTCGTGTCTTTCCAAAGCGCCGTCCAGGAATTCTTCGCACAAGCCGTTGAAGCAGGCAAAACGAAGCTAATCGTCGATTTGCAGGCCAACGGGGGTGGTACGATTCTCCAGGGTTACGACACCTTCCGCCAGATCTTCCCCGATATCATCCAGGACGGACCTAGTAGATGGCGAGCATCCTCCAGCTTCAACGCCTTATCCCAGACCTTCTCTCCACTGTGCGCCAATTACACCCCCAAGGTGGACTTACAGGATCTCGACGACCCCTGCACCACCGTGAACAACTGGCGCAATGACCTCAACGACACCAACGGCCGCTTCACCTCCTATACCGATAAGTTCGGCCCGGAGACGGTGAACGGCGACAGCTATACTAATTATATGGAATGGGACCCCGCAAACCCGGTTCTCACCCGCCAAGCATTCGGCACGGATATCACTGGTTACGGTCGTCGCACGAATTTCACAAGGCCGTTCGGCGGCCCAGAAAATATCGTGTTGCTCTACGACGGGTATTGCGCATCGACTTGCACCATCTTCTCGCAATTTATGCGACACGGTGCGGGCGTCAAGAGCATCGCAATGGGCGGCCGACCCCAGACGGGACTGATCCAAGGCGTAGGTGGCGTGAAGGGGGCGCAGGTGTACCCGTACCGGCAGCTGGGGGCCCTCGCCGAGATAGCGCGCTCATACACTAACGACCCGGCGCTCGTGAAAGAGCTGGAGCGCCTCGATGACACGTACGTGAGCGGTCGGAGCCCGTACCAGTTGCCTGTTGTCAACGTTCGGGATGCGGTGCTGCCCGATGAACTGGAGGGTGGTGTCCCGACTCAGTTTGTCACCGAACTTGCTGACTGCAGATTGTACTGGACGGAATCAATGGTTCACGACACCAAGGAGATTTGGAAGGCTGCGGCTCAAGCCGCGTTCGGAGGGGCCAGTTGTGCGGCGGGCGGTATCGAGCAGCCCGTGAGACGGCCTCAGTATGCTTCGTATGGGTCGCGTGGGTATAGGAGACATCCACGACCGGTGCGTAGCGGGCAAGTGCTTTCGCCTGACTCTCTCATCATGCAGCATTTACACGTTCAAGTGTCTGATTAGGTCCCATGCCGAGGCAGTAATGACGGAGACGGTCGATTAGTTTGTGTAGACATTCAAGTCATATCAGCCTTGAACAATTAATGTGAGGTTGTTAATATTAAATAAGCGCTTGAATCTTGGTGAAATAACATCCTATTCCAAATGAATAAATGAATGACGGCAAAAAGATCACTCTCTGCTTCACTTTCACGGCCACTGTAGATGGGACTATGTTAGGAATGGTGATAGGCAAAAAGTCATAAACAAATGTATCGTAAACCCGAAAGGTCGCTCTGATAAACATGTAATCAAGAATTTTTCTGGTCTCTTCGATAACAATACTTATCACCCGTGTGAACTGAGGGTAGGATTAGCAGCTAGGAAGTGCAGACTCTGTGTCCCTTCTACCTTGTTAAGCATATCCTTTTTGGGGTTGGGGTTGGTCCTTGGATATCCATTAGCACCGTCTGGTAAAAGTCTCCAGGTTACATAGCTCTTGAAGTAAGGACTGCACGAGAAACTAGCGTCAAGAATCATCAAATATATCGAATTACAGAATAACAGAACTTTTGACAATCAGAGTCTAGGTAACTTACATCTTAAAGCACAGTAACCACGCAGAGACTGGCTTCCTTTCCAGGCTAGTAGAAATGCTAGCTGTAGCTTATTAGGTGGAGTGAGCCAGGACCCCGCAGCCCTACATGCATGTCTGCATTAGTGTAGGCGTGCGGCATCTTCCCGGCGTCCTAAGGCTGGAGCCCCTTTTGACGACGTTGCCATATATTGAGAGAATGAACGCCAAAGCCGCAACTTCTTCAAGTCCAAACCTAAACTGAATCTCTCTAATCTACATATCTTGACATGATGTTCGAGACATAACCCACACATCAAGACATACCTCCGCAACAGTAGATTCGGAACCTCATGTAAAATCAAAGGCGAAATACTCTGGAAAGCTACCTATTCTGCCGGAATGACATCGCCAGTTCTTGGAAGGTAAGTAAAGCTTCCGGCCAGCTGTTAAGTGAGAGCGCTGCTAATGAGCCGATTGCCAGCAATCTCGCAAAGTTGAAGAGGCAGCTTCTCGTAGAGTATTTGGGTAGTGTTTGGGGTGCTGACTTTGGCTACAGCCCTTCGTTGTGGCTAAGTGTCGATGTTATTTCATATGGATTAGTATGATTTTGCCTGAGGTCGGTTTACACGTTGTCGTTTGGATGCTCGTGTAGGTTGTGGTGCATCTGACGCTGCATCCTGCAAGCGCTTGCTCCTTCGCGGCGGGGCACGAGCTTGTTGAGCCTCTTTGTTCACCCGTTTCCGGCGTGGCGCCCGCTTCTGCTTCGGCGCAACATTCACGTCCACCTCGGGGGCATGCTGTGAACCAGGCACCGATGGAGCCGGGTCTACATTGCCATTGCGTACTTCGACAGGACCGGCTGATGCATGCCGGCTGTTCTGGGCTACGTCTGGGGCAGCGGCAACTTGCCGACTAGGCTCCCGGAGTCTTGTCTCACCAAATCTAGGGCTCCGAGATCTTTGCTGCTCGAATGGCGACCCCATGAAACTTGCATCCATAGGGATCGGCCATGGATCGCGAACCGACGGAAGGGGTGCTGGGCCTGCATTACCATTGGGTATTTCGACAGGACCAGCTGATACACTCCGGCCGTTCTGGACCGTGTCTGGAGAAGTGGCAACTTGCTGAGTAGGCTCCCCGAATAGTGGATGGCGAACTGGCGACAACGGTGCTCGGCCCGCGTCGAGGCGGTTACGCTCTTGGTGTTCTCGCTCATACCTATAGTCATCGCCCATCTCCTCGCGAAGCATATCCTCGAGAGTTTGCTCATGTCTCCACGACATTCCAGGAAACATACCCCATTTCGTATTCCAAATTCCCCTTTTCATCCAGGTGGCCTTTACCACGTCGTACGCTGCTGTGTTGATATCAGGAGGGGCTGTGATGGCTGCTCCTTCGTGTGACAGTAGTTGTTGGATTCGCTCGCGCTGTTTCGAGACTTGATAAACGAACTGGTGGAAGGGTCGTGATGCCTCACGTTCGCGCTCCAGCATAGCTTGCGCCTGCGGGTCTTTCTCCACTTCTTTTCCCTTCTGCGTTCGATTGGCTGAAATGAGGCTAGAAGGGGCCTCGTCGTCTTGTCGCTTCGGGGTGGGTGGTTCTTCGTGCTTCCATGTCCACTTAACACGAGGGTTAACCCACTCCTCGTTCCATATACCCTGCTCGATCCAGCGCTTCTTGACATTGTCATGCGCAAGCTGAGAGAAGTTGGTCCCAGGCGGTACGCGGCTTATTCGATCTTCATGGTCACTGATGATCTGTTCTGCTTCATCACCCGTCTGATCTTGGAATTGAAAACGAGGCTGCGACGCCAAGTATTCTCTTCTTAGCTTTGACTCTCTCTGTTCTCGGCGGCGCTCATTGTCGGAGCGGTTATCGGGACTGGAAGATCGAGTGGAGGTGCCGGACAGACGAGATCTATACGAGGGCGGCGAGTCATCGAAGCGCCGTCTCGCATGATCAAGTTGCCCAGGGTTCTCAACAAGAGCAGCTAGAGCACCATGGGCTTGAAATAAGCCATCGCCACGGATTGTGTTGGCCATGTCGAAGAGTCTTTCTCAAAATGTTATGGGAGAGGATGGGCAACGACAATAAGTAGGAGCCGGGAGCTTGATTTGGTGCATCTGGATCTGGGCCATCTAAAAGTACCTGGAATAAAGGCGAGGGGCAAGTGACTCAGCGCGCCGAATTCCGTGACACAGGCAGAGGTACAAAGGGAGTGTTTGACGCTAACCTGCTGCCGGCGGCTATCAACTCACCTCTTTGTTCACCGATTAGACCTGTCAACTCAACTATCCCTGGCCAACTCAGACTTAAGCACCATGTAAGGCTGGAAACGCGCCGAATTAGTTCGACAATCTCATCTTTGCTTTCAAAGGCTGTCTTAAGATGAAGAAGGAAACCCTCCCTTGATTATGCCTTCACCGGTCCGTAAAGGCTTGCGGCCGTTACCGTGTCTGTGTGTGTGCAGTTACCGCCAATGGTTGCCACACATAGCAATTAACTTACAATTGGCTGAACTGTCTTTCTAAGGGAGGCTGCGTTGCCATAAAGTCATGAGGGTGACCATACCTCAACTCTGTCTCCTGAGTAAACTTTGAATCGATTCTTTCTCAGCTTTCCAACACTTCCAACTATACTATCAACTGTCGTTATCACTGAATCGAAATATTGTTTCTTACATTCTGACTATCCTTCATTCAATTACGTTGAACTATGCCTTTCAGGCGCTTTGTTTTCGCTTATACCACTCAACATACCCGCTATTGAAGTCATCGACGAGGTCTCCAACCAGCACCTCTTCAATGAGACAACCCAAGGTCTTGATATTGGCCATACCTTCTCAAAATCCGGAGATAACCAGACTCTCGCAATATTGGGGCGCAGTGGCGATGTCGTGATAAGGGGCCGCAGGATTGCGAAGATCCAAGCTTCCTTTGAAATCGATTCCGAAACTAGCATCGTCATGTTTTATGACCGATCGCATAGCTACACCAGTCGAATTTCCGGCCAAAATGCCACGCCTTTCGAGCACGGACGCCCTCGCAAAGTGGTTGTGCTACCCGGACACAATACCATGATCGGAATGGGGGGTGTGAGACAGGACCTCGTCGAATTCGAGCTGTTGTGGCATAATGATCTATAGATCACATTGGAAATTGCCAAGGGTCGACTAGATAGCAGTCTCCAGATGAATCCTGTCTTTGATCGAACTATTGAGGATGACGGAGATACCGTTGTGCCATCGCAGAGAGAGGCCAGGATCCATACCCCATGGCCCCAACAGCCAATCGTGAGATACGCAAAAATAAACCCACTCGGATCTGATCAATTTGGAGAGGTCTATCGAGCGGTCAATATGCACACTGGTAAAATTTTGGCCGTCAAGAGCCTAAAACGATCTGTGCATACATCAGAGGACGCGAAACGGTATAAAGTCATGAAACGGGAGGTCGAGATTTTTACCCGGCTGAGTCATGTAAGTGGCCTTTCGTTTCTAGTCCCTTTCAAAGTAGAAGCTGACATCAATATTAGACACACATTGTCGACTGCATCGGAGCACAGATCCAGGACAGCGGCGAGGTAAAGATATTGATGGGGTTGAAAGAAGGAACTCTACAGTCTTTCGTCGAGGGCGGGAATCCAATGGATCAGCACAAACTTGGCAGGACCGTCTTGAACCACATGCTCCAAGCTCTGGATTATCTCGCAAAGCAGGGTCTTGTACACAGGGATGTCAAACCGGCAAATATTCTGTATGTGTCGCGACCTGATGGTCTTCATTTTCAGCTGGGGGATTTTGGCCTCAGTAATCACGAGGTCAACGCGCAAACATTTGCCGGCACCGTGGTATATATGGCTCCAGAAATGTGGACCAGGAAGAAGACACACAAGGCGGATGTGTGGTCACTCTACGTCACCATTTTATGGGCAGAAGATGTGCAAGGTTTCCGTGCGAGATCGGAACAATTCAAAATCCCAGACGATGCTAGAAATGTCATCCAGACAATTGCCTCTTCGACCTTGCATTATTTTTCGACCATTCGACACATGGTCAACAATGACCCCGAAGAACGTCCTTCTGCAGCGCAATTACTCACAAAATATTTTGGGGGAAAAGGAATCTCTACCGAAGCAGACCAGATTAGTAGCAACGTGCCGGACACGATTGTCCTTGCGGAGAGAAGCCCAACCGAGCTCAATATAGGACGTCCTCAGACTACGAACAGAGATACCGCGCGGCGTTCCCACCGCATCCAGAAGCTCCGGCTTCCAGCGATACAGGCGGTAAGAGCATCTTAACAATGTTCAGGCCAATCGTTGCATCCTATCACCCTGAGAAGACGGCTCGATCCCTTGGAGGCAACACGATTGCGGAGGATGGGGAATTGATTTGAGTGTAGAATTACTTCCCCAGCTTAAGTCATTTCCTTACTTGCAATTTCGAATGAGTTCATTTTGGGTTTCTTCATGGTTCTTATAGTAGCTGGACAATCTAATGAGATTGGGGGGGGGGGGGGGGGGGGGGGGGGGGGGGGGGGGGGGGGGGGGGGGGGGGGGGGGGGGGGGGGGGGGGGGGT